>OX376372.1:12266310-12866310 GCA_947369275.1 Nemotelus nigrinus
CTGAAGCATGCTTGCTAGGAGCTCGAATGTTCACGTCAAAAACTATTGTTTGATGCAGGATTCATCAGGAAAAGTTCAGCGGCCGCAAGAGCAGCATCCGGAAAAATACTGCAGTACTTCAAAAGACACTAGTATAAATATTTTTTTAGCTTATCACTTTCATGCTCACGGAAATGTTACACTGTGAAAAATACACATTTGTACAACTCCACGTAAGTATGCATATCTTTGGACAAGGGAACAAGCTCGTTGGAATGACCACGTCAAACCATCTATGGTAGAATTACGAGCTGTTCCGAAATTCGATTTCCTTTTTCCCAGCGCATTTCAGCTTTTTTTATAGCCCCGCATTCCTCTGTCCAGACTTAAAAAAAATCTCTCTTTGCCTCATAACCCAATAACATACCGCAATCCGTTGTGTTTTTTACGAACCCAACCACACACACACCGAGACCTATCCAACTCATAGTTTATTCGCGGCCGAAATGAAAAAGAAGCCGGAACAGGGAATGAGTTCGAATTCCGTAACTAGCTCCTAGTTGTGGCTGGGTAGGACTTTCGTCATAAATACTTAACACGACTGAGTGTTAAGATTATGCTTGGGGAGCGCTGCTAGCCAAATAAAAAGCGCCACAACCGAGCGCGGCTGGCATACAGAATGTCCTGCCGAAGCCTTGAAACTTTTCTAAGTTAAATGAAAGGACGACAGGCAGGCTGGTCAAAAGCTCCTGATGATAATACTACTATCGAATCCTGCGACGCAACTGCCGGATGGATACAAGTAGTCAACTGTACTGCTATGACAGTTTCTACCTGTATTGGCTTACTAGCGTAGCAGGTCCTGTCGACGTAATGGCTTGTGGTGCGAAGGTCAGAACAGTTCCAGTAGTTTCCAATGAAAGCTTCCGTCACGCGTATTTCAAGTAACGTTGAATTTTGTGAGAGACTGTTGATTTTGAGTTATTGAAGTCTAGGACGACTTCAATTGACTCAAAATGATATCAGGAATTATATTGAAGTGCAGGAAATTGTACCAAAATATGTTTACAGCTTTGTATACTGTTAAGTCCTCTTCCAGTTACATAGTTATTGCTTGTAGCGTTGGTGAAAATTGTATGTAAATTATTGAAATGTTTGCTATGACAATTAAATTCACGGCATATGGAATTATTGATGGTCCTTGGTGGGCAACAATATAATAGGAAAAATATACGTTAACGTAGCTGCTTCAAGTCCTTGGACAAAAAACTAAACATTATGTAAATATGAATGCAAATTCAATTTAAAGTTTGAATTATTTTTAAAATTGAGTTCACATATATTTTAAAGAAAATATCTTTTGTATTAATATAACTCCAGCAAGAATATTTATTTATAAAAAAAAATCAATAGCAACAATGTCCGCGAAAATAAAAAACCCGTCATTTTATTTTATAGTCTTTTTGTACTAAGAGTTGACAAAATTATAAGAAACAATTACATCAATTGTGACAGCGAATTTAAAATATCCCAACATCAAAATTTACATCTGGCGTTAGTGAGTTTTAGTGAAGTCAGAATACTTAGGTTGATTCAGATGATTTTGTATTTTCACTCCCAGAGAGGATCTAAAACTGACTTTCTTTTCAATTGGTTGAATGGAGCTCTTATCTCTATTTTGAATTGAATTGAATTGAATAAATTTTTATTTTTATACAATTTGTACATTCTTAGCCTAACTTAAAATTTAATTTACAGTGGGAAACTTATAATTCTAGGGACTATATTATTTTGATTATGTAATTTTGACTTTATTATTTTGACTATATTATTCTCACAATTTTCCACACTAATAATATTGCCCAGTTTGTACGGTTACTTAGGTTCTCAGGACAACAGCTCGCTAAAAATTTACCTTATACTACAATCAGCTGTATTGCTTACTTTGTGATGATTTCTCAAGAATGTTTGATTCATTTTATGGTATAATATGCTGATAAATAGTGTTTAATTGATTAATTTTTGCTAGTATCGGCCAACATTTTTCAATATTTTTCAGTAGTTTGGTTCCTTTTTGGAAACCTGGAGCTTACTGATATATTTCACTGATATTAGTCCTCATAGGCGTGCACAGGACTTTGAAATTGAAGAGGCAAACACCTAGATTCGCCACAAACTTTCCTTGGTTCTCATTGCAGTAATGTAAAGGCACAGTAGTGCAAATTTTTTAAGTTATTAAGTTTTTAAGTTAATCAATAGAGGGGACATTTGACTCTCTTTAGCCCTGTCTGTTCACGCCACTGATAGCAAGTGAGGGATATTTCAATGTGTGATAAGTGAAAATGATAATGGTTCGTAGATGATGGAAGATAGAAGGGTTGCCAAAAATTTAAACCAACAAGATCCCGAAGCATGTCTAATTTGATATAGCTAGCAAAACAGACATTTGTATAGTATGTAAATTTTGAAAATTAATTCATGTTTCGAAATAGGTTTTTTAAAAATATTTTGTTTATTTTTCTCAGTATTTCATTTTTATTATAATCCGATCAAGCTGAAATATTTGAGATACAAATTATAGTTTTTTTTATTTACAAATAAAAATACTTATTATTTTTGCGACAGCAATCATTTTAGTGAACTTAAAGGTACCCCCATATTTCTGTGGAGAATAAATATTTGCAAAAAATAAAAGAAGAAAAAATAAGTATAGGAATTTTCATAAAAGTTGCCACATCAAATTACGATAATTATACGATAATTTTCTTCAGAGACATCAGATCGTTGAAAAAAATTACATGTCACACTAAGAAGCAGAAGAGTTATGCTCCTATGATCTTGGAAAAATGTGCGGGCAACCCTCTTTCCACGGCAGTTTCGTAAACAGAAAACGTTCAAATCAACAACACTCCTGAATTTTTTTTTTTGGCAATTAATTTTTAGACAGAAATGTAAATTTTTGATAAGCCTCATGCTTTGTCTGCACAGCCAAATCAAAATTTTTTTAATTTTTTCTTACTTTAGAGCTGTTACTCTTCACTTAATTACAGTTATTTTAGATCAATGTGAAAATCTCAGGATGTATTAGCCCTGAATAAGACCAGGTCTGGTAGAAGTGACTTCAAAATTTGGCCAACGCTGTGGTAGTGAAGCCATTTTTTCATTACGGCTTGGAATATTTGTGAGTTTGTTTTTCTATGTTTAAGAGGCCCATCAAAAAACATGCAAATAAACTTATGTACCACACTCCAGGATAGGTAGAAACGTGCTCCAAAAAGTAAATCAAAGTAAATTCTGCACAAAGATCTCGGATTATTCGCTCACAAGGTCCAAAGACTTAGCAATTGAAGGCGCACAACCATCCGCTTCGTTATCGCTTCGCAATTTGGCCTTAGAGCAGGCAGCTTGAATTGGACAACGATTTTTTTTTTGCTAATATTGAAGACATGGATTTGGATGACCTTTGGTTCATGCAGGATGGCGCACCATGCCACAGTCGATTTTTTACGCACCAAATTCTCAAATCGTGTTATCAGCCATCTTGAGGATGTCAATTGGCCGCCTCGGAGCTACAATTTGACCCCTTTGGACTTTTTTTTTTTGTGGGGAGCCGTGAAAGACCGATGTTATGCCAACAATCCAGAAACAACTCAAGTGAGCAATCCGTGAGCTACAGCCTGCAACCATAAACAAGGTCTTGGAAAATTGGAGTGACAGAATGCGCTACTGTGAAGCCAGCCGATGCAGCCACTTGAACGAAATTGTGTTCCATCATTATGCCTAGTACTATACTCTTCGCGAAACGAATTCAACGGTCGAATCCCAAACAAAAAGAGCTTTACTGACGAATTGAAAAGCTCTTTTTGTATGGGATTCGACCGTTGAATTCGTTTCGCGAAGAGTATAGTACTAGGCATTACTAATAAAGCCATAATACATGCGAAAAAATTACATTTTGTTGATTTTATTGCATTTTTAAAGATAAACTTGTATTTGGCCCAACCTGTACTATTTTATTGCTTATTCCTGAATAAATTAAAAACTATTTTCTTGTGCATGGAAAGTGGTAATTGTCATGTGAGTTTCAAAACCAAATAAAAGGTCAATCGTTTTTTAGAGCGAGAAGCCAATGAGTTAACTGTCAACACTGAGCAAAGTTTTTGAAAAAAATCATGTCCTTCTGAGCACTTCCGAACATAAGTTTGCATTTAACTGACGTTTTGGAAGTATACCCTAATTTCAAACTACTCATCAGTCAACGAAAGTTATTAACTTGATTGTTAAAAATCACTGAATTATTATTTTCAAGCATTTGTTTTAAGTGGTTTAATTTTGTTTGTTTCTCGGCACAGAGAAAAATAATAATGGGTAGATAAAAAATAATAATTCAAATTAAGTTTAAGCCTAATGGATGCACATTTTATTGAAAAAATGATTGCAAGCTGCTCATTTTGTAGTTCCATATTACGACCTTTGCGAATCATCTCACGGAAACGAACATTTCAACTTTTCATACCATTGTACTGTTTCAAAATTAAGCTCCAGGTCCTTCCTTCACAATCTACGGAGCCGAATCGAAATGAAAATCTTGGAATGGAGCTTTTTCTTTTGCACACAAGTATGGCCTAGTTCCGAAGTCAGTTCGAACACCGCATCGAGTAGTAAAGGATGTGCCATCCTTCAGTGTATTTCGATTCGTGTCCCGAAGGAAACTCGTGTTACTGCTTGTGCCATCGTCCTTAAGCCGTTGAGCAATGCATTTGTGTGGCAACGCACAATACTGTGTACAACAGCGAGCGTGCAAGTGGAATCCTTCAGACTTGTGCGCGATTCCTGCGAATGATAAATGCCTCCGATTATAAGTGTAACAGTCTCATTTAAGTGTCATTTCCTGGGTTATCCAAGTGGATTTACGTAGACCGGAAGCGTTCCGTAGTTAGATTGCCGACTAGGCTGAAGCGATTGGTGCCGCTGCAGTGTAGAATCCATGCCCCAGGGCTTGTTTGGATATCCTGTGCAGGAAAAAAAACTAGAATTATCGTGCAGTGAAGTCGTTATACGATAACTCCCGTGTCGCTTGTGCTCGTTCATTAGTTTGTTGTATTAGTGGTGGTGGTACGCCATTCAAGTGCGAAAATTTAGTGTTGGTTTTCACCTGCGTCTCGTCGACGACGACCTAATGGTGTACATCTTTGCTGCGGGTACCGTTTAAGTGAATCGTTAAAATGTAAATAAACGCGAACCTTAACGTGATGTCGCGCTCTGTTGTATTTGCCGGTTAAGAAAGTTCCATAAGAAATACAAGGTTGAGTGGAAGTTTGCTACTAGTGGAGTTAGTGTTTTCCTTGCTGGAAATACGCAAGAAAACGTAGAAAGAAAATAAAAATTCGGAGGGAAGAGTAGTAGCTACGGGCTGTGTGGTTATTCGATTTCGGATTGATTTCACCAAGTATAGGTTACGCGCCAGGTGCGCGACCATTCGACTAGCTACAATGTTGGAATATCGACATCGCTATGGATTAGCTTTTTATGTACAACTGTTTTTGCTGACATTTTTGGGTAAGCGATGTTGTTCGTTTTGCATCATATCATTGGAATAGTTTATACGACGGAAGTTAACATAAAAATGCGAGTTTTATTTCCGAGTTGTTCTTATGTGAAGTTTAAGATGACTAGGTTTTCTTTATGAAATGTGTATTTTCACCTTGCTTGATAGTTAACATTGGCAGACAAACATGTATATAAAATGGATCATATTTTATTTTTCTTTCAAAAAATGAAATCAAAAACTCATTTCCTTAATTTTCCTGCATCGGAAATATATTTTTTCATGTTAAAAGAGAAACTCATCGTCCGTTGTGTGTGTTGACAAATATTTCAAGGCAGTCTCAAAATCAAGTCATTGCTTATAGTGACACGTTTATTATTCACGAAAAACAAAAATATCATCCGCATTTTTCTTTTATTCTTTGGAAAATGGAAGAACTCCGTACTGTGCGCTAGTTTGTATGAAGCAGGAAGAGAAACTGGTTTCATCGATTATTTACTTCCCAACTTGAAAATCATCATGATACTTCGTATATCCTTAACCTACGCTAACCGTCTGAGCTTCTCAGACCTCACTGATTTATTGAATTTTGTGAGCCGAAATGTTGCTTTAAGGAACTCCAGGTCATGCAGAACGCACAATTTCATTGCAAACGGTAAAGTAAGCTCGTACGAAGTCTAACCAGATACATATGTATGCAAGAGGATATACAGACATTGTGAATCTTCCATTCGAAATCAGCCTATGCTTGGTATGACTTCTTCATTCAGAAGAAACGCTGAAAGGGATTTCGTAACTCTGTCTTGATGAAATAGTCGCCAGACATTGAATTCAATTTGTTCCTGCCAGACGGTTGGTTCTCGACGAATCATTTTGATTACTGAGAATAATCTATCAAGATCCAAAGTCAGATATATTTTTCGGTCTCAGTAGTTCTGACGTTAAGACGTTAATTTTCGTAGTTTGTTTCATTTTCCAATGTCAGAGAAGAACCTTCTTGCATTGTAAATTTGGGCATTCATAAAAGATGACCAGAACATGCATCTCACTCTCACGAGTATGTAACATGTATCTATCAAGCTCCCGCTTGAAAACGAGTTTTTGCTAGATTTCCCAGGGAAATACATAGTGATGGTGCGGGATGAAATCATACGTTATTCGTTCAGTGCAGACATGTCTAATTAATTCGTTTTGCCTCTCGACTGACTCATTCCATGGGGGTGTAGAGTGCAAGATACCGTCGTGTAAATGTGATTTAGTTCTGAGCTGCGTAGGTAAGCTGGAAATTAGTTTAATCGCGATTCATGTTTGCTGCACGAAGAGTTGACGAAGCTGAGCATATGCTTTATGATGCATCAACCCAAGAGCGCACTAATGAATTTGCTGACAAATAACGGCTAGCAAGGAGATCTGATGTCTCTGCCATATGTGTCTGGTGGATTGAAGTTGTAAAACAGTCTTAGTAATTTCCACACAAAGATAATGCAATACGCATTAGTCGTCCGTAATGCAACTAAGTAGTTTCATAAAGAACTCATGAATGTAATTTTAAATTTTTGCATTCAAAGCTACGTTTTAAGTGTGATAATTTTTTTTATCTGAAACTTTAATATAAGTAATATTGGAATTGTTTTTGCGGGATGATTAAAATTGAACAACTTTTAATTAACATTAAAAATTTTAATCTACATTGAAAATTCTATTTTGACAAAGTGGTTTCGAAAGTATGCACTGCTTCTCATCAGACACCAGCACACAGTGCATACTTGACTGGCGTGACCACTTGCAGGTGGAAATCATTACATTTTTATTTATGCTAGTTGTGACAAATTTTAACATCTCCGACTTATATCCATGGATATAATTTTACTTAGTAAAGGTAATTGAATTTGATCACGGTTCATCCCGCAAAAACAATTCCAATTTGATTCTGCTTTCGGAGGCTGATTCCGCAAAACGATCGAGTTTCTCGTTTCAATATGCTCGGCTTCGATAAGCTGTAGAAATGATATACGTTGTCTATGCTGATTTATCGACAAGAAGGGAACCGTGATCAAATTCAATTACCTTTAATAAGTAATATGTTTGCATTTTATACCCTATATCGTTTAAAATGATGAAAGAGAAGTTTCATAACTCGATAGATGTTCAATTTTTGGCACTTATGACAATGATTTGCAGCAAATAGCTCCGACATCTAGCCAAAATAGAAATTGATTAGATATTGTATTTACTAATAGTTACGAAAATTTTTTTGGCAACGCTCTTCACCGCTCTGCTTTCAAAGTTGAGTTGCTATCTGCTTCTGATATGTTCATTTTAATATCTTACAATAACTCTACTGCATATGACTTTCGCATTGCTGATTATAAGCGCATTACGGATTTTCGTATTGAATTGATTGGGCTAGCAATTTTTAGGCGCTAGAGTTGGACGATGCTGTATCTTTATTCCTTGAGCTGGATTTTCACGTCGTTGAATATTTTATGCTAAAAATTAAGAGGAAAAGATAGAATGACTGAACCATGGCTGGACAACAGTTTAATGTATTTGCAGAATCAAAGAAATAAACTTAATTAAACAATTAAAACCAATACTGACGTCAAAGACGATATCAAGGCCTAACATAATGAATTTGCTCAAGAATTCCTGACGAAATACCGTGAAGCGTTCGAGCGCTATATTAATATCATGGGCGAAAATATAATTTATTATGCTAAAAAGTTTTCTGATTTCGTTAACATCAAACGGAAAACTTCGGGTTACTCTTAATCGATATACAAAGAAAAATTCTTGCTCGGTAAGTCCTCACAAAGTTTGTTAGCTTTTCACCGACCATTTCCAGGAAGTAATTTGTTAATGTACAAGCTTGTTTAAGGTTCTTTTCTCGTGAGCATTCAAGCCTCACTAAAGAGGAGATAACAAAGGCCATCAAAGATCTTAATGTCAACAAGGGTCCTGGCTCTAACTTCCTACTTCCTAGTTTCATACTCGAATGTTTGGAGTCGCTTATCTTGCCCGTGCATATAATTTTCAATAAATAACTTCCTCGTATGGTTTTTCCCTCCCTCTGGAAATCCCCCCATCCAACGCCAATTTTTACATACGGATTATAGACAGTCGATTGATAATTACAGAGATATTGCAATATGATCAGCATTGCCTAAACAATTTTGGAAAACTATCTGAGATAAGCTCACAACTTTGATACAACCTTTTCAGAATAACCAACCACATCGGTTTAGAAAGGGCAGGTCAATTTTTACCCACCTCATGCTTCTTGTCTCAGATATTCTCTGTCGCATGGAATAATGGCCTATGATTGCGTTGATTATGATGTTCTGCATATTAAATTGTAGAAATTTATTAAACTGACTAGACTCTTATCTTCGGAAAAGGACGTAGTACGTTAAATTTCAGGGTAACTTATAAAAAAAAAATGAAATTTCATCAAGGATACTGGGATCTGGTCATTTAGGACCTCTTTTATTCTATTATTTTTTCATATCGGATTCTTTCTAAAGTTTTATCAGATATTCTTCACCTTATTTACGCAGACGATCTGAAAATGTACCTTAATATTAAATCGAAATCAGTCTGAGTTTTTCTCCAATCATAACTGTTATCTCTTGAGCAGTGGTGGAAATCAAATAAAACTGATATTAGCGTCAGTGAATGTCAAGTCATTAGCTTTTCCCGCAAAACCACTAATATAAATTTTGATTACCGCCTCAATAATGTTTCAATACGTTATGTTGAAAGTAAAGGGCCCAATAGCTCTGCTCGCTAAGGCGTCAGGCCGAAAAGCGGCATGCTACGGGGCCTGCAGGCTCGAATCCCGCTAGTGCCATGGCTGTAAGTGTGAATGTGTGTGATTGTCTATGAGGGTGGAAAATGGGCCCAAACTGGTGGCCTAATGCTGGCCGCGTTCCCGGCAGCCCTCTTCATTAACCTAACCTAACCTAATGTTGAAAGTGATATTTACGTTGGGGCTACTTTGAATGAAAAGCTGCGTTTCAATTTACACTGTGATAAAGTCTAAGGCAAGGCTAATAAGAAGCTCGGACTCATTAAAAGACGTGCGAAAGAATTCAAAAACTTCTGGATCGTGAAGTCGTTGGGCCTTTCCACACTTGTATTCTTGATGCATTCCTCAAACCGGTTTTCTGGGCAAGAGGCAGAAGAATCAAGGGGAGTTCTCTACTTTTTGTAGAGAATTTCCCTTGATTCTTCCGTCTCTTGCCCAGAAAACCGGTTTGAGGAGTGCATCAAGAATACAAGTGCGGAAAGGCCCGTTGTACATAGCTCTAGTTCGACCATTGCTTGAATACGCGTGTATTGTCTGGCGCCCTGCCTTTGATGTATATAGTGATAGGCTGGAAACAGTACAGGAACAGTTCTTGCTCTTTGCGTTGAGAGATTTGTATAATCCATACGATTTTGATAATTTACCATCAAAGAAATGTAGATTAAATTTTTTTAATTCATCAACTCTATTTTCTTGGAGAATGGTCACATGCTCCTGCTGCGTTTTTGATGTTATTAGGAGCTTAATAATAATAATAATAATAATAATAACTTTATTGAATTCGTTTATGTGTTGTGTGGTACAATATTTTAAGGTTCAAGTTTAGACAAAGTTTTTACAGCTAAATTTTGATTTGAAATCAGCTTTCTTCCATAAAAAAAAACAAGCCTAAAACCTAAAGTTGTGCTTAACCTAAATAAAATAAAACGTAAAAACTAAGATTCATGACTAAAGTTAACTGTGTGTATAGTAATTGTCGTTGCAAATTAACTATCAGGGATGCAACCAAAGGATTGTTGAAAGTTGCGCACTTGTTGAGGAATTTTTGGGTCCAGTTTTAGAGAAATCCTTTCTTGAGCTTCGCTGCAGCGTGCAGCCGATTAGCTGAGTAATAAAAAGATTTGTTAAGGATAATTTTCAAACATTTGTTTTGTAATATTTGCAAACTTTTGCTATGTGATATTGCCCAATGCAGGACACCCAAAGAGAATGATTGGCTACATTGCACACTCAAAAACAAGCAGTTTGTTCGCTGTTGGGAGTGTGGATTTCCTATTAATAAGCAGATAGGAGTAGTGAATGCTCTTCAAAATTTTCGACTTTATTGCTTCGACATGGGAATGAAAAGTAAATTTCTTGTCGAGTTGGATGCCCAGATATCTAATGTCTTTTTCCCAGGAAATGGTGGATTTTAAGATACTTAACTGTGAATTCTAAGATGTTTAACTGTGAACTTGGCATGTGTCTTAATGCTCGCTTTTTAGCGAAGTATATTGCCTGAGTCTTATCTGAATTAATTTTTATTTTCCATTTGGTGCATTTATTATGAATCAGTGAAAGCTGTTGCTGAGGGGTGCTAATTATCACATCTAGGCTGGAACGACTAGCAAATATGGTGATATTGTCCGCGCACATAGGGCGATATGGCATTGGGGTGCTTTTTCTTACTCGGACACATAAATGTTGCAGAAAGTGGGGCTTAAAACTATCCCCTGTTTAACTCCGGCTGGTATTACGTACTTATCGGAGAAGGCTTTGGATTTAACTAAGAAGGTCCCGGTTGAAAGAAAGGGTTGGATGATTTTGTCCAAATACACAGGAACAAAAGATTTTATAAGCTTATATATGAGTCCATCGTGCCAAACAGTATCAAATGTTTTCTGGATAACTAATGCAACTAAGCCTGGAGATCTTTTATCATTGAAGCTATTTTGCACATATTTTTTTACTTTATTGATGCGTTATCTACAGCTTTGGCTGAAAACCGAATTGAAAATCACGTATGGTTGCAGATGGCCCAATTAATAATCGGATTCTGTAGAGCATAATTTACTCAAATAGTTTGCTTCATGACGGTAACAAGCTTATTGGGCGATAGCTCCTGGAGTGCTAAGGATTTTTTCCAGGTTTTAACATTGGAACATCGCACGCATGTTTCCAAACCAAAGGGAAGTGTCCATATTTAAGGCAGATGTTTTAGATATAAAATAGGATGAAAATTGCCTTTCTGGGGAGATTCTTCAATATAATATTGGGTAATCTGTCGATACCAGGGAAGATTTTAATTTTAAAGTTTTCAAGATAGAACAAATGTTGGATGGTCTACAGCAAGAATTTGGATGGAAATCATATGGATGGACATTCAGATTGGAGATTTTATTGCTGATTACTTAAAAAAAACCATAGTTTTTGCGCGTCGTGAAATTAAGAGGCTTAACGTGTTGGTACCGAGTTCTTTGCCATTGCCTGCGAATTTTATTTCGATGCTTAATGAGTACTGATATTCAGCTATCGAATTTCGTTTGGGGATACTTAAATTGAATTTTTGGAGTGTCAGCTTAAGGGGCTTAATCAATGTTGTGTCTCTGTTCAATATGATAAGATTCAACAGATCAGTAAGGCGGACGAGATACAAACGTTTACGGAATGAACACCGACACCACATAGTTTACGCCACCAATGAGCCCGATGCTGCATAATATTCAACAGTCTCGCGACCAACGATATTCAGACCGAAGTTTAACTGTATTTACGCCAAGGTGATTACACCACAATTCCCCTATCCAATTTCCTGCCAAGCATTGTTATATTTTTTAAAATGTTGTAGCCTACTTTTTTATCATCATTATTATATTAAATATTAATTGTAAGTGTTTTTTTGTACCCATTGTTTGGTGTTAATAAAGAAATGTTTACTTTGATTGAAGAAAATGCAACAAAATATTGATTGTTAATTCAAAAAAAAACTTGTTTACAATCATTTTACAAGACTCAAAAGCCGTTCATTATTATGGATAATATTCACATATCAGCCCACGTTGGGCGCGTATATTTATTGTGTGTAGTTTTCATTATTACAGCTATTACTTATTCTATGTGATGATTTCCACAAATAATACTATAATGTGGTTGATGTACATAAGAAACGAAATTCTATTTGCGAAATTTTCATAAATTGGCATGCATTCGTGGTAATATTTGCTAGGAAAGCAATCAGCAGCCTTGATTTAACTAGGTAAATTTTTCCTTGTGTAGCCCGAAACGACTGGTATTATTTCTACCCAAAATATGCCATGAAATATATCCTGTATCATAAAATAAAAATACAAAATTAATGACAGTTTCAGGAAAAATATTCCAATATTTGAAGCTGCAATATATAAGAACCGACATTATTTTCTGCTGCTTTTCATGACTGCAATATTTTATATCATAAATCAAAAATGTTTTTCAAAAGTCGTCTTCAATACTTTCCCACACTTTAAATTGACCTCATAAATCAAACAAAACAAACGATAAGCAATTCAAACTAAATTTGAAATTTTATTTAACTTTGGTCAACCTAGCACCGGTATATATTTCGAATACGGCTACAAAACCCAAAATTATCTACATTTAACCGAACCTATAATCGATTAACATACCATATTATGATGCATACCTTCAATTTCACAGACAATTACTTCCAATCATTTACGAATGAACTTGATATTATCGATCAGGATAATAAACAGGCGTGTTTCGATGCAATCGAGCGTATACTCATGCTTACCCACAGATATTGAACGGTGTGAAGATGCTCAATGTAAGCAACGATTTACAGTCTTCTTCATACTACCAAGCTATGTATAGTACATATGCGTCCTTACACGTTAAATTAATTAAAACCTGGCTACCTACGCAAATCGAATATTGAGATCATACCTTTGCGCTAAAGATACTATAATCGAAATATCCTTAGTTCATAAATTAACATAGAAAATGCCTGGCAGCTATAAGACCATAATAACACTAATTTTGAATAATGATTTAATTCAGACAGAGTTGACAGCTTATCTAAAGTACATTTTCTTAGAGCTATTTATAGGAAACGATAAAGATGTTCACCATCGAAAATATGAATCCTATTATGAGAAGCTTTGAAAATCAACAAGTAATTTTCAACTTTCAGACGAAAATTTGCTTGCCGTTGATAAAATAATGGCACGTGCTACCGAAATAAATAGAAAAGCAAGAACTTTTGGATGCTCATTTTATGAAGTTCATACTAAAAATTCTCAAAAGCTTGATCGTGTCTCCAGAGATACGCATATTTAATGGATCAAGCTCAAATGCCAATTAAAACTAATTCAAATTTAATTTCAAATTTAACTTGAGTTTTATTAAAAACGAATTTGCTTGTCGGATGGGTATTTAATAAGAGAGCATACGCAAAGTATTACACATTTTGCGAAATCTTATTGCATGCAGAAAACTCTAAGATTTATAGTTGCACTGACTGGATGTTACATTATCTGTTCTTTTCGTGGAAAAACATTACCATTATCCATTTTGTACACGTTCATTAATTTTTCAAACGGCGCTCCATCGCCACCTGTAAATCATTTTCTTCGGGTGTAGTGAGTTGAGCGGCTGTGTGCTTGGAGCTGGAAAAGTATTGCGTGTTTAAATCATTTACCGGTTAAGAGCTTCGAGTTTCTTCTATATACCAGCTGTTCCTGCAAATGATTTTGTTTTGTTTGAATGGAAAGGTAATTTTTCGAAGAATAAATGTTTTGGAAAATTTTCCACTAATTTCAATGCTCGACAATAGGAGCTTATATATTTGTATTCAATGTTAAATCTAAATTAAGGATGTGGCTGTCTAAATTTAGTATGTTGGCATTAAATTTTGTTTAGGCTGTACGCCAATTAGCTTGTTTCTGAAACTGTATACATTATGTATCTTCTTTAGAGATGATTTTTTTTCATTCGACGAATGGCAAACATTATTAGTGGATTCTGAAAACGAACATATGCGTGCAATGATTAATTTTAAATAAGACTTGCCAAACAAATGGAAATTCAGGGCCTTGATGGGTAAAGACTTTTGAAGCATATAATTTTTTTTCAAAGATCTTAAAATATGAGACATAAATTATGAATGAGAATGTTCTAAAATTTTTATAAAATTTTGCCAAAGCTTGGCAACCATTGAAAAATGTAAAAGGTTCGTGAATGTGGTTTATATACAGTCCGTAAGTATAAAAATCACACAAAAACAAAAACGTGTAATGGTTTAAATGTATTAGACAAGAAAGTAAAGTAGGATTGACTTATTTATCAGTAGACATCGGATTATATGCACGAACAAAGTGCTGAAACATGCATGCAAATATGAACAAAAAAGCATTAAAATATGCGCAGAATATGCTCAATAAAAGAAAAACATATTTTTTTTGGAATACATAAACATTTTATTCAGCATCAAATAAAAACTTAATTTTGTCTCAACACATTCAAAATTGTAATTTAAATATTTGCGAGCCCAAAAAATTAAAAAAATTACACATCAAAAACAGATTTTTATTTACAAATAAATAGCTACATAGCATTAATTTTTGTGACAGTAGACAATAATGTATTTTCCAAATTTTCTATATGAAATCTTTGTCGTTTGTCGCTTAATATCATTTTGTACGCGGAAAAATGCGCGTTCGACGTCAATTGATGTCAAAGGATAAAATTTTAAATTTGGTATCATCTCCGAAATGCCTTCAGGCAAGGTTTTACCTGTGCTGTTGATAAAAGAATTTATTTCCTTGATGGCTTCAAGGGACAAATTTTTCGAAAAAATAATTCCAAGTTTGTTTCGAAGGTCTGTAGACAATGATTCTGGAAGCGCATTTGACAAAGCTGTTGCTTCTTCTAGTAAATGAATCGATTTGCATAAAAGAAGATTTCTATTTTCTAGCTTTTCGATAATAAACGATTATTGGCTGAAGTGTGTTTTAATTATAGCTAGATTCTTTTTGATCATGGGGTCTGCAAATGCTTCTTGGCTGAGTTTAATCGCCAGTTCATCAAACTTATTGAACTGGCTGACCACGTCCTTCACAGCTTCGAAATGTTCCGTATAGAATAAAGCTGCCTTCAACCAGGTAACCCCACCTGGTTACAATTGGATCTGTAGGTAACGGTACAGGTAGGACCTAACATGCAATTTAGTGTGGAAAAGATGGTTCTATCGTCAATTGCCCAATAATCAAAGTTGCTATGTAACGTCCACAAGAATCAGTTGTTATCCATAATAAGTTATTCGAAATATTTTTTCGAATTTCGTTTAAAACATCCTCATATAACGTGATCAAGTATTTTTTTGCGAATTGTATCAATAACTCACATATATCTTTGCAAAATTTTGGTTTTTGTGGAGAAGAGGTAAAAGTAGAAGGTGTCATTTGAGTCAATATTTGCTGACGACTATTGGCGCACTTACTCTTTCCAGCTACATACGATACAGTTTTTACATGCTGATATGCTTTTCACAAACTTTGCAAAACACTACACTGCCATCAGTCGTAAAATCACCAGCATAACTTTTAACCCGGGTGGCATTTTCGCGGAAAAATTAATAGAATAAGTTGTACAATGTGAATATTTCTAAGTGCGTATTTAGCAACGCAAGAAAAAACTATCAATACTCTTGTTTCGGCATGTTCGTGAAATTACTACATAAAATTTATTAAACTAAACAATAAATACTTACTAATCCGTAAGCGTAAATAGTTAAAATTTCAAACGAAACCTGAAAATACTGTCAAATTTTCTAATGCGGCTATATCAACTTAGCACTTTAAACCAACCAAAGGCAATAATCTCTCATATGGAACTAATCCCACTTGCATATATCTGCGCACTAAAATGTCCAAATATGTTCTTACTTGCAACAAAATTTCGAGGTATATCGGTTTTCATCAGATATTGTTTGTACGGCTAAATCAATTTCGGTGGATGTATATCACACAAAATGCAACTTTAAGACTGCGCTGTACATTATCGTTTTATGTAACGGTATTCAATCTGCACGTTGGTTGATATTATTATATTCAGCAAGGTGTCAAAAATTGAACTATGCGTATTATTCATCAAGAAGTGCCCAGTTGCATTCAAAACCTGAATATTTTCTTCGTCAGTCGTGCTCTCCTTCCATGTAAAAGTTAACTTTACAATCTTAGGTCAAGCCACACCTCCAAAAACATTTTCAAGTTTCATTATTGACCTTCAAACTACGAAACTAATATGAATAAGCAACGAACTTTCTTAAATTCTTAGCACAAATATTATTAAAACTCTATGAAAAAAGTATTATTTCCGAAACGATTACGATTACATTAAAACGATTACATTATAACATGTAACATATTCGAAAACTATTTGGATTCCTAACGAAACTTTTCACCGAAAATAATACCGTCGAATGGTCCACTTCCTAATTAATTCATTATTTACTCGAACTAGATCGACGTTTCTTATGTCCTGGTAATTGGCTTTTAATTAAGAAAGAAAACTACTTAACTGAATTGATTTGATTTATTCAATATATGTGTAGGTATTTTTCACACCTATGTGGGAGTTATATTATAATGGTAACCCATTCGATTGATTAAAAGTTTTGACTGACGTTAGTGACAAACATTTAATTGATTGAAGGTGCACTATTAGCGAAGAGAGTGTAGGCGAATTCGAACATAATATTAAGTGTAAGAAGAAGTACGTGGTGTTTTTTTTTGGTAAAAATCAACTGGTTTTTTCGAAATGTGAGAATTAATTTATTTTGACCAATGTGTTCTATTATTATCAACAATATTTCGTCATTATTCGCCATCGGTGTTGAGCTTCCGTGGTACTGATTGAAAAACTGAATCAAGTGGTTTTCACAGGCTTCTTTTAAAACCAGCTTAATTCCATTGAGAGTGTTCTGTCCGGACTATACAATTGATTCATCAAAACCTCCTAACCAAAATCTCGCTTTTTTTACGGATCATCAAAAAGGTGTGTGGTCGGGAGTTATCGTGATGGAAGACAACGCCTTTCCTTTTATCCAATTCGGGCAGTTTTCTTTCAATTGCCTGGCGTAATCTCTCTAGTTGTTCACAATAGACTTGAGAATTAATCGTCTGACCAACTTGAAGTAGCTCATGGTAGACAATTCCTTTCTTATCCCACCAAACACCTAGCATCTCCATTTTCGGCGTCAATCCTGGCTTTGTGAACGCTAGTGATAGCTCATGATATTTCACGCTTGCTTGCTTGTCCATGATTTTTTACGCTTCCGATTGTAGTGTGTGATCCATTTTTTATCACCAGTTATTAGACATTTTAGAAATGGCTCAATTTCATTACGTTCCAATAGTGCATCGCAAGATGTTAGTTCAATCTAGATTTTATTGCACTCAATTCATGAGGAATCCATATATCGAGTTTCTTTTCGTAGTCAACTTTGCGTACATAGGTCAAAACAATTTCGTGGTCAATGCCTAGCTCCATACCAATATCGACACAACTGATATGCTTATCTTGCTGCACTTTTTCAAAAATTTCATCTGCTCTTTTAGTATTTGGACGACCAGAGCGTGACTCGTCTTTCACATCAAAATTACCGAAACGAAAACGAGCGAACCATTTTCGTGCAGTAGATTTCGATAAAATACCTTCGTCGTACACAGCACAAATTTTTCCACAAGCCTGCGTAGCGTTCTTTTCTTTGTCAAATAATATTGCAAAATAGAGCGCAGTTTTTCATTATTTATCTCTATTTTCAAACGCAGACAACTTTCGATGGCTACACACTCAAAGTAACGCTCAAACTACCACCTTTCTAACGAGCGTTTAATAGTGCCGTTGCGGTCTGTGTTTTTTTGAGTTATTTGCAATTCACGCCATCTATCGTGAAAAACGCCTCGAACTTTTTCCCACAACCAAAATTTTAAATTCGAATACAAATGCTCCCTAGTAGTTAAATATGTTAACATTTTTGAAAGCCAAGAAAAATGAAGAAAACTTTCGAATAGTAAATTGTATCACAACAAATTTCCCACAACCATATTATATCATGAAATTAACCCAGCAGGAAAAATTCCACATTCCAAAAATAAAGTTCACAACAATGGCACAGCATTTTCCATTACTAAACCAATTTCTACTAATCACTTGCAGGAGAGAAAATATATTTGTATACATTTTCTAGGTAAAGACAATTTTTTCTGCTTTTCCATTAATCGAATTTAACGTAGTACGTGTGCTTAATGACGTTAACAGTGATTAATTATCATGAAGAAATCTAAATCATGTGCAATAGTTTGCGTTCTCAGGCAAGTGTACACGCAAATACAGAAAAGGGTATTATTGGAAAAGTGAAATAGAGTTTTTTGAATTTGGATAGAACCTACCTGAATAGATTTCCTAGCTTTCATAACAAAACATAATACTGAGCAATAGGCAGACACTGTAGAAGAGGACAGATTACCCATAAAATATCGATTTGTGTTCACAATTTTAAATATGTTTATCTAGCCTTAATAGAAAAAAAGGGCATTCAACAAAATATTATATATTTGTAGTTTATCACCGTCAAAGACTCAAAAACGAAGAAACTTAATGAAAAATTGGAGCTTAGTATGTATTTTGTTCTCCTTGCTATGTTTATGAAACATTATGACATAAAAAGTTAAAGTTCAAGCTAAAGCAAAATTTCTTTCCGAATTATTCTTTAAATAAAATCAAATTATTTCGAAATGAATTAAAGTTGATGTTTTTGGGTGTAAATCATATATGCTCATTAAGCTGATGAGCCATGGTTAATCAAAGCACTCCTATTAAAGTCAACACGCTCGCAATTCATTGATATCAAATTATTAGTTTAATAAACAGTTGGTTCCAATTACTTATAAATGAGCTTGACATTACTGAGAAAAATAATATACGCATTCAAGGCAATGATTAAACAAATATACATATATTGATTTTTGCTCCATATGTATTCAAAATAGATTTGACTATTAAATGAATGGTACGACTTTGGTTTGATTGAAACCTAATATTTTTCTTTAACTTTCACGCATAAATAAGTAATCTCAAACGTAGTTTTTTAAAGCCTCCGTGAATATATCGTCCTTTAGCTGCGGCTAGTGAGCGCGGTAAGGAAATAATCATATGAACGTTACATGATTCTTTCATAGCGTATCAATTACATCTATTTGCCTTGTGCGACGGTTATGACAATGACCAGTCAAAATAAATAGAGGCAGTTTTGCTTCAATTGGTTATCTGTGCTCAGCAAAATGGTCAAAACATCGGGAGAGCCCAACAAGTGCAACACCGTCATATAAACAGTATGCGCCTATTATACCTGGTGGAACATCTTTTATGAAAAGACTGTTGGGTTTTCCTTAAAAATTTAATAGAATGATTTTAAAAAATTTCTTAGATTTTATTAGTGTTCAAGCTTAATATATCCTGTAGCCTTTTAAAAAATCGGAAAAGAAAAATGTCAAATATAATCGTGAAAAATTCATGGAAATAGCCGCTATATTTGAAAGTGTAAGTAGTTTATGTTGTAAGCTGATCACTTTTGCACAAAAAATGGAATAAAGTCTTTGTGACTGACTTGAGCGATGGCTACCTAGAAAATTATCAGACAATAAAGCAACTGCTACAATTAGAAAATTATTCAAAAAAGTTTGTAATTAGCTATTGAAAATGAAAAACACATATATTGCAAAGTGTTGGAAGATTTTTCAGACATGATTCTTCTTACAAATCCGAAAATCATTGGATTTCACTAGGTTCTTAAAATTATTTATTTTTCGATTTAATTTATTCAATTATTTTGTGTCTTCTAAAGTTTTCGTAGTTAAAACTCATAGTTACTTCAGCAAGTAGAAAACTTCAGCAATTTCCTGAGTGGTATGTCTTAAATAATCACTAATCTATTTTAACTCAGCGTAGATATTGCGGTCTTGCTATGATTGGAGACAGCACTGCAATTCATTCCATAACGTTAATCTATTGTACGTAATCAGCAAAACCATTTTCTGTGGATCAAAGACTCTTTCAATTCCTGAAGAATTGAAAGCAGCCTGAATGAAACGAAAACTGTGCTTCTAACCAAACTAACTCGATGTTCATTTTAAAAGATCACGTACAATATAACAAAGGAAAACATTTTCAAAGAAAGGCAAATTTATCAATTCTAAACATTTTTTTTTATATCAATACCAAATATTTACCCGTTATCATGTACTTATAAGGGACCAATGTGTGTACCACAAGAGTAAATCTCGAAAATTCCTTTCAAAATATATGTTTCGAACTCATTCTTAATATATCGAGCTAGTTTCCAAGGACACTGGCTCACAAAACTTACTTAAAATTCCTCAACCATTTTGATCAAAACAAGTATATGAAATTCAACAACAAATTCAGAAGGCCAAATAATGCTCTATTCGATTTTTGTTTTCTTAGTGCTTCAACATTTATTCCATAGTTTCAAATTAGATTAAGTCACTGTAAGTTCATCAGGTTTTACTTAATTTTCTCAAAAGATTATATCAGCGTATATGCGCTTAGAAATGATAATAGCAGAGGCAAAGCTGATTATGAGCTTCGAGTGGGAAAAGAGCTGAAGAGTCTAATCAAGCAGAGATTCGTGTCAATAATCTGAGACACTGGAGACCTAAAAACGGTAGGATTTTTACTACGCACCGAGCTTTTAGTTCACCTAGCTCTGAATAGGTACCTGTATTAATTTATCCCTGACTAGATTAGTGGAACTTAATCACTCGACATTGTAAATTTGTGCAGAATGCTTTTACTTACCTATTTGTCTATTTTTGTGTGTTTTTTTTTCTCTTTCCTATAGTTTTGTGACTTCATTATGCGTTTATCGTATCCTAAGTTTATTTATTTATTTATTTACCAAACAAGGCAACATACACAACAAGAAAACATAATATAAATCTAAAATATAATTAATCATTATAAACATAAGGCCCTATTATGGTTCACAACACAGCAGTCGTATCTGTCTTCCACACTCTGATTGGTATTATGATACACAGCAGTGCTGTGAAAATGCATTCCACTGTTGTCTGGCAGCTCTGTTGTGTATTTCATCTCCTATTATGATTCACAACAGCTGTGTGGGAATGTCTGGTTTGTCTGTCAAAATGTGAAGACAGCCGCATTCGTGTTGTGTAGCAGTGACGAGAGGGTGAAATGGCTGAAACTAAGTGAAACTGATGTTTGTATTCAATATTATTTCAATTAAATATGAGTCTTATTTATAGAAAATTGACTGTTTCCAACAAGGAGCAAATAAAACTCCTCATTTCCACCATGGAAAACAACCCAAATACAGCAAGAGGGCAGCATCAGTTCGGTCAAACAAAACAAGGTCATGAAGCCTTTTGGGAAGACTTAAGCGACCAGCTAAATAGTACTGGTCCTCCGATTCGCAAAAGGCAGAATTGGCAACGCGTAAGTGACAAATATGAAACAGGATTTTTACTCTTACAATGCGAGTTTTTATTAGGTTTCGACGAATTACAAGAAAAACTTGTGTTGAAAAGTCGCCAACAACAAGCGAAATATCGAGGCAACGGGTGGTGGTCCCTTCCAGGAGGTACCATTAACAGCTCTTGAAGAGACAGTTGCTGGCTTGCTCAATACCCATGTGGCTGTCAATCCTCCTGGGCAATCCTTTGGAGTATTTCTAACAGAGGATAATTCAATTGTTGGTAATCCGCCAGAAACTTCAACTGCAAAAGTTTCCATCGCGGAAAATTCGTTGCCACCCAAATCGCAAATCGCAAACGCCAATAAGCGTCGTAGAGATGCCAAAATGGATGCGATAGAGAAGCAAACCATCAACCAAACCAAAATGATAAAATCAATAAAAGCAATAGAAGATAACTGCTAAAAGCAATATCAAATAAGTGAAAAACCGCTGGAAATTGAAAAAAGAAAATTGGAAATTTAAGAAAGAAAACTGGAAATTATTGAAAATAAAAAGATACAAAAGTCGCAACTTCGGAAAATTGATATGCAATTAAAAAAGCAAAAAGTGGATCTTATCAAAGCCGAAATAAACCGTCTGAATGAAAATGCTTAAGACTAAACTATAAGGCCAACTGATCTTTTTGAAAGAAAAAAAGTTATAAGACTGATACATTAAAATGCTGTATTTTTTCCAATATTTCTATTTTCCGAAATAAATAAATATGATAAAAATTTGCCTGTTTGGATTTTTTCTGTCAATTCATAGCTGACAGCTGTTAGAAGTAACAGATTCAAAACACGTTCCACAATGAATACAAACAACAAAGTATTGTTGTGAACCATAATAGCGCACTAGTGCTGTGTCTACTGGATGGTTGTGTCTACTTGATAGTGGACACAGCAGTATGGTGTTGTGAACCGTAATAGGCCCCATAAAATACAAAATATCCGTAAAAAAATATACAATACATCACAAATGTTGTAGCAGTTACTCTACATTAATTTAATTAAATTTAGCCTAATAACGATGAAAGTTAAGCGGGTTCAGTTGTGGAAAGGGCTTTGGACAAGTTATTTTTGAAGTTTGATTTGGTAATCCCCAAAGAGTAGTGACTGCTTATAGAATTGAATATTCTACAGCACCTATTAATGGGCTCATTATAGGCATAGGTAGTGTGATGACTGAATTCATTGAGCAGATTTGCATATCTGCTGCGTCTTGGTCGGTTATTGAAAGTAATTTTACTAGAGAGATCTTCAATAATTACCGCACCACTAATAATATCAAATGTAAGGCAAGCGCTGAGCAGAGTTCTTCTAGAAGAAAGAGACATTAAATTTAGAAGACTCAGTTTGAATTTGTAAGATGGTAGATGTTGAAAATCTCTTGGGTCATAGAGATTTCTCAAAGCGAAAAGTGCAAACTGTTTCTGAACAGACTCCACTCTATCGCTATGTAGCTCGAAAGCAGGATTCCATATAATGCAAGTATATTCTAGTAAAGGACGCACTAGGGTGGTATATAATGATTTGGTAACCCATATATTTGTAAACTCTTTAGCGCATCTCTTTATGAATCCGAGCTGTTTATTAGCCCTGGCTAGGATTTTGTCATAGTGGAGATTGAAGCGCATCTTGCTATCCAATACTACGCCAAGGTCTGTTATATGATCGACCCTATTCAATTTGATGTTGTTAAGGTAGTAAGAATACATCGTGATTGCATGTCTACGAGAAAAACTTATCACATGGCACTTATTGATGTTAAGATTAAGATTATTCACATTGCACCACTGTTCGAGGGATTGAAGCTTGGATTGTAGAAAGGTTGCATCAGACTGCGAGTTTATGATGTGATAGATTTTTAAGTCGTCTGCATAGAAGAGATGCGGTATACCAAGCAGTATCTCAGACACATCAGAAATGAAGATGTTAAAAAGCAGGGGGCCTAAATGACTGCCTTGTGGTACTCCAGAAGATGCCAAAACTTTTTTGGATAAGTTGCTTTGAAATTTTACGAGTTGGGTTCGATCGCAAAGGTACGACTGGAGCCAGTTAAGAAGAGATCCAGAAATACCAAAGTTGCGAGGTTTTTATACCAGAGTTTGATGGACACTGATCAACACTGGTCATGCCACACGACCTCTGATAGGTGATCGTGTTTTGACTACTTACCCTCATTACGAAAACGGACTTATTTTTTTTCAATCACCCTCTGTTTTTTTTTGTGATGATGTCAAGCTTATTTTCGGTATTTAAGCGATAAACGCATGTGGACGGCCGTAAAAAAAAAGTGCTATATATTTGTTTTCGCTATTAATTTAAAAATTTTTTGGTGTTAATTAATTTCGGTGTTTGCGCGAATACATCGAGAAGTTTCTCAACGATCCTACCTCTTTTTGTTATATTTGTGGTGCACTGACTTTCAAAAATCGATGCGAAATTTTTTTGATCTTATTTTGAAGTGTTACCACGAGTATTTTAGTTTTGGGGGGGCTCATCAAGACAGATCTTGGGCCCCACATATTTGTTGCATAACATGTGTGTAAAATTTAACTGATTGGAAGAAAAGATCACGCCTTATGCCGTTTGCTATTCGCATGATATGGAATAAGCATAGAGACTCCAATAAAACTCCATAAGACTCCAATATAACTTAATAAGACTCCAAAAAAAGGCATAAATCCAAAGACAAAACACACAGTTCAATACCCTAATTTATATTCAGCAATAAGATCTGTTCCTCATGATGACAATTTACCTATACCAGTTCCATCCATATCGTTTAAGGTTGACAATTCACAGCCCTCCACTTCAAGTCCATTGAACAATTAATGTTAAAATCAAAGATGGCATTTTCGTAGGACTTCAAATCAGAGAATTAATAAAAGATCCTAAATTCGAAGAAAAATTTAACGTTTTAGAAAAATCAGCTTGGGCTGCAATGTGTCGCTTAAAATTACATTCGGATTTTCCCCTGAGAATTTGGAGACTGTAAGTGATGAGCATGGTTCCATCAGGACATTTCAAGATGGAGAAGCGTTATCAGGGTAGATATAGTCCAATGATGTTAGCTGACTTCTGCTGGATGATCAAAAGATACTAACCGGAAGCCAAATATTCCACGAAATCATAGACTTTTAATTTATAGACCACATTATTCAAATGTTTCTGGAGAACTATTTAATATTTTTTTTTAATAAATTTTTCTTAGCCAAATAAAATACATACGTGATAAAAAAAATTGATGCGAATTTTTATTCACAACACCTAATACATAGAAAAAACACCAAAAAAGTTAGTGTGGCACGACGAAATTTATATTTTGCTAACCAGTGTAATTGCTTAATTCATTTGAAACTATTTACAATCCGGATTAATTCCATTTTAAGCTCCAGGATTAATTGACAACCCAAAATGATGTTAACTGAATATTTCAAGTTTATTTGGTTTTTTAAATAAATTATAGAGTATTTTGGGTGCATCAAATATGCAACACTCAAATGAGAATTTATACGGGAACGCAATCAAGTTTCAAAGTTCAATTTGTTTCAATCATTCTCCCAATGCATCTGAATCACAAGTAATTTGTTAGAATGTCATCAACATAAGAATTGTGCTAGAAGAGCTTTTCACAAGTTCTGGATTTAAGTGAGAATTAAAGTAATTTTTTTTTCAATCATTCCATGTCTAGAAAGTAGTGTTTTGACCAAATGTTTGCATCATTTAATTCATCAACTAGAAGTTTTGAAAGAAACACAAGTTCTTGGTATTATCATCCTACATTACGTATTGACTAAAACACAGGTTTGATTACTGTTCTCATTTAAACACGATTAATACCGTTGGATTTTCATTACAGTCAGACTCTTGAGCTTGGTGGAACACATAAATAATCCACAATTACACATCCTCAATCCACAAACACTTTGCACTTCAACAAACACCAAAATTAAACATACACAAAGAAGGCTAAGATAGTTGTAATTTTTTATGTTTGTAGAAAGTACATTTCGTAAGTATTTTAATCTTGTATAAATAACATTAAAATATATTTTATAAAATTTTAGTATTAAATGCTTCTAAAAGCTTAAATCGATTCAACGACGGAACAGTAAAACGTTGCATGAGTGAGATATCATAAGTGTCTGATATCCCGGATTGCTTTACTCATACTCACAACATCATTATGTTGAATACTAAAATCGTTTGATGCTGTTTATTCGATACGAAACAAAAGTTAATTAAGTATTTATTTGGAAATGGAAACAATTCAAACCTTACTTACTTAACACCTTTTAAATTAGATTTTTTACCTAATCTAAATTTATTTCTGTTTTTCATCTGATATATTTTTTCGAACAACTTAGCAATTTGGTTAATTTGTATTAAGGTTTGTTTTTGAACATTATATGTCACTGTTTGAATAAGTTTCTTCGTCAAATGATATTCTTCACAGCATATTTCTAATCCTCATTTTATTTCTATTTGCGAAGAGCCTTTGCGATCGGCCAGATTCTTAAACAAAGTTTAACACGTGGAAAATCAATCCTCTTCAACAAAGCCAACTTTTTGATGGCACCAAAAATCTGACAACCGGCTGTTTGAAATAGCTATATAATTAATCCGTTTCCTGCTCTGCAGATAATAAAAAATATATTGTGCCTCACGCAATGAAAACAGAAAAAGTTTGGCTAACTATGTATACATAGCATGTATCTTATAATTTATTTATTCAGTTTCTCAACATGCATGGTGAGAATATATTACTTTGTATTATGACGTGTTATAGAATTAAGGTCGGAAAAAAAATTCTCAGCTCATATGACTCGAAATTTGACATCAAGTCAATGAACGTGCTAAACAACATACATATTGAGCTCAACCATCGCACGAGTCGTACTAACTTTATTGCCTGGAATTAAAATGAACATGAAATATCAATTCATATGATTTGACCGAAAGTACTGTTGTACGTGTGCATAAACAATTGTGATACGTATTTGCTTTTCAATTGTTAATTTCATAAAAAAACATACACTATTGAGCTTTATTTTAATTGTAGGCCGATAATATAAGTTTGAAAAGAAAATTGTATTCTGACATGCTGGAGGTAATTAAAAGTTTTTTGTTTTCGAAGGAATAATCAAATATTTAGAAATAAATAATACCTCTTTTCAAGTGTAGGCTGAGACATATGAGAAGCAAAGTTTTAACGGTTTTAAGTCGCAGTATGTATTTCAACTTTTTTTAAGAATGAGCAGTTGGTCGCAGAGCGCATTTATATATTAAGGTATCGAACTATATTACATATATTCAACTACTTTTTCTATTGCATGTAGCCCAAACAGAAAATTTTATTTCAACTTGTAATTGTCTTAGTAATTTGTTTCAAAAATACATTTTCCCAAGTTTTTGCTTGAATGGCGCTAAAAAATTATGTCTGATATTTCATTTGATCGAAAACATATACCAGAGGCGGCTCATAAGTTCACTGCCTAAGATACTTAGGGATGACTCATCATCTCGTTACAAGGGTTGGAAAACTAATTTTATTCGCCGGTGAACGGTTAACCGTTAACCGATCGGCTTTTTGCCGGTGAAAGCCTAGAGGTGAAAAATTTTAACTGGTTAACCGGTTAGTCGCCGATTTTTTGCGAAAAAATTCTGGAAAATTTTCAAAACTCTTACACTCGTATATTCAGATTTGCAATGAGTTTTGATCATTTAAATGAAAAATGAGGTCGATCAAGATTCAAGAATTTATGAACAAATGCCGCCAACAAAAAAATTAAATGGAATTTCTGCAAAACTGATAAAATTGCTAAACAATATAAAATTCAGAAATAAATAATGAGTAGAATGAGATCATACAAAATTGTAAACTTAAAGCTAGAAAGCACTCAATAAAATATAAATGACTTAGACTAGTCAAAAATCAGTCTCTTCGAAAAAATTTAATGCAAACTGAACTCAAAATACCGCTTTTGACGATAAACACATTATTACATGTAAAAATTTGATTTTAGAAACGGACACAGTACAAATTTATTTAAAGACACAAACCAATCTTCCTGGTTAACAGAACGCAGGAAGACTAAGACGTTCAGGTTTTTAAGAGATAATCTACTCCTCTTCGTGCACTTCACACTACTTGCGTGGGAGAAGAGTCGCTTGGCAGCAGTTGAAGTGGCCATAAGGGGTAAATAGAGCATGGCTATTTCGAAGAGTTGCTCATATCCAATTCTCATAGAGCCCCACACCTCCGTAGGATCTGGGCTGCTGAGGTATGCCTTTAGCTGGGTTGGGATGATGTCTGCAGGCTCCTGGTAGATTGTCTCCGCAGAGCTTTGAGACTGTCTACTGCAGACCAGATCCCCGAAAAGTAGTCTTCACCATCATCGTCAGGCGCAACGCCCAAGTCCACAGCATGGCTGGATTCAGGCATCATTTCCGTACGACTAACTGAAAATCAACGTAAAGTTAAAATCGTGTATCGATGTCTTAACACTGCACACGCCCTCTTATCCACCCTCGTTTTGATCAGAAACGCCGGGCCTGTTACGAGGGAAGTAGCTTTACCATGATGCGCACCAAATGCACTTGTCTGTCTTGTCCACCTTGTCCGCCTTCAACCGGACTGCTGAACAGGACGGACGTGTGCATATGGCAACACCTTGAAGGGGAAGTCCCTTGGAAATTATTTCCAACTACGAAGACTACAAACCGAACGGCAAAATACTCACCACGGTAGTAACTGATTATGAAATAAGCAGCGCGCGGATTCTCAAAGACTATTTTTTTATAGCGAGGGTCCAGAAAGGTTGCTGATGCATATAGGTGAAGTAACTTGATATCAGAAAATTTTGAGTTGACTTCCGCTGAAAGTTGCTGCTTGACATCGAATGACAAGGGCTCTGTTGGCAGGTAGGACTTGACCACCTGAAAGTTTAGATGAATTATTTAGTAGGTAAATTGGAATTGTTTTTGCGGGATGATTAAAATTGAAAAATTTTTATTTATCTTGAACATTTTATTTGACAAAGTGGTTTCGAAAGCATGCACTGATTCTCATCAGAGTCTCAAAGTAAGTCGGAGATGTTAAAATTTGTCACAACCAGCGTAAATAACAATTAATGGTTTCCAACTGCAAGTGGTCACACCAGTCAAGTATGCACTGCGTGCTGGTGTCTGATGAAAATATGTGCATGCTTTCGAAACCACTTTGTCAAATAAAATTTTCAAGATAAATAAAAATTTTTCAATTTTAATCATCCCGCAAAAACAATTCCAATTTGATTCTGCTTTCGGAGGCTTGTTCCGCAAACCGATCGAGTTTCCCGTATCAATTATTCTCTGCTTTGATAAGCTTTAGAGACGATATACGTTGTCTATGCGATTATAGACAAGAAGGGAACCGTGATCACAAATCAATAACCTTTATGAGTAAATTATTTAGTAGGTGTTCAAAAGTATCAAAAATATATACAGGGTGGCCCACGAGATCCGGTGTTATTTTACAGGTAGGCAATACTTCGTGGATCTGTCGGCAACAACCGAAAAACGAGGAGTATTGCTTAGTGGAGCCTTCCAAGTCTCACATCTTATTGGCAGATGCACAAGCCTGCCTGCCAAAAATCCCGGGGTCCGCGGGCCACCCTGTAAATCATAAGTGCCATGCTATTCTCACTGTTTTGATTACGTACACAATAGGGATAACGTCACTGAGAGTGGCATAATTTTCTTTGGAGTGCATATTGGTTGCCTCTTCTAGAGGCATCAGGAGGTCCCTGATTTCGATTAGAATATTGACCGTATCCCCACTAAAAACTAACGGTGGTCTTCACTTTGTGGAGCTGCGCTTACGCTGTATTTTGAGAAATACGGCAGTAATGTGCTTTTCGAGCTCAAGGTAGCGTTGCATCTTGTAGTAGCCCGAGCTCCAGCGCGTCCGTACCTCTTGGACGAGCTTCAAGAACTTTACTTCTGATTTTTCAGCCTTGATTAGCTGCTGCTCAGGCTTCTCCGAGGCAGCTTCACTGGTGCGGACAAACGCGCAATCCGTTTCACTTCTATGAGCAGAGCGTGCACTGACAGTTCCACTGGGTCTTATGTTTCCCTCTCGTCCTAGATACCCTCAAGCAAGTCTTCAGCATCCTTTTCGTTTTCAGGTTCGTTCACTTGAAGATTTAATTAATGACTAGATAATAGTGAACAAGAACTTCACACAAATAACACAAATTTAAAACAAAATACTAGTGCTTCAACAATGATCGCGTTGGCGTGTTTGACCACACTGAAGAGGGGGAACGAGAAGACGGTAGCAGAAAAAAATCGAGCAAGTGGAGTCGCGACAGCGAGATGAAGTGAGTTAGCCAGCCAGGAGAGAAAGACGACGCGCAGAGCTGTTTCTCGACTTTTTTCTTGAAATAGAGAGCAAAATTCGCCATGTAAAAAGCGGTTAACCGACACATTTAACCGATTAATCGCTTTAGGTGAAAGCGGTTACCCGGTGAAAATAAGTCGACCGGTGAATCGTTTTAACTGGTTAACCATCAGTGATCTTTCCTTCCCTACTCGTTACTGACAACACTAATTGTGTGGCTCATTGTAAGTAAAAATAGCACGTCTTTTTTATATTGTTCATCGACACTTCATTTACGGAACAAGTAACAACACTATATCAACGGAAACTGAAAGTTCTGGCAATTTGGAGCCATTCCAACAAGGAAAACAGAACTGTACTCCTGTCCTGGCCGACGAAAATATCCAAAAAGTCGAATAATACTCGTAAGCACTGGCTGAACAAAACATTAAATTGTGACAGATAGCGGAATGAACTACAAATTGGCAAATCATAAGAAAGTTCACCAAAGAAATTCAAAGTGAAAAGTCAGCATTGAAGATGATGGCTATCATTTTCTTGGATAACAAGGTAATTTTATTAATTGATTGTTTGCCTAAAGGGACTACAATTAACAGCCAGTATTACGCTAATTTACTGGGCCAGGCACGTGAGGCAGTCGTACAGAAGGGATGTGGCAAGCTAGCACGTGGAGTGCTGTCTCTGCAAGACAAAGTACCCATTCATATCGCTCGGGTTGCGAGGGATATCTTGGGAGCTATGCGACTCACAAAAATTGACCACCCACTGTCTAGTCTAGTTTTTTCCCTTTATTAAAATTTAAGAAAGGAGTTACGGGAACGACGATTTTCGGACGACAGTGAGATGAAAGCGGCCGTAAAAAGCTGCTATTTTGAAGATAAATCGAAAAAACATTTTATCAGTGGTATAAAGGCATTATATTCACGGTGAGAAAAGTATTTTTCACTTGAGGGGGATTCATTGAAAAATACAAAATATAAAACTATACTTTTCATTCACTAGGTACCTTAGGCCGCAAAACTTATCAGCTACCCCTCATATGTATGTATATCTTGAATGATTTTATATTCCAAACCAAATGCACAACCATATTAATTACTACTAAATCCTTTTCGCTATGGTCGAGTAATATTAATATGCGATTCTATGGTCAGCCGCTTGTAAATCTCAGCACATGGTCACATGGAATTCTAAATTGAATTCGAACTGGATGATTGTTAATTCACGGAATGTATAAAGCTTCTACTTAATCGATAAATTTGATATTTTAGTATCTACTGCCATTGAAACTATTACAATCCAAAATGAGCAAGCACAACTTTCGCCAGTGGAAACCATCAACCTTCTGAGATCTTCGCTCTACGACATAGACAAAACAATTTCAGAGTGCAGAAGCATTGATAACTTAAATTAAGTGGGCTTTGAAATTGAAATTTTCTGAGAATTTCGATGAAACTTTTTATCGGATAAAAGTTCATCAAAGTTTATAGAACGAATCCAAATATTTTTTTTCAAGGGACAGCAGATATTATTAAGAGTTTTTCACAGAGTCACAAGAAGCAAAAATCAAGTTCCGACAAGGAGTCGGAAGAGAAAAATCAATATTTTTAGGAAGTTATTTTTAAGTGTTTTGTGATGTATGTGAGATTCAGTGCACGTGAGCAAATAATGATAGAATTCCGTTTTGCAGTTTGTAGAATTGAAAAACGTATGCAAATAATGATAACGATGCGAATAAATAATGATACGAATAATAAATTTGCATAAAATCAAATGTTGTTTTGTGATTTTGTCTTGTTCAGAAACAGCTTCTGAATTCATGATCTACGAAGCTGTGTTTATAGAAAAAGCATAAAATATATGTTTTGATAGACTTTTTAACTTTTTCCAAAAATTGAATAAAATCATTGCTCTGAAAATACATAAAATTGCAATGTAATTATATTCAAACTTTGTGCGTTTTCAGTCTTTAAGACCTTTTTATTTTTATTCCATGGTTTCAAAATTATTCAATTTCCAATTGTTTGATAGAAATTTTATTGTTGAATACTAAAAATTGTGAATACCGCATTTAAAGAATATCAAATCCAGTGGTTTGCCGGGTACGACCTTTGATATCAAATCAGTCAACTGGTTTTCGTTCTTCCGGGGACTGGATGCGGTTAATGCCATCCATAAATTAAAAGAATTTCTCTCTGATTTCTTCTCACGATTTGCACCCATTTGATGCTTAAATAAATGAAACAATAGCCCTGGGTTTAAGCCTAAAGGTACACGTTTATTTGAGTTGAAATACATATCTTGTAAAAGACTCAAAGGCAAGGGTGGGGGATAAGATTTGATCGAATACAAGAAAATGCGATCTGTGGCGAAAAACGGTGTGGAATTTGGTATGCGCAATATTTTTAATAGCGTCGAGTCGTCGATCCAGTCATATTATTAAAAACCCTGCTGCCAATATAAAACAAAAACTCACCTAATATTCCTGATAATGTGCTTCTTGATGAAAAAACGTCATCTCATGCGCAAGAAGTATGTGAACTTTTTGCTTACTATTTCTCAAACTTTCGCTTTCTTTACCTCGTATAACGCTCCATTTTCATTCTTTCGTATTATATTCTTACTTCGCACCAATCCGCGGGAAGACTCTTAATGATCCCCCTCGATAATAGCACTAGATGTGGCTATGATGGTATTCCTAATGTCTTGACGAAATCTATCTCCTCTTCCTCATGTGTTCTATTATATATCCTTTTAAACCATATCCTTCATGCTGGAGCTTTGGAAAGGAAAATCGCGAATATTTTCCCGATACACAAATAGGATGATCGTGCTTGTATTTCCAATTATCGGTGCTTAATTATCTATTCGAACGCATTGTATACAATAAGCTGTATCTCCATGTAAAACTCTTCCCAGCTCAAGAGCAGCATGAGCTTATTAAACGAAAGTCTACTCTTTCCATTTTTTTTGTCGTTTATAAATACTGCTTCATCTACTATGGGTCAACAGAAGCAAATACATGTTTTATACATAGACTTTTTGAAAGCTTCCAATTTTGCTATCATAGCAACAAAAACCTATGAATTCTCTGATTTTATTCTATCCTGGTTTTCTTCCTATGTGTATGATTGCGTCTTTGTAGTCACTCCTCTCCTCTCCCATCCATCTAATCTCTGGAGTTCCGCAAGATTCCATTCTTGCTCCCCTCTTGTTTATAGTTTTTATTAGTTTCAATTAATTAATTTTTCCGTGTATAAACTGATAACTTCAAGATGTTTAGAACAATTTATTTAATTTATGTGCACCGAATATCTGGTGTATTGTAGAGATAGGAGCAACGGCTGACTTTAGTATTTCGACATAGCTCGACACTCTCATTTGGATGAATCAAGAGATGTAAGTCAATCAATTGTGTCAATTACGTTCATGTATAATGCAGGTATGAAAAATCATTACATTTGATGCATTTATCTAAAGAAAATCATGAAGAAAATAATATAATAGAAACAACGGCTGAAAAGCATAAAAAACTTTATTGGTTCTATAAAAAACTGCTAAAATTGTATTCCTCTAAACATACAAATATCTTTATGTGTTACTTATCAATGAGAATTAAGAAATAATATTTTTGACACAAATGATTGGACTGAGCCTTATTCGTTTTTAATTGAGCAGAGGTGGTGAGTATTTGCAACATTATTCGAAAAAGCCGAAGATATATTTGCTTCTTATTTTAGTCCACCACATAAGCAGATCTGCTGTTCTTTTTATGTTGATTGCATTCAGTCGTTGCTGTAGCAACAATGTCGTGTTAAGCTCTTGCGACGCTTTTTTTGTGAAAAATCTTCTAAAGAAGTGATAGTTGAAATTGGCGAGGAGCTACTGAAGAAACTACTAGCAGACTTTTTTTTATTAGCTGCATTATACAATTTTTTATGCATTACATCAAAGGTAGATGAATTCAAAAGTGCTTGCCTTTTTGATTGAAGATCTAAATCGATAGCACCTTAGCACAAAGCATTACCTTTTTATTAACTTATTTTATTGAAGCTCCTGTATTTTAACTTTTAAAAAGATTTTGTTTCGTCATAAATGAAAGTAAATCTTTATTTTCTTTTAGAAATTAAGGTAAAACATTTCCAAAACGTCATTCCAGCCAAGTTAAATTCATCATCGACTTTCATTTGTCATTCTGATTTCTCGAATTTTTTTCTTTTCAAAGAAACCTAATTGTCCCTGAAATTTCACTCAAATCTCCACCACGTAAAAATATCTTTATTCAAAATCTAAAACTCGTGTTTGTCAACAAACACCAAAATTTCAGCTCGATTAAGACGCGCATTTCTAAAATTATCTCACTGTAAATATCAGTTAACAAAAATTGAGAAAGTCTGCGTAAAGAAAGCCTTAATCAGAATCTTGTTCATACATAACGTGAATACATACGTATAATGTTCATCCGCAACGGCCAGTATTGATCTCAATCGAAAACAACCTTTGCCGATCGGCATGCTCACGTAGTGCCTCATTACTTATATCCTGTTCAGGAGCTCCGACAGTGATTGACACGTTTCTATGCTTGCACAAAAGTGTCGCTCATATTCACATCAATTGTGTGTCTACTGTGTGTGTACACAAAGTCACAAACGTGCCGGCCATAGGGAAAAACACATCATCCCAAGAGCTTGAGAGACAATTCACTCAGAATTGAGTGAGCCGACACGCTTGTTGCGTTCAAGTGATTGCTTCGCGAAGCAACTCATTCAGAATATAGTGTGGCGACTCACGTGCGATTGACTCACTTCGATTGCTTCACTCATATGTTGCCCATTTTTAGTGTATTGTCGATTCTTTTGCCCTAAATGTCTCAAGATGTCATCAGATGTCATATGCCTCTAGACAATTTCCCTTTGTGTTCGCTTATCATATTTCAGGATTTTCTCTTGGAGTGGTGATGTGATAAAAAATCAAAAATCTGGCGTCATATTCGATACTAAAGGCTGGTACTGAGTTAATCGTGAAGCTAAATTTTGACATGTTTTCATTAACTGGTCATTCTTTCGAGCGAAAATTTTAGCAGTGGAGAAAAGCAGAGACACTGCTCATTTCTGACGCATAAAATGTCAAGAATTTCACTTTTCGATCGATTTTCTTTTGGAACGACATTTGCACTGCTCCATTTTCAAATTGAAACAGCAAATGTCACTTTTTAGCTCGAAAGAATGAACTGCACAAACTAAATTGGCGTGAAATGATTGGAGACATGTGTCAGTGCCATCTATTTTTTGAAAGCGAAAGCAACTTCGAACCAACTTTTCATGCTAAGAACAGAGTACAACTCTTGCCTATTTTCAAGCTAAATTTTCGCCGAAACAGATATCACGTGAAATTTTGTATGAAAATTTCACGTGAAATCGAACTCAGTACTATGCTTAAGCTTAGACTTGACGATCATATCGGGCTTTGTACGTATCGGTTTGCAACAACACATTTTTCAGCTCATTTTAATAATATTTCTATCTATGTGCATATATTGCATCCTTTTTTTCGCAACATCCTTGACTATTTTTGTCAAGTGTGAGTAATTACCGGTATCATATACATGGCTTAAAATCTATTCAATGTCAATTTACATGTTCCTTGTTCTTAAAATCTAATTACAAGTATCTAAAATACAGTCATACATACATACGCCTAACCTTATTAAGATTACCAATCTTAGAATCTCGCAAAGTGTTTCTCCATGACTGTATTATCTTCCAATTGCGTCGCCATCGCGTTTCATCAGATCATAGCTCCGAAAAATCTGTTTGGGAGTTAAAGCTTTCGAATGGAGCCACGATTATTTTGAATGTCCCTTTCGCGCATATGGATGCATACTTTTATTAACCGTTTTCGCGCATAGTGAGAAAGTATAAAAACTTTGATTTTCGTTCTTTAAAGCAGATACTTACTGATTTTAAATAATCAAAAAAAATTGAGTTTTATCGTTTTCCGTTAGCTCGTAAAAGAACTATTGCATTTTTTTTAGTAGGTTTACATTTTTAATGAACTTTCCGTTAAATAAAATAAATTATCGTTTTTGTTTTTACTTTGTTTATTAAACTTACATTATATATACACTAATTAATATAATTATGCTGTATTGATGATTGAATGATTAAATAAATTTTAAACCCAATCGTAGTTTACTGTAACGTTTAGAGAAATATATTCAAAATCAATTTTATAACTGTTTGCATCCTTATTCGGTGACTTGCACCACTTCTAACTATAAGTGATTCACAGCTATGAACGAATAATAAATGGATACTTATCAATTTCTATTGACCAGTTTAAAATTTATTACAAATTTAACATATTTTCACTATCTCGAAATGTATCCAAAAGCAAATAAAACTCAAAATGGTTATTCTGTAGAAATAATTTTTTTTTTCAAAAGTGATCTAGTGGTCTTTCAATTGCATGAGCTGTCAACGTTTGCCCGTTTGAAAAGCTTACCTTCGTCAAATAACACTTGAGGCTATCTTCTATTCACTTGTCTCTTGTCAAACCCTTTTGCTTCATAAATATTACGGATTGTTTTATTGCAAAGTAGCTTGCAGAAAATAAATTACTTATCTCACATCCAATCAGAAAACAGTTTGTTGCTTTTCAATTATATTTTCATCTTGTCAGAAATACATGACACAAATCATTTTGAATGAGCTATCTTTTTATATACCAACTTTTTCCCCGTAAAAGCAATGACGATATTTGATAAAATTCAATTCACAGCATAGACCCAGCTTAATCTCATTATGAAATCTATTAAGTTGACTAAGAGCAAGCATGAAAAACTTAACTCTTCAAAGCCGTCATTCATCACCTGTCATTTCAAACTAAGCTTTCCACCTTTCAGTTACTTTCTGATTGAAACGCCATTCATTCTTTTGCATTCAAATCAGAATTATCAGTTTCGAAAAAGTCATTTCATCAATCCGGAAACTTCATGTTCTATTCAAACTACAGATCCATTGCTTGTGTAAACTCTTCATTCACTCTCAATGTAATATGCAAACAAGTTACTGCATCTTTCTAGGGCACGCTGAAATTGCGGCAATGCAATACCAGATGAAATAGAAAAAGTTTCGTTTTTATATGAAACTTTAACCGAGCCTATCCATCGTTGGGCGCTGCAGATACTATACGACCATTGCGGTCATTGGACTACGTCGTGGTCGTAGTCGTAGTCGTCGCGTTGTTTCGGTATAATGTGGTTACACTGTCGCAAGGACATGCAGCCGCAACGCAAGGCAGGGCAATATATGGATACCTCATTTTCGGTAAAATGCTGCATCAATGATGTAGATGGGTTTTCGAGGTAGGAATTATGGTTTCTAATATTACATGAGGAAATTATGCTAAGTAGGTACTTAGAGAATACTTTTAGAGAGTTGCATAATATTGATGATGATGATGTTAGCGGACACAAACCATCTAAGAGCATTGTGAGCAGGATAAGAATGATATTAAGTATTATATTGAACAATATTTGCAAGATTGACATATATTTTTCTCAATCTACAACTCTATTAATTGCGTCATTTACGAGACAATGCCTTAAAATTATCATCAGTGTGCAATGGTCTGCTTGTTTTTATGTATTTGATTAGACTTACAAACATTAAAGGAAGGGACATCAATGCACGGCGTTTTAGATTTAATTTCACTTAATCTTATATTTATGAGTTCGCAATGAATTTTATTCCCACCTACTAAAGTATGTAAGCTTGTTTTAGTTGTGTGAACTTTTCTTAAAATTATGCTGCACATGCATTTTTGTTTTTACTCTTACTTCTGACGGTTCTGCTCGTTAATATTAAAGACCAACTAGACCGATTAATATTATTTATTTGATTATTTTTTATTTTACTATATTATTCAGATATATTTAAAAGTTTTTTAAAAGTAATAACAGCTATCGGAAATAAAAAATGTGTTTATTTTATCTGCACGTATGGAAACGATAGGAACGTATGTTCATTTGATTTGCTTCTATTGGATGTAAGTAAAAATAAACTGAACCAGTTAATAAGTATTGAAAATTTTCTTTCATTGAAAATATTAATGTATTGGGTTAAATAGAAGAAAAACTGATTTGAAATATTCTAAAAGAAGTAAAATATTATGTTGGTTTCCATACAAAAAAAAATGTCGAGGTATTTTAATTATTTACCACTTGAAAAAAAGCCAAATTTTATCATAAATTAGCTATGGTCGTTGTTTTGACTACAGTTGCAGCAAAAACAAAGCCCAGATTACTCTTAACCAGTAGTGCCGCGCCACCATTTTGGTGGTCGAAAATAGTGGGAAAACCTCTAAAGCTGACTCTATGACATTCTGAGTGTCTGGTTTCTGTTATCACGTAAGATCCAATTTTAGCTTATCAAGGAGGTGTCGAGCAGATGCTCTTTGCGCCAACAAGATGAGCAAAGTGCTACTGAAAGTGGCCACGTCAACTAATTTATTTAATAAGGCAGGTCAGCAGCTTAAAAATGACAACCAGCTCGCGGCATTGGTTCCAGCCACCAATATTAGCTGATAAAGTCAATTTTCAGTCCAAGATTGACATTAGATGGAGATGATGACACCTGCGAAGTTGGAGCTCGCTGAGCAACAGAACTCGGGGAAGCAGTAGCTTCTACTGCCTGTGCGTAAGAGATGCCACTTCACCTGAAGTTCGAAATGTTCTGCGTCACAAACTGCTGACGCTCCTATCGGACTTGGTCGCGGCAAATAGTCTTCGCTTCGATCCTGACGACAATTTCTTAGTATGCCGGCCGGGCATCAACGATAGTTGGCTGGGTGACCATCAAAACCACAGTTGACGCATGCAGGCTTTGCGTCTGCAACTTGTTTGCATTCATCACGTGGTTGCCACTCCAGTTACTTACGTGAGATGCAGCGGACAATATCGTGCTATGTTTTGGTTTCTTGCGTTGAACAGAGAATTGTTAGATAGTATTTTTTATTAACTTTTTGCCATATGTCTGTGGACTTCTGGTGGACTACGCCTTCAGTTAATCCAGATTCAATTTTCTTCAAAAAAAAATGGTCTCCGTAGTGTCAAATCATTCCACAGTCTCACATACCCCGGTTTCAGAATTAATCTTTAGATACAAAATATAATATTGGTGCAGTGACATCGGGATATTTATCGTCATTGGAATGATGTGAGTGCCAACTTTCAGATTCTTTTCAAATTGCTTGACACTACGATGTTGATGAAAAAATGCTAAATAGAGCATGTTTGAAGCATATTTTAAAATGTATTGCAACATTTGCAGTCAATTTTAACTTTGATCTAATATTTTCACTTGAAAACTGTCACAGAGCATTTAGTCTAGCAATAGAACTTGGTTAATTAAAGTAGCCCATAAAATTTTTATCTAGCTCTATATTTAAATAGTACAATTTACGAAAATCGACAAATTACCAAAACGGTTAATCTTTACGGCTATCCTCTCAAATCTTGCAAACATGAAGCTTTCCTAAAAAATGTAGGGACGCAAATAATCTCTCATAATCTAAAAATAAGCTGTAGTCTATTTATCATAAATCTTTTGCTCTGTAAATTTATATACCTTCATATTATTTATATACCTTCATTAAAAAATCAACGACACATTTCAAAAAGATCCAATCTACCGTGATTACGTCAACGAAACAGAATAATGACACAGTATCACACAAAATAAATACACCTGTCACTAAATCGCATGTTTTCATTTTCAATTTGTACATAATCCCTTCAGCACCAACAACATCGATAACCTCTTGTAAAATGTATCAAACATCATAAATGCCATCATATTTTCAGCTGCAAAACCCAACCGGAGCAAAATATTGTCGGAAAAGTTCCACTTTGTCAATACAGCTTTTGAACATTTCAGATTTTTACCCGAAGCGACCTTCTACCACAGTAGCTTCAACCCTCGAGTGATTGGTAGTTGAGCCTTGTGAAGTGTTTGAGTGCGCGGTGGAGATGAAATGTGGTTGTATTCAGTTTTTTACCTTGCAGAATGAATTTCAATAACAGACACCTGGACATGATATCTATAATGACGTGTAAACGTTTTTCGAATTCTGACAGCTTTTTACGAGTACTCAGCGGCCGGGGTCGCTACCATGCTTTGTACTCAGTTCGGCACGTAGACGTCATCGGGAAAGATGGAGCGAAAGTTTCCGGACCACTCTCTGGGGACACAAAAAATGAACATCACTCATAGCGTACCAATGGAGTCTCGCCTCCGTAGAAGCTATCGCTTCATTCCACTTCGACACCCCTTTCATGCCGTAGGAACGCGTCCTGCGATACGAACGTGCCTGGCTGGTCCAAGAGCTGATTTATGGTGTTCTAGTGCAAAAGCAATTAATCATAGACGAAAGTTGATTTCACTTTGTTTTCCGATGTTGGCTAGGGGTACGCGGCGCAATGACTATATTGAGCGAACCGACCATACCTCCCCTGGCTACCAAATTAACCGGGTGGCTCGGGACATATTCCTTCGTTGGATCGAGATCATCGCTGCTACTCGAAAACCTAATTCCTTTGTTCGCCATGACCAGGTACCTGGGTCGTTGCCATTCACCAGAAAGGATGTTGTTCAATTAGCTCTGGCAACACAATTACTCTTTTCATTTACATTCCAAGTTCTTTCGACCCTCCAGCTGGCCGCAAATGGAGAGCGCGAGGATTTATGGAACGTGTATCAGAAACACTGTGTTCCACTTCGCCCGAACGTGATCCGCATTTGCTCGATTGTCATTGTGTCACCTAAATAGCGAGCGTAAAACAAACAAGGAGCTAGCTAGAACCGTGGCAAGGATGCGTTGCTTGTTCAATTTCGTTGATAAATTGCTGATTAAATTGGAGGAGTTTTATGGCAGGTTTCAGGGTATTAAGTGATTAGGCATCGCTAATATTCAGTTTGTGTACAATTCAGTAGCGAGGGTAGCGTATTAATAGAACGTATTGAAATCCAGACGGACGTGCTCAGCGCATATAAATGCTGCAAGATTGGTAAATATTGTGTCACTGTGCTATCATTATTTATTTAGTGAAAAATTGGATACATGTATGTCAGGGGATTGCTCTGACAGAATACTGGCAAATGAATGTTGTCATTTAGTTGCATGTATCTTTTAAATGAATAATATGTGCTTCTGTTGGGCAACTTAGTGGGTACGGTATTCGGATGACATTCGAATGAATTCATTTTATTTTGAAATGGTTAATAAATGAAGCAAATTTAATTTTATTTCACATTGGATAAAATATCTGAAAGATATTCTAGGTATTCTAAACTATTTTGAAGAATTTCACACAAAAACACATCAAGTTTTTTCTTTGAAGACACGATATCGATAGTAAATGGGTGTCTGTCAATCCTCAGTATCCGTCAAAAATTGGTGTCTGTGTCAAAAACCAATGGTGCTGCTAATTATAAGTTTAAACTTCTTATAAAATTTGTAGTAATTATCTTCTCTTTTATTTTCAGGTAAGTGGTTTCTGAACGAACTGACTCTAATAAGACAAAATAATACCTGAAAAGGTAACACATTTGTGTTGAAATAATTTAACAATTTCGATTTGGACCCTAAGCTTAATTTTATTATGGGTTTAGGTTATATTATATCTCATATTATTTAATAATACTTCTCATATTACTTAATAATTTTTTAAATATTTGCAATCATATTTACAACATTGTTGGATGGAGTTATTTGATATTTTAAATTTTTAAACATATTAAACCTTTGCGCTCCAACACCACCTTTCACTTTTTCGAATTATCTTCCACCAGATAATTATTGTGAAGCAAGCGAATGGTCATTATATAATGGAGACCTATGAACTCTCCGTTTCGTAGTCCTTGCAATAGCTAAATATTATTTCTGTCAAATTTAATTGAAAATTTTAAAATTCGAGCTTCCTTACTATGGTTCGAAAAATAATTATAAGTGTATCACCATTTATATTTTTCTTATCGTTTATTAAAATAATTGAAAACGGTAGCTTAAAAGACCGTTAATAAATAACTGAGCCGTAATATTTCCTTTTATTTCAAGATTGCGATAAAAAAGGTTTATCTATCAGTAACCACCCTGTCTCTAAAATTATATTGGTGAAAAACAGCTCATCCATCCAAATGCAAATCTTTCGCAATCTAAGATACTATTTAATATTTTTTCACAACCATCTGATAAGTATTCTAATTATTTTTGTAAATTAACAAAATGGTTCCTTCCTTTGCACGAATTAATTTAAACCAGTTGAAGTAAGATTGCTTTGAATGATACAAAATGATAATCAAACAACTAGGAAATAGCCAAAAAAAAAACACCGGGATGACCAACACTTTTGCCAATAACAGCAACCCCAACTTCCTTTGATTAAGAACATCAAATTTTCACATACTTATTTTTGTCCACTTCTTTTACTTTCGCCACCACAAATTACACCATCTTACTTCGCGTACTATTCCACCACATGGCTTTCACATCGCATCGCCTATTCAATTTCATTTTTCCGTCATTTCCTCATAAATATTCATTTTGGTGGCCTGGCCCCGTAATAATGGAATCGCATCACCCACTCAACGAAAACGGCCTCAACAAATGTTAGCGCTGGACATTCATATCATGTAATTGCTAGTAGTCACTGTTCTTTATTCGCTATTCGCTAAGGTACCCGTTCGAATGTAATTTTGGACAATATCCATTTGGGAAAAGTGCTCATAAGGGAAATTCAACTATTTGTTGTAGAAATGGATTGGTGGATGAGTTTATGTAGTAAAACCAAAACGAAAGGGGGTGGCCCGGGTTGGTTGCCTGGCAATCGGTACGAATCGAGTTCGAATAATTTCCTGGACATTTTCAGTTCAGCACGTAATTGATTGCGATTTCACATGCTGGTTGTAATTAGTGCTTGTGCTGTCTAATAAATGCCAGTAGTACTAGGCGGTAAATTTTGAAGGATATATTTGTATTTTGTAAGAAAGACGAGGGAATTTTTTTGGGATGCTTGATTTCAGAATTTAGCTGGTGGAATTGAACGTTCAATGACGATTTTCGAAATTATGAAATGCTACGCCACAAGATGGTGGTTGTACAAGCAATACTGATTCTGGGTTTTTGTGCGACATTTGGCTGACAAAACTCTCCTCTTACAGTTGTTCTAATATGAAATGATGAAGCTCTTTTCAATATATCTGGTATTTTTGATGATTAGAACGTTAGGTTTCGGTCTGAAAGTAGTCATCATAAGCTTTAAAGCAGACAGCTCCATAGGATCAAAATTTCCTTCTTTAGTGTCCTGAGTGATCTCTTGGTTGAGATGATTTGTTGTCATGCAGAACGTCAATTAGTGACGATTCACGTCTGTAAACAAGCTGTGGTTGATTTGCGATTGATAACCTCTCCATTGGTTTGTGACATTGGGCAGTAACGAAAGCACCAGCAAAAGATCAACGGAGATAGATCATCATATATGTAATTGTCTTAGGTCTGAAGTAAATAATTCTTGGCGTGGTATTTTCCCGGGATTAAAACTGCTGAACCGCTAACGTTTGGATGAAACGAAGTCAATAGCATCTGCAATAGCCACGAGAAAATCTTAGATCTCATATATAATACCAGTGCTTCCCAAAAGAAATCAGGTATTTTAAATGTTAAATCGTCCTCGTTTACTGGTACTTTGCCCTCTATCAGGAAATACGCAATCTTAACCGTAGAATGGTACGGTAAATATTTGGATGATTTTTGGTACATGTTTTTACTAAACAGAAGGCAACAATAGTATTATGTACATTTTTTATTTGATCATTAAACATAAAAAGATTATTTAGCTTCTAGCCTCATGGCAGTCAGAGTGACCAACTGGCTGATGCGCGACGAAATATATACCGCATGTGAGTAAAAATTACTCATCCGTACCATTCCAGGGTTAAAAAAACGATATAAATACGGTCAGCAATTAGGGTTCGATTGCCAAACTACCTTTTGAGGCAATATAAGCGATGCCATTATAAATATAATAATATATTATCATATGTTAATTGATGGAAATGAGCAAGAGGATGCGCTGTCTAAATGGTCATGCGCTTGATCGACTACAACATGATGCAGATTCAAGTGTGCACACTCAGCTGATATGACATAAAGCAAAAAAATGCACATCGAATGTGTAAAAAAATTTGTGACTCGTTATTTATATATATATATATATATATATATATATATATATATATATATATATATATATATATATATATATATATATATATATATATATATATATATATATATATATATATATATAGAAAAAATGAATATATTTCCTATTATCAAAGTATTAATTATAGACCCACTTTTTAGAGTGCAGGTATTGGTGTTTTGGAAGCGGCTGTGTTTTTCGCAAATCAAAGCAAAACGCAATGCTTGTGTCTATTCTTAGACGAATTAGTTCACAGAAGGCATTACCTCGTAAAGAATGCATTCGCTTTTCGACCATAGATTTGTCTTTTGCCATTTGATTTTTCTCAGTTTTGATCATGGTTTTCCATAACAAGCATGTGCTATATACGTCTGATGAAGAAATTTTACAGCTAATATTATATTCCATTTGAAAAATGGTATGAAACACAGTTCTTGAGACTTTGAGTTCTTTGGAAACCGAATCATTGTAGAAATTTAATAATTTTTTAAAATTTGAAAAGTAAATTTGTTTGTTTTTGTTTCTATTATAATACCGTTCCGATGCTGGCAAACCATTCAAAAACTTTCTTAAATGGTCCTTTTTGGATCTATTTTGGAAGGATGTATGGTCTCCGCTTCTAGCTTCTTGGGTGCCATACCTTCAATTAATATTTTGTGAATATTCTGAAAAATTCTTGTCGATTTTTAGCCCTTAAGCAGAATTCAATCAACTATCCAGTTAGAAACACTCTTTAAACAATACCAAGACTGCATGTGCTAAATAAACCTGTTTGATCATGTTATTTCTACTGATATAAATAGCACCATTTGTTCAAAACAAAAATTTATCAACAAATGCCAATGAAAAATTATCAAAATAGCACCTTTTGACCGAAACCGAAAAATTTCAATCAACTTTTTCATGCAAAAATAACTTTTCAACCAATTTTGATATTTGTTTATAATGGCATTCAATCTTAGCTTAAAAATTCGTTCAAAAACTGAAAAAAAATTAAAAAGTTGAATAGCACTCCTCAGTTTTAAGTTAGTTTTTGAACCAAAACGCCAATTAACAAACATTTACGTCAAAAATTTTTCTCGCGTTTAACAATAACGTCCTATGCTGAGCATAAGTTCAACGTCGGAAAAGATTTGAAACTACCAAATATTTTGGGTTTTGTCGTTAACTTGCGATGCACAATTTTCTTGCTTTTATTTTCTCAAGCATTTTTGCCAATCATTGGAGGAAACATTTTATCATTTTCCAGTCCCGTACTTGCATTTATTTACATAAATAAGAAAAATAAAATACAAATAAGAGAAAATCTGAGCTTCCATTGTTTTTTGTGAAAAAAATCCCAAGTAGCTGCAAACAAAGTCTGGAAAACTCTTTGTCATTTGCTTTTAACACCTCCACAAACCGGACTCGGTCGTGTACTCAATCTATTGGAATAAAAGAACTCAAAGTGCTATGAAAATTTTGTGAATTAAAATCTATTAGCTAAACAATCATTCATAACCTCAAATAATTTTACTTAAAGAAGTGGTTAAGTGAACGAAATTGAACGAAAAGTGAATAAGAAGTTTGGAAGTGTTACCCACGCTGGGCGCGATTTCCATTAAGTGCATTTTTCATTTTCTCGTACATCCTGGAAATGCGTTGAGTCAAAAACTACTTTCTGATGAGGTTTTACTTCGACTTGATTGTTTTAGAGGGTTTTCAAGGTTAATTAACAACTACTTTCAAAAGAAATGAATTCTGCATTACGATAATGGACTTATGCATGGACTTATGCATACAATGTTAGCATGCAAGCATTGTTTGATGGGTGTTTAACTAGTACTTGACGAGGGCAATCAGCAACATTAAAGAAAAGAATCAAAGCTCAAATTCAATTCATTGTTTTATAATTGCGATTGTGGAGTTCTAAGATGTTTTTAATTAATTTTGTTATGCTCTAAATTTTATGCACATTTCGGAATAAACGTCAAGAATATTCGTTTTTGATCCTGTTTAGCTTGATTCATATAACACTCCCAGCAGTGTTTGCTTTCAAATTTCCCTGAAACAATTTAAATCATAGTAACCTATTTCTACAACACAGTACACCAAAAGGAACAAATGCAATTCAACAGAATGTTCCGATTAAATGAAAATATGTAAGCCAACATAGTTCTACATATTAAATGTAAAACACAAATTATTCTCGTACTTTTCATATTTTCCCACATTGCCGCTGTAAATATGTGGATATTACGTTTCTCGTGGTTAATAAATTTAGTTATTTTAAGCGAATATCTTGCCAGTGCTATACAACATCAACAGGAAAAATGATTCAGTTTAGTCCGGTTACAGTTCAGCTAAGCCAGATTCCATTTGCCTCTAACGAAATACTACCACCAATCTTCAGCCATCATCGTCACGGCCGTCATCTAAGCGAAAAGCGAGGTTGAGTTTCAATTACGAAAGTAGAACACCATCATTGCTCCAACAGGGGAGAAACAAACCATGCCTTGAGTTTTCTCTAAAATACTTAGTACGGACTTTGACTGTGGGAAGCTGTTCAAGTGTTGCAATCTCTTTTAGGTTGGACTGGTTCGATTGTGTCATTTAAATTTTTCAAACAAAATGACCTAATTATTGTTCAGAAACAAGCTCTTGAGATATCGAACCTTGAAATCAATCAATGCTAGCAGAATTTTTTTAATGCATGCAATGCGTCTTTTGTTTGCCGTGAAACGCATTCATTCAATGACTAGTGGCTATGCGGAAACTTTTTATCTTGATTTTTTTAATGGCGTTCATCACTTACCCAAAAGGTGATGGCGGCGTTTAAGATGATTCGCTCGAATGAGTATCGCATTCGCTCTTATCTACCCTTTATTTTTTTTTAGTACGGCAACACTCACTGCTGCTACTGCAAAGTAGTCCACTATTTCTGTCGTTTTCGTAGATATCTCTCTGGTTATTAACGTTTTGACATTTTTCTTGACATACATTAAATTTTGAAGCATATTTTAATCGTTAATGCTTTGATATTTTCTTTCATAACTTGAGCTCATTTCTTTTAAAGTCAATTTACTTATTCCACGATTTTTTTCTTCACTTTTCTATTATTCTACTTTCTTGCAATGGACATGTCCGCTATAATTTCAAGCAATCGCTTCTGTAAGTTTGTTGGTTGGATGCTCTTGTTTTCATTTTCTAGCCAGTAGATTGTGTATCAGTTAGATTGCCTTCATTTTCGTTACGTATTCTTGCTCAAGTTGCGATACGCATTTTAAATAATGCTACAAAGACGAAGTTGAAGAAGTAAAATGAATTTGGAAAGCATAAAAAGAAACGAACGGTACGGGGCCTGAAGTTGAAATTTATTCAATTATGTGCCCATCGGGACATCTTCTGAAATTTCGTTCTCTTTGCAGTTGTTTTGTGACGATAGATATGAATGTTCGGATGCGTGTGATTGTGGCAGTAGCTGGAAGTATGTAGTATATTTGAAATTCAAGCTTTGTATTATGATTCAGTCGGGAGATAATTTTATATTAGAAAACATTTGATATCCTGACGACATGGTCGGTTTAATGATTTTGTATTATTGAAGTGGATATGGTTGCAGATGGAAATTGCCAAGAGGTATAAGGTTTAATGTTTCCGGCGTTGAGTTGGCTATGGGAATTGTATTTACTTCTGAAAATTAGTCCGTCGACTCAAATGTAATAAGACGGAACTTGTTTTTCAAAATTAAATCTGAAATCCTGAAAATTGAAAGCTGCAAGAAATAGAGAAGATCAGGTAATATTGATTCTGAACAGGAAGTCGAAAGCTGTCGTGAATTATACTTTATTGGGGATATCCGGTCAAAAGTGTTGAGTTTTGGGTAATTTTATGTTCATCCAGAGTGAACCTTTTCTTGTTATTGGACACATGTGGATCGAGATTTAATAAGTGTAAATTTGATTTGACACAGTGAACTACAGCAATATTTCGACTAATTATTTTGGTACAAAGAATATTTTGATTAGTATTTATTGAGCTTCTTTTGGTGCTCATATAACTGATTAGAGAAAGCACTATTTTCCGTTTCGTATTCAGCTAAATGCAATCAACTGTAATCATAGACCAAGTATACTGTTGATAGTTGATAATATCAATTAAATTTGTCATTAAATATGCACATCGTCTAGCTTTCGCACAATTCATAAAAAAAAGCTCTTTCATATCAGTTTTATATCTTTAAACATTTTCTTCTGTTCAATAGTAAGCCATAAGCTGCTAAATCATTATATTACATTATAATACACGCAAAAGAAATCTATATGTATATCGAGAAGAAATTTCACCTCGAAAATTGCAGCTACATTGATAAATGTCATGAAGCATTCAACGCCTACTGACGGTACCTACATAAATGTCATTTTAATTAATTTTCTTCAGTAATGACTATCAAAAACCTGATACAAAAGTACCGACTGAATTGCAAAAAAAACACACACGAAATTCCTTAGATATTGTCGGTCTCTGATGTGTTTCGCGTTGCAAAGTTTAACCGTACTGTGGGTGAGAATTTCATTGGTTAAATTTGCAGAAGTTTTCACCTCGTGTTTTTTGTAAGCTACAATGAAAAAGCTGAAGTTGGGAAGCAATGAAACCAGAAATATGCTGAAAAGTGGTTTTTTGGCTCTCTGTCAAGATTCACGGTAGCTTTAACCTGAATGGCAAGTTGAGTTGAAAAAATATACAAACATTAAAGTGGTGAAGGTTAAAAAAATAATCAATTGATTGTTAATGAAAGTATTACGGATATTATAGTAAAGCAATATTAAATACGAGAAGGTAGTCATGAAAATCAGAAAAACAAACAAGTTTTTGTTGGATGAAAACTGAAGTTTAGGTCTGGATCTACAGTACTTAAATTTACACGGTAATCAAGCGCAATTTACTATACGGGTTCAAGTAGCAATTTAAAGTATTTAAGTCCAAACATAACATGTGCTCACTAAGCCAGATACACTAGTCCCAGAAAACAGCCTCTAAAAAGCATAATGTAGACACAGACTTCAGACTTCATGTTCAAGCAGCTAACCTGACGAATAAGGCTCAAATTTAGTAACGAGTCAGATGGAAATTCATATGCAGATTCTTTCACGAATTGAAGACAAAACGAATGTTACGTGTTGATTAAACCATCACATATTATTTAAGACCCAACTTCTGGTAGCCTCAAATATTGATAATAAATTCGACAAACTGTTCGAACTTAGAAATTGCTACACATGCTACTGTCCTTCGAATGGTCAAGTGAAAACAGAAATTATTTTGCGAACTCAGCTTGCGCTCATAGTTATTCAATCAATTTGATAGGAAGTTAAGGGCAAAAACCTAACCGGAAAATTCGAAATAAAATGTTTCGTCATAAACCGGGCTTGGAAACACTTTTCAAACTTATGGTTGAAAATTTCGGGTGCAAATATGTTTTTATTTGAGTGCAAGAACATACGAGAGTATATACTGGTATGCCAGGCTTACAAATAGAACGTGCACTAGCTCTCTAGAATGTGTACTCACCAAGAGACCTGGTAAAAATTTTCATCCAACAAAACCAAAGATCTTTATAACATAAAAACAACATTGAAAGCATACTACCAGAACTTCCGCGGACTAATGACCAAAACTGATGAGTTTCAGCTCTACTCTTGCCTCAGATGTCGTTGTTTGCATAAGAGAAACCTGGCTTACTGAAGATTTCCATAATAACGAACTGCTTCATGTACATAATATATTCCGTAAAGACCGCGACCGCGCTTCTTGTGGCAAATCAAATGGCGGTTGCGTCCTAATCGGGGTTAATAAGGTGCTCAATGGAATAATCTGCAATGACTTTCCTTTCTTTCTCTCTCCTATTGAATGTAATCTTCTTCGCGTTTCCTTAGCTAAATCCAGAACTTAAGTTGTTGCGTCCATCTATATCTCCTGTAATAGCCCTATTTTCGTTTACGAACGATCTTTTTGGTACTCTCCTCCAACCTTAACACTACGTTTCCTACTGTTCTCCTATTAATATGTAGAGATTTATTTACTTCCAACTGGTGACTGGGATGCTACATTCTCGACTATAGTATCTGCAAACAGCTTTTCACTGGTTACCACTTCTTTCCTTTCACTCCTTTTCTCAACTCAATAATTTCCCCAATTCTAATAATAAAATCCTTGATCTTATTTTGTCCAATATTTCTAAGTGCTCCGTTTTTGCTTTATGTACCTTTTGATCTCCATCATCGTTCCTTTTTTTTTTAGAAATTTCCCTTACTTGTCGTACACAAAGGAAAGCTGCTAATGCTTCTAGTTTTAAATTTTGTAAAGCAAATTTTTCAGCCATGGCCATTGAAATTAATAAAATAAACTAGTTCTCTTTCTTTCGTGGTCTGGATATTGAGGATGCTTTACAAAATTTATTACATATTTCTCTAATCTGATTTTGCATTTTACTCCAACCTACCGCTCGTCTTAAACTAAGGATGTTGCTTGGTATAACGCGGACACTGTCTTACATCAATCACATTGAAGTGTCTGTCCAATCTAATCAGCCTAAATCCTTTTGGTCGTACATTCTCAACTGAATGAGATATAAGGATGTAACAACTATCAACTCAAAAGTTGTTTGCGAGCTTTTTGCTCAATACTTTACTTTTTGTTACAAATTCTCCCTTCTTCCGCTGCTGCTTTTTCTCAATTCTATCCAACTTTATCCTCTTTTCGTACTAATCCTATTGAAGAAGAATAGATAATGTGGTCCCTTGATACTAGCTTTGGATGTGGTATTCCAAATTTCTTAGGTAAGTCTTTATCTTCTTTTTTGTGTCTTTCACTTTCTATTATTTTCAATCTAAGGATTACTTCGGGTACAGCCCCTTCTCTATGGAAAACGGCAAACATTTTTCCCGTACATAAAGCTGGTGACTCTGCTTGGATCTGAAATTATCGGCCCATTTCACGCCTTTCTTGTTTCAGCAAACTGCTTGAGAGGGTAGTTTACAATAGAGTATACCCATTTGTCTATTTTTTCTTGCTCCAGAGCAGCATGGGTTCATAAAAGGCAAATCTACATTGACCAACTTATTTGCGTTCGCCAAAGTGGTTGCATCTGCCTTGGATAAGCAAAAGCAGGTTGATGTAATCTATACAGGTTTCTCTAAAGATTTTGACTCTGTGAATCATGATCTTTTTCTTTTGAAGCTTCAAAGTCATGGTATCTCTGGTCCTCTACTCTCCTAGTTCACTATCTACGTTGTTGATCGTGATTATGTCGTAACTGTCAATTCCTGTACCTCTGTTTCGTTTTTTCCTACCTCGAAAGTTACGCAAGGTTCAATTCTTGGCCCTTTGTTGTTCCTGCTGTTTATTAATTACTTACTATCTTGTATACGTTCTGTTTATTACTAATGTTCGCAGAAGAACATTAGTATTAAAATCACTTTGGCCAAAAATTCATATTTCTATATATATATATATATATATATATATATATATATATATATATATATATATATATTATATATATATATATATATATATATATATATCATCAAAAAAAAATTTATATATATATATATATATATATATATATATATATATATATATCATCAAAAAATTTCAGTGAAAAAATCTCAGGAACGCGCCCTCCGATTGAACTGAAATTTTTAGGACACATTGGTGTATATGCAGAATAGTGTCAGGTCTCAGAAAAAGCTAAAAATCTTTAACCTTTTGGCGCCGGCGGCCATTTTAGTGATATTTTTAATATACCTGTTATTCCGTACACAAATAAGTTTAGCAAAAATAAAGTTAACAAAGTAAATTCCGAACGTGTTTTACATGTGAATCGGATAATGTTTTACATGTGAAACGAGAACGGGAGATAACTAAAATTGCGATAACTGTTGGCAGAACTATTCAATCATTTTTAAGACATGTTGGTATTATTTAGTTGTAAATTTGTGTGGCTTTTAATGACCGTGTTGCCAACCCTGTAGCTAGGGCCAGCACTGAAAGTGAATCCCATTTCTTCAAAAAAAAGGCCACTCAAATGGAAATCTTATGCTTTGTTTATATAGCCAAAGTAAAAAATTTGATACGGGCACGGGCACGGGCACGCCCGGTAACACTTGCCCAAAGTGCCTATATTTTTAGCATTAAATCCTCTGTTCACGGGGACTCACGATTCGATGAGCAGGATTAATTGAAATTTGCAGAATGTATTGGTATTAAATAGGACCAGGTCTGATAGAAGTGATTTTGAAATGCGGGCGATTCTGTGCCAGTGGTGCCATCTTGAATAATCACTAAAAGAGATAACTGCTTGTAGCCCTATAAATTCTTATTCAATCTTTCGATTTTGACGAAATTCACACAGTAGCTGAACATTACTTTAAACCACGTTTGGTAATTTAGTCGAAAAATTCGGTTGGAGTTGCCAGCTATGATAATTTTTGTGCCTTAAATTTTGCCCTATAGCTTCCAGTGCAGTCATGGGATCATAACGAAATTCATATGGCAAATTAATCTTCTTATAGGCAACATTCAGTAGAAATTTTAGTTCAATACAATGATAGGGTTGCCAGCTATGGGTGTTTTTGTATTTTTTTGGCATACCTTTAGTAAGCGATTTTATCATAGAATATTCAAATCGTAGTGCTCTTATAGTGAAAATAATTACCTAATATTAAGATCTAGAAAATTTGAAAACTTTTACGAGTGGTTACCCTAAATTTCTTTGCATCCCTGTAACTTCCAATGCAGTCATCGGATCAATACGAAATTCGCAGAGCAGGTTGACTTCAACGTAAGGCAGATGCGACATATTTTTGCCTTCGATGGTAGTTCAGGGCTGCTAGCGCTAGATCTTTTTGTTATTTTCGTTCCAATAAATGCTTGCATTAAGTATTTTCATCGCAAACATTTGCAATGAAAATAAGTAAGCATTGTTTAAATTTTCTAAGCTCTGGACATTTTTTGGATGTCAGCCCCTTTCTACCGCAATAACTTTCGATGAAGTTGGCTTTAGCTTAGATTCTATTATTACTTAGGGTGTATTAGTTGTAAGTAGGAAAAGTAAGTAGTGGTAGAATACACACTCAAAATCTGTACAAATCCTCTACTGTTCTTCGAGGATTAGTATTTCTAGCGGCTCTGATGCGCTAGGGATTTTTTATTTATTATTGTACAGTATTTTTTTCTTCTCTTGGATTATCTTTTTTTTATTTTCTTGGGGTATCTTGTTTTCTGTTTTAATTTTATTTCAGTTTTTCTCATCTTTAATTGGACATAAGTTTGTTGTTTTGGAGAATGGTTAAATAAATATATAAATAAATCCAGCTTCATTGTCGGCCTTAATTTCTGAAAAAACGGCCTTTCAGTTTCAGTTAACGGATACCGTTACTTAAAGATGTTGAAAGAGTTTTTATTTCGAGAGTCACATCAAAGCAGAATTCCACTGCAGCGAAAATTCCCCCTTTAAACTGATAACCAGAAATTCCACATTCCGTTGACTCCCAAGGTCTCCTGACTTTATGGCGTCTGATTTTTGTCCTGTGGGGTTATTGCACACCGAAAGCTCATTAAACCAAGCCAGCCAATTTGTATGATATACAGCAATCCCCTCGAACAATAATTGAAGCAACTGCCATTGCAACCCTCCAGGCAGTAATGAATAACTTTTTGATTAGATATCACTCATTTGCCACCGAGCGTGGGAGTCATTTAAATTCAATTATTTTTGAAACGCAATAAAAAACTTAATAAGAACGTATTTATTTTTCATATGAATAAAGACAGAATAAATTATGTGGATCCAACAAAAAGCTATTTGAGTTTCTTCATGTAGCAAAATTAATCGGCGGCCCGGTATATAAATAACGGTCTGTCGTGGTATATTTTCTACCCGTGCACATCTCCGAATAAATAAGGGCAACAAAAATTATTCCTGAATAATTTAAATATTCATAGAATATCATGATTTTCTTTACCGAAAACGAATATGGTAGCAACGAAGCAAAATTGTTTATTAAGAACCCTTTCATTTTTTACCCGATTTCACTACAAGAATGTTTATTTGCCATCTGCCTCTTTTGGTGGTGGATATTATTAATGATTCAGGAGCCATTAAGCGTAACTACGGTACAAATAATGAAATAAATATTCTCAGTACTCTACAAATTAATCAGAATATTTATGCTTGTCGTTTTCTGGCTTGTAAATAATGGAACTAGGGCTAGTCACTGGGCAGTTTGTGAGGATTTCGGTTACAATAATTATGAGTATCAGAGGTGCGAAAATTGTTTACAAGCTAATGATGAAGGTGATTAGATTGTTTACATTTAGATTTGATTTTTGGATAAATTTGAGTTTTTATTGAGTTGAGTTTTTGCCAAAAGCAACAAAAACTGTATTGATCCATGCAATTTTATAAATGAAAATCAATATAAAATAGAGGCACTTTCCACAAAATTTATTGAATCCAAGTCTTATTGAATGAAATAGTATAAAATAAACCCATTTTTCATAAATATTGCTAAAATCAACATCCAAGTAAGTTGTACTGAATAATATTTTTTGAAATATATATTTAGTTCCGTCTTTAGATGTTCAATATCATGTTATTTAAAAATTAATTTAAATATCATCCAGCCCGAATGCGAATTTTATTTCTTTTTAAATCCACTTTCACCTACCAACCACAAAAACCGTTCGCGAATTCAATATCACTTACCACTGAGCAATTAAAAAGTACTTACTCCTCTGTAATCGGTCATTGCTGCTTATGATTCATAGCGTGCTAATACCCGAGTGCAGAAATGCCTAAAGAATTCATTGCGACCGCACAGATTCCGGGGATCTGCCATACTATGATAAATAATTAATTACGACATGAAATGGGTTGAAAATCGCTATTTAAATTAAAATCGAATTATGTAAATGGAAGTAAGTAGCAATATCAGGATTTCAATTTTTTTCCATGTACGGGTCGCTTTTGCAATTTGCATTCCGTTAATATACGGAACGGTGTTTTTGTGCCATAGCGATGAAACGATGAGGATTGCACGCGAAAAGCATGTGCCCGATTAAGTAATAAAACCTTAGTGGTCCGCTACCGGCACTTGTTTGGTGCTGCAATTGGAATATTCATTTCTCGATACACTACTCCAGGGGGTATGAAATCTCGTAATGCATTTTGCCATGCCTGGGGACTTTACTGGAGTTCGGGTTGTTTCCACTGCATTCAAATGGGACAGCATATATGTATTTTTGCCTCTGATTTGCATATGTTACCAGACTGATTGATTTTTTTTTTGCCATTGAAAGCAGAAAGCTGTAGATACATTCGAACAGTTTCGAACGAGAACGTTCGAAGGTATGCCAAAAAAGAATGCTAGAGTTTCTGCATTTCGAGTTTTGTGAGAATACAAATGCAAGTAGTTGGGCGACAGTCTGGAGGCAAATGCAACAGGACTCGGTATGCACTGGGAAAATATAATGCACTTCTTGCGAAAATCCTAGCACTCTCGGGATGGTAGTGAATGACATTAAGGCTTTGAGTGGCAATCGTGAACATTTTGAATTGCCATATTGGAATATAAGAGTGATAGGTTTCAGGAATCGTACATATAGCTTTATGTTCCTTTTTGACAATAATACGATCGTATTGAAGCTGAAAATCAGGATAGCTTGTAAAACAGATAATGGACTCTGCACTGCTCAAAGCAAATAATTTAGTTTAAGTAATGGCACTTCTTTGCCTCTGAGTTCTACATTGGAAATAAGAAAGTGATTTGATGACGAATAAGTCACAAGTAAGTTATATGAAGGGTAAATATTTAAAATGTCTGATTTTATATAATAATTGCATGGAGTAAGAGTCAAATCAGGGATAAAATAAGTTGTCAAATTTGTCACTCGTGCATATTTAAACCTTGTGGAAGCAGCTAAGAGAAGCCCTCATCATAACAGAATTCGGCCAGATTCTGTGCCCTTAACCTGAGACTCTAGCGCCACCGTTACCGTGGGGCTTCTAAGCGATGGGTAGTGGTTCTTGCTTTGTCTGACTTTATATTTCAAACGCAGAGCAACACACAAAAACAAGAAGGGAAACGGGAAAGGTTATCCGACTTGCTCAAGGCTCTACAGGATCAAGTTTTTTGGGTTTGGCGACTGTTTGAGACTGAGTCGAATCGAAAAATATATCGTATATGTGAAAAGGTTACTAAATCCAGGCAATGCAAATACGCATGAGTTTTAAATAAACTAAAACCGTAGTTGAAGAGGGAGAGGATTAAATTTTGTAAAGGTTTCAGGGATTGGGATTTAAAATAGGTAAGCTCAACCTTTTTGCAGAAAGAGATGAGCGATATATGAGCTGTGCTATTTTGGCGCTGGAGCAGTGGTAAGGCAATTGTGTCAGACTAGATACGTAACTAAAAAATCAGTTAAATGGTGATTAAGAAATGTGTGATTTAACATATGCTTAAAATAGGATCAACGGTACGGTCTCAATAAAACTTGCATGCGTGTAATGTCGCAATAATTTCTAGCCTCTAGTTTTGTACCTTGTGAGTTCAATTTTTTGACAGCTGATTTATCTGATTGACCAAACCAAACAGATGGCACACAAAGAAATTTTAGGAATTCGGGAAAACTGTCATGTCACTAGTATGGATTGTTTGGGCACTGCTGATTTATTTGAAAAAAATGCGATAGAATTTTCATTTTGCAACACCACGCTTACCGTGCTTTGAATAGCTTCTGCGACTAAATTATTTTCCCCCACTTTCTTTAGCTCTTCGAACATTTTGATATCAGAACAACTTGTGACAGCTCCTAATCGTCAAGGATTGCTTTGAGTGGATCAGAGAGTCTAAGTAATAAAAATCACATTCACTTTAGATAAAATCTTAAAAATGAAAGTTAATCTTGCTTTGTTGAATGCGTTTTATTTATTTTTCCAAATCTTTATAAATTTAAACATAGCGCGTTCAAATTTATTATGTTATCAATGATTACATGGATTCTTTTTCTGTATTTATGCTTTACCTTCTGCAAGACATTCACATTTTTTATAATGGTTAATTCTGCGTGTATGTGTACATGGGCCTGTAAGTGGCCAGCATAGACAAGTTTTTTGATATAGATGCAGAAAACTCTTGTAATTGAATTGATGGCCAATAGTTTCATACCTGATATAGTAAAGTTTTTTTTTTGTTGAACGAGTGTCACAAAACCTTCAAAAGCTTTCTTGCGAATGATACCGGATTATGTGAGATTTGTACTCACAAAAAACATCACCCGCTGGCCACGGAAATCTGAGCCAGAACCGCTTTCACATTACTTCAGTTTGGCTGCGCTACTATCCTACTGACTTACATCCGTTCTGTCAGACTTTCTCACTTTTGTTTCGAGCGCAATACCAACTCTAAATGAGCTCACCAAGTGTCATCTGGCTGTAGTATCATCTCCTTGATTGTCTTTGGTGTCGCAGAGCCAATTACAGTGAAAAGTGTGTTTCGCGCCCTTTGGAAGCGTGTGCAACCAAAAAAGGTAAGTAAAACATCATCACTTCATTTAACACAATGCTTACGGAACTTTGTCCTGACTTTTCCCATTCTTTGAAGGCATTTCCTGAGGTAGCCAAGACCGGATAAAAACTGGCTCAGGTAGAAATTTAGTTAACCGAGGTCGCGATTGAGCCACAGTTTTAAGGCATGAGTACGCATACTCGTCCATGCTCTATTTAAGTTTGTAGCCTAGCGCTACACTAAAAGATCAAGCATTTGCGCTCGTGCTTGAACAGCTACTACTTCTTTTCCCACTTCTGCTCTGTTCAAAAACAGACCCCTGCGTTAACTCGCCAATAGGACTCACTAAAACTAACACACTCTTACCTGAAACGTCACTTTCCAGCAATAAACCCACCAATAAACTCGTATCATACCTTAGATTCAGTAAAGTGCATTGCAATCTTTAACCATATGATACCAACTGTTGGCCTGCAATTTGTTATCCTTGCTTTCCGAGGACATGTTTCTCGTTGTAAGAAGTAGAAAGAGAAACGTTATCTTTCTAATATATTGCGGTATAAACGTAGAGTAGATAATAGACTCTGCTGTGAGTAGCAAAAAAAAACTGTAAACTGACTCAATAGCTTTTGGGAGTAAGGTAGTTTTGTTCCGGTACTTTTCCCTCCAGCAAATGCAGTTGCAAAAACCTTGCTAAAAAGTTTCAGTGCAAGTATGTGGCATACAATCAGTAGGATCCTGCATCTGTTTTCTTTTGGCTTTTGACTTAAGGCATCTCAAACCTTTCTTTCTTCAGGTTTCAACTACTCAGCGTGGTGAAAAATGTATGATAAATGAGCAAAGTTGCTAATCTATTGAACTGAACCAATGTGTGCAAGGTAGCAAAAAGGGTTGACTGAGGAAACCTTTTGGGAGCCCAAACCTATCATTTTTTGCTGCTCCAATTTTGCTAGCGTGATAGATAATTATTCTGGCAATTTCGCACCCTCTCATACACATTCCCTCTCTTCGTTTGTTCTAGCAGTCTTCTCAGAGTTATCTAAAAGATCGATGATCGCTTCGTCTTCTACGACTAATATAGAGCAGATTAGCAGTAAGCAAGTTCACACATGATGTTCAAATATGTGGCCGGTGAAAGCAGGTTAATTAAAAAAAAGCTTCTGTTTCCTCTCAACTAAATTCATTCACTTTTTGAAATGCCCGCTGAACCTACCCGAACTTTTAACCAAAAATGTAATCAATATGCATAAAATTTGAAATATAATCGCTGCGTTATTTTTTGCTCCGATGCAGAACAGAATAAAAAAATGGCGCAAAAAAAACTATCCAGTGCAGAACAACTGTTGCATTCGCTAAGATTGCTATAGGTTGCTGTAGTCGCTGTGGTAGCGCAAAGCAGTTGCAAATAAAGAGAAAAAATAACGAGTATAAACTACCAAAATCGAAAGAAAATATAAAAAGAACTAACAGAAAATTACCTCTTATAACTTCCTACACATTAAGAAGGCTTTTTTTAATTTCCTAATTACCAAAACGTTCAACATAACCTTGAAAAATCCAAAACCACCACACGGCAAAAAGGGCTTTTCTTTTTTCTATCAGCACATTGTATAGCTCAGCACACGAACTACCTATGCAGAACAGAATTCTGTCCGAGTGAATTCACTGGGACAGGAATGTTTTTGTTTCCAATGCGTCTGTTCTATTCTATAATGGATAGAGGAGCAAAAAAAAAATACGGCTAATATAGGTTAAAGAAGATGATTGCCACCTCTGCAACTTGCATTTGGCCATCGATTTGTCACCCTCCACTAGCTTGTTAGAGCTGCCAAATGCCCACGAGCTTAACTAAATCAGCTGACTCGATGAGCCACTGCTAGCTCTTGTAAGCTAAGAAAATTGCAAAGAGTATGCTCGATGATGTCTTCTTCGACCTTACACCTTTTGTCAATTTTATTCTATTTACTTGGGATGCAGTGATGCAGTTCCCTATGAGCCAGCCAACCGTCCTCTTACGTAATTTCTGCTGAATTTGAGGAATTCTTAGCTTTTGCTTGGACCGGGTGATTGCCATAATGTCCTGGCCACCCTGAAGTCTGATCTGTTTTTCCATTCAGGCTTTAGTTCAGCCCATGTGGCCATATCTAGTTTGGTTGTGGTGTCAGCAATTGACCGTGGCACAGTAATACAAGAACTATTCCAGGCTTTTGAACCTCGGTAGCTGTTTCGTAGCCTATAGCACCACTATAGACAGGCACCCACATAACCCGGATGGGCTGTGTAGATGCCGACCTTTTCGTTGACAGCCACACTGCACGCGTTAGCGTTCCTTGAAAAGCAACTGTAAGACGTAAGAGCAAGAAAAACTGACCTGCCGTGGATGCAAATCGTCGTTGATTTAGTTGATGTTGCGCTAGTGAACCTAAGTACCATGCGTATAGCATATACTTCAGACTAAAAGACAGTAGCATGGTCTAGCAGTCTATACCGCAGATGATGGTTCAGATCCGTTGAATAAACGTCCAACCCAAATCCTGCGTCCATGTTTGACCCGTACGTCTGAATCCAGACATCACCCTTATCGGCGTAGGTATAATATTTTGTAGTTCCTGCCAATATGTTGCTTATGTGATCCGCATTGTCAGCAACGAGTCCATAGTATCCCCGGTATTCTGTAAAAATACCGTTGTGGTTACTTTGATTTGAATTGAAATTGCTAGTGGGATGAATCAAGTATGAACCAACCCAGAGGCATCAGCCCCAGTATCATGTTCAAACCGACCGTTGAGATTGAACGCGCCCGTGATACTTATGCAAACTAATCTTTACATTCTTATTCTCAGCTACTTTCCACCAAATGATTGTGCCATATACCAAAATTGGCCTAACTATAGGTGTGAATCAATAAAAATCCGCTCGTGATTTAAGACCCCTGGCATAAGGGTAGGCAGATTGGCTCGGGATTAATTATCAGCGAGCCTTGCTAATTTGGTACTTCACATAAGCCCCCAGTTCAGTTTGTCTAGTAAGGCCTAAATATATAACCATTTCCAGAAGCTTCAAAGTTATTCCATTCAGAAAAGGTGTAAAAACAGCCAGCACTTTTAGTTTTCGTGTGAAGAGTGCAAGTTCGGTTTTTGTAGGCTATACTCTGAAACCGGTTTTTCTAGCCCTGATTTTCCTCGTCAATGATATCAATTTGCCTGTTTTTCCATGTCGCCAGCGTTTTAAACACTCTATGAAAAAATAAGCCGTCAAGAATACTCGCAAGAGTGGTATTGCTGAAAGCTCCTTTGATGGCCAAGAAGGCTGTTAAGAGGAATTCCATTTGACGTTAGAATTTTTCTATTGTATCGAATACTTTGTGTTATGCCATTTCCACTACTTTGCCCTCCTGTTAATTAGCACAGAGTCTGGCGACACCAATCAAGCTCTTGATGTGCAGATCCACCAGCCTCTTTAGTGTTTTAAGCAGAAAATATGTTAATTTAATTTCTCTAAAGTCCTTCACATAACGGTGATTCACCCGGCCAGGTTTCGAAATAAAAACTACTTTAGCATTTTTCCATAGCTCCACACTACCTCGATTAGGAGGCATCCAACAAAAACACAATGTAGTATGAGGATGATAGTACTGTCTACCCTTTAGAACATAATAGGCAATCCCTGTCGCTTTGTAAGGTCGGAATGTGGCTATTACTTACTTAATTTTGAACGTATCTGTTACTTTTTTAATCAACTTCTCGGACGGCTGATGGAATGTCCACAATTGGATGTTCCGCTTAGTTGTATCAGTTGTTTCTGATTCCGGGAATAAAGTTTCCAGTAACATGCTAAGGCCCTCGTTCGGGTCCTCCATCCAATCCCCAATTTCATTAAGTAGAAATGTAGGTACGCTGAGAATAGCATTTGGGATTTTTCTGATCCTGGCGGCTTCTGTACTTCTCTCGATGTTCTCATAGAGTTCTCCTTTTTTTTTGAAGAGCAACAGCTCGTGCTTATATCGGTCCTAAATAGACAATAAGCAAATTCAATAATTGAAAAAAAAAGTCTGGAAGAAAAACATTTCATACCTATATCTGTGTCTTTACTGCGGGAACTAAGTTCCATTATGAAATATTTCATTTTTTTTTTTGCTGTTTTCATTTTTGATTTTGGAGTCAATGCAGGCTAGAAGGCGCTGCTAAAAAAATCTAGGAGGCCTCTTTTCTAGTATATGCGCCTAATTTTTACCTGCATCAACACCCACTGCGCTTGATGCCTTTCACACCTGAGCTTAAGGCTTTGCTTTGGTCTAATTCCGTTTATTGGTTTTGTGAGGAATCATATTTTGAATTAATATGTGATTTCGATCCGATTTTTGTTTCATCCCGGGTTTATCATCAAATCTACGCCACGTGATCATGTGCAGCTGAATAATTCAATCAAAGTACCCTTACATGTCCACATTTTCTTTTTTGAATTTTTACAAGGCATACGAAACTATTTTCTGTGAATCCCGACCTTCTTTTTAGGATAACTTTTCCCTTAATTTTCCTCTTTGATCAAATTTGACTCTCCCTTATCGAAAAATTTCGACAGCTATGTTCAATCGTGTCTCGGTTTCTTTTTTCTTTCCTTAAACTTTTCGTTTTGGTCGGATGTTCCGGCATGTGCGTTTCCTTTTTGATGAGATTTCTTAATTTGGCATGTGAATTATATCATCCTTGAAACTTTTTCCGGCTCTCGGGAACATTACGAAAGGGAAAAGAAAAATCCCACGTCACGTCAAGATGATGATGAAGAAGAAGAGCAGGAAAAAATGAAGGCCAAAGCTCGAAACGAGACGCGAAGGATACGAAATGCCAACACCAATCGTATGAAGGATCAAAACATTTTCTAGTCAGCACGGGAGATTTGTTCTTGCTCTTACTTTTTTCTTTATAGGCATTAGCCGAATAACCTTCTGGACCGACGGCGATGGCAGCAGTATAGGAGTAAGTGATTCGAAATGGGATGGATAAAATGTTTGTCGTGAAATTGCTATCTGGTGAAGGAGACTGGAAGATATTTCCTTGATCGTGTTGTATGCTGCCGCTGGCCATGAACTCGTTTCGGTCTCACTTGTTACAATCGACTAGATTCGCTTTGGTCTCGACTAACTCTGAAGTGGTCACGAGAAGAAAACTCCTAAATGGCATTCTATAAGGGCATATTTTGGGATTTCGGATTTTTATTTGCGGAACAAGTTCTACCTTAGTACTAGTATGTATATTCTATCGGAATAGTCAATTGAGGCAACTAGCAAGCAGTTGCTCTCGAATGTTTTCCGTTCGGTTCATTTAGTGTGGGCTCATTGATGTTGTGAATGTTTTTGACCCTGGTAATCGGTTTTTATTGAACGGTCTTATGCCCTTTCTAATCGAACCGTTATTCAAAACTGCGTACATTCAGTTTATTCGCAAGATGTTGAGATAGTGAACTGGTTGCCAGGACAAAATAAACCGGCTATTGGTTAAAATGATATTGAAAGACCTGTACTTTAGGTTATAGGAGCTGATGTGAAATTGTAAAAATAATGTATTCCGTTTGACTTAATGATACAATACCGCAAAATTGTTTGAAAAAAGTTATTCGATATTGTAAATATTTATTCAAAGAAAAATATCCTCTAAGATTTCTTATAAAATGTCGCCTAATCACTACAGTTAATTCAGAATCATCAATCACTTTTCCTAGATCAATAAAAAATTGAAAATATGTATTCGACTTATCAACACAGCTCACGCCTATATCCCAACATACATATGTAGCTATTTTTGCTATTTTGAGCTTTCTGCGTTCAATCAACTAACTCTGAAGTTCCTACGACACAAAAAAATCCCCCTCCACGTATTCACCATAAAAGTCCAACTTTCCCTAATTTTTTTTTGCAAGATAAATCATTCATTTTCGACTATCGCGAAAACTTTTTGACACACGAGAAAAAAAATTATATAAATAACACATAATCCAAGAGGATTCGCCGAAATGGTAAAAACCACTTACTTTTCGAAAACTTTTGTGCAAGCATAATGAATTTACTGCCCTCGAAAGTGTCTAAAAACGGACGATGGCGCACACTGAACTGTGCAAGTGTGTGTGTGTGTGTAGACAAACAGAGGCAATAAATTACCACACTGTCTAAATCATGTTTTATTTATTGGAATGCGAACGTATCAATGTGCGGAATTTTTTTCGCTTTCCGAAACATTCACTACGTGCCTATCTGCAGTGCCCGAGTACCTGAATAATGTATGACAGCCTTCCGATATGAATTCATAAATGCACGACACAGGCACAGCGCTTGGATTTGAAGTTCGGAAGTAAAAATTTAATATAAGGCATGTACGAGAAAATTCCACGGTCGAATGATTTATTATTCCTTCGTGCCAATGAACGAATTATTATTTGCATTTCAGATGGCTATTCCAAAAGGATTTCGGTTACTAATATTAGAGGTGACTTGTTGCTTTCAAGCTAGTAATTACAAGGCTTTTTTTGGCAGCTCGCTTGAAATATGAGCTTATAATGTACGCCAGACACTCAACAAACGGGTAACAGTCATGAAATCATAAATATCTGTTGGTTCAATGAGCTTTGCCCAGGAGTGCAATGAAGCAATTGGAATTGAATCGAATCGAATTGAATAAATGCTGGAAAGGATATTGGAAGTCAATAGTATTTGCTCAGTTTTTTTTTTATTTTTCGTAAATAAAAGTGCCATTGCCTTTCATGCACCGGCATAAAATATTGACCAAAACTGCTCGGGCAGACGTTGTAAACGGCAGAATATTTGTATTGACTTAGTTTGAATCAACCCGAAATCATGTTGCTTGAGGAGCTTTGAGATTAAATAAAAGTAACTGAATATTTGAATGAAGTTCCACGAGAGAATTTGAAATTGTATTTGAAAGAATATATTTGGCTAGTGAACCGGTATAACCCAACGGGAATCGCGGTAATGTATGCTGGCGTAATGCATGAATCAAACAATGCTGGTAATGCACATTTCCGATTTCCAAAGCTATTTTCCAGCAATTATAAGATATTCTCGTATACATGCCTTGGAGCATGCATTGGAGCAGAACAATTCATAGTAGCTAAGAGCATGCGCTATTGGATTTTCCAATGAGCGTCACAATCGCTCAGCATGCAAAAACCACACATGCTGAGATACGATCGGCTGCCAGCCAAACCTTTAATTTGTATTCACCGTAGATGACGGAAATGCGAGAATACGATGTCGTACTTTCCAAAAAGCTCTTATACATAAAGCTATAAGGCTAAAAGCATAAGTTTCCCCTTGTATAAATCTTCCCAGCCTAGGACATGCAATGTTAAAAAGAAACAACACGTAATGGTCCGGTAATGCTTACACGCATTACGCGAAATGCTTACCGAATGTACCCGTAAGCATTATTTTTCCCGTTGGGAAGCAAGTACTTGATGTCTATGTTGTCATAAAAATACCGATATGCCATGTTTAATAGATTTGTTGTAGACAGGATTGAGCTCTGAAGATGATGGTTAAGATGAAAAGGATAGCTCAAATTGATAATGCTTCGCTTCGGTTGACATAACGTCTGGTTTTTTCAAAATTCAAGAACTCTTGCAGATTATATTGTTAAACAGCTTTTGGACTGATTTGTGTATGAGTACTTCCGAAAATATCCGTCCTAGTATTTTGCTTAAGGGGTAACACATATGTAGAAATTTCAAAAAAATCTATTTGTTTGTTTTTGCTAAAATGGCAGGGAAACATGTCTAGAATAACGTCTTAAGTTATTTTCAAAAATAAAATTTTTTTTCCGAGTTATGAGCATAAACGTTGGACGCCCCATCGTGCGGTCGGGGCCTATGCGGCGCGCGTACGGCACGCTCTGCTCCAAAGTCCTTATACCTACCACAGGTATCCGTTAGCGACTTTTCTCATTAGTAAATTACCATTCAGTATGACAGGTAGTAGACCAACATTTGCCACAAAAAAGGCAATAAATCCACAAAGCGAAAACGAGAAACGTGAAAGAGCCGCCCTTCGTTTTCAAACTTTAAATGCGTTTTTCTCGAAATCACATTTTTTGATACGGCCCGCACGATTATTCAGCCAATTTGTATCTGATCAATTTGAAATTTTGGTGCAAGCTTCACAACATCATTTTCTAGGGAAGTACGTACGATTTTGTTGATAAATTGAAAATTTTCATTTTTACGGCTGATTTTGTACGATTTTTTTTACCAAAAAATTTTTTTTTTGGAAAACCGTACGCCAATCTTTCAAAATTCAATATTTTTGAAAACCCGTACGTACTTCCCTTGCTTTTAGTTCAAACTTTAAGAAAAATTTTGATTTTTGTGTTTCAGACCATTTGCGACGACGAAAAGTTGCGGGCCGTTGAGGCATCTTTGAAAAATCGTCTGATGCTCGTAGCCTGGTACAGCCGCCATTTTGTATTTTAGGACGTTGTAAAAATTAATTTGTATACTTCAAAACATGTATAATAAAGCCATGTAATTATTTTTTCAATGAAATATAAAGTTTCCTTGGAAAAAAATGCAAAAAATCACCCTCGAAAACAGCGTTCCACATAGGTGTTACCCCTTAAAGGCGGCTACAGACTTCTCATGCTATTCTAATTTTTCGCATTTCGTGAATTTCTCGTGATATTTCACGAAACACATGAAACTCGAGATAAACGAGAAAAAATAAAACAAACGGTTCGTGAGTTTCACGTTTTTGTGGTTTCTCATCATTTCGTGAAGTATTTTCGTAGAACGCCAGCTGAACAGAGAAACAATTTAGCTATTTAGCTACTGCAAATATGGATTTAGATAGCGATACCGGTATTGCAGCTGCAATCTTAATTATTGCAAACAATAAAGTGGGGGAGAGTAAGAACAAAAAGAAAAGGCAAAAAAGACGGTGGTAGACGACAACTTTATATAAAACGAGGGCAAAGTAAGTATATTTGAAATCATTGGAATGCAGAAATTTATTTTTCTGTATATATTTTAGGTATGGGGCAGAACATCTTCTGAATGATATTTCAGTTGAACCTTGTGGATAGTTCGAAAACTTTTGCAGAATGTCATCACAGGACTTAGAGTATCTTTTGAATTTAATAAGCCCTGTTATTTCCAAAAAAGATAATCATTTGAGGAAAAGTGTTTCGGCGAAAGAAAAACTGGCTGTGACCTTGCGATTTCTAGCTACCAGAGTCTTAGCTACCTATTTAAAATTTCCCCTCAACTTATTTCCAGTATTGTTCGAGAAGTGTGTCACGCATTATGCCAAGAGTTGTTGGAAAAAATAGAGTTTCGTACAAGAAAAATTTCCAACTTAATATTTATTTCCTTACATCAAATTAATAATTAATAAAGTAAAATAAAAAATTAAATTTAATAACAAATGAAGCTGGAAGGAATGCTATATTTTCGATTTCAGTTTTTTTCAAATTTTTATTTATTAATTCGCAAAAAGAATCCCTGGTATTTGAAAAGTGTTGATTCGCGGTTGTAACTTTAGTAGATGAGACTAATTGCTCTTGAGCACCTAGATGAGTAGAAGAAATAGCATCTGTTGAGGTTTGCGAGTCGATAGGACTCAGAATAGGTGGTGAGTTCGATGCGGAATAAAGTGATGGTTGCGGCGAAAGTGTCACTGTGGCGGATGATGAGCAGCAATCATTTCGTGTGAGATATCGGAACAATACACTGTTTATTTCCTGCATTGCGTATTGTCTCGAGACGTCGTTTATTTTTTTAAGTTTCGCTGCGACTAATTCTCTGAATATATCACACTGTAAATACTGATAAGCAGCAGAAATACAAGTTTCTTCGTTAATTTTTCTCCTTTTTGCTTGTGTTTTTTAGGGGATATATATGTATTATCTTTTCCTCCACAACCGCTTATCGCTTCCGGTTCGATAGATATAATTGAATCACCGATGATTTCCGCTACATCACCAGCAACATTCGCATATCCTTCAGTGCCATCATCAATAACCTATAATTACAATAGAATAGGAATAAGTTTAATTTCTGCAGGCTTAACATTGAACTGATTTTCAAAATAGAATAGGAATAGATTTAATTAATACAAACTTAATTTTCAACTGTTCAGATGCCGCAAAATTCTGAGAAATGGATGGAAGTTGCACTTTCATTTGAAAACAAGTGAAACATATAGTTCTCCAGTCTCCGATACAAGGTGGTAACCAATACATTAACTATAAAGGAACCTTTAGCATAGAGCTGATGATTCTCTGTGATGCAGATTATTGCATTACATATGTTAATGTAGGCTGCCAAGGAAGAATTTCGGATGGTGGAGTTTTTCGAAATAGCACTCTCGCGAAGAAATCAGAAGAAAATTCATTGAATCTGCCATGTGAGGAACCATTGCCCGGCAGAGATTAAACCGTCCCATATGTGATAGTTGCAAATAATGCTTTCCCCTCTTAAAAACTATTTGATGGTACCATGCAGTGAATTTCACGAAAAAGGATCATTGGAAAGAATATTTCACTACAGACTTTCAAGAGCACGACGCATTGTAGAAAACGTTTTCGAAATAATGTCTTCAATTTTCCGAATACTTCAAAAGCCAATTTTGTTGGAACCGAAAAAAGCTCGCTTACTCACAACCACGTGTTGCTCTTTACATAACTTCCTGCGCAAAAGTTCAAGTTCTAGAAACATATATTCAGCTCCAGGAACTTTAGATCATGAAGAAAATGGACAATTAATTCATGGCAATAGGCGAAAAGATAATGACAGCACAACTTCCCTCTTTCCTCTTCAAAGAAGAAGCATTAGAACCTGCGTTACTCCTAAATTAACACGCCACGAGTTTGGCGAATACTTTCTTTCTAATGGTAAAATTCCATGGCAAGAGGCTTATCAGTGGTGGATTACTCGTCGTTTGTTATTATTAAATAAATGAAACTGCACTGACTTACCATTGTTTCTGTTACATTATTTGGCGTATACACATCCTCCATAAAACGGTATAGCGGTTCGTATGCACATGGTTGTGATCTTTTGCAATGCATTTACCAATTTCGATGTAACAATCTATTTTCTTTAAACGATTTTTTCTTTCCCCATCACTTGGGTCCCACATTCAACGGCACTGTCTCACTTCATCGATTAAATTAATAATTTCACTATCAGTCCAACTCATTTTAAATGTTTACGACTAAACCTACAAATTCAAACGCCAAATGCACCACAAACTAATGGACAAAATTCATAATTTCGCTATCAGTTCAATTCACTTTAAATGTTTATAACTAAACATACAAACGTAAAAGTTAGATGCTCCAAAAGTTAATGGATAAAATTAGTAACTTGACTATCAATTCAACTAAACCTATAAGCGACCAAAAATTAATGCACAAATTAATAACTTCGCTATTAGTCCAACTCACTTTAAATGTTTAAACGCAAACGTCAAATACACCACATGAAACAAGAAACTCGGGAAGAAGTCACGAAAAAGCGTCTCGCATATTTTTCGTCACTTTCTCGTCGGGCGAAATCCTTTGATGTCGTCAAAAAATCGCCATCAGCAGAGAAAACTAACGAATCGCGAATTGCTAATAACGGAACGCGAGAAATTTACGATAAACGCCTACACACTATTTGCGAGAAACACGCGAATAACGTGAAATAGGCGAAACGCGATAAGTCTGTAGCGGCCTTAAGACCAGGCTTATAAACATCGAAATTAAGACAAATGTAATGACTCCAGTGTCGAGTTGGCTGCTATTTAAGTGCCAATTAAATCATTACTAACAAATTGAAAGCAAAATTTAAACTGAAAAATAGAGTCCGGGGATCGAGATAATTAGATACATACAGTCGTGGCCACAATTATTTACACAACGCTAATCATGAAGAAAAATTTGAATGAAATCAAAATAACTCCTCCAATTTTTATTACAAAAAAATGAAATTTTATTCAGTTATTCACTGCCAAATTCATAGTTACTTGACAAAAGCAAAATTGAAATAAAACATTACAGAACAAAAATAAAAATAAAAACCAACTGGCCAAAATTATTTGCACACACTAAGAAAAATTTTCCAGAAAATTAACGGTACTTCTTCGACTTTGTTTCGATCAGTCATAAAACTGGAACAAATGTTGGACATCAGTTGACATTAGATTTCATTGTAATAAACTAGTTAGTGACAGTGAAAATGCCTAGAAATGTTGAACTCTCAATCGAAAAGCGGGCGGCAATCGTTGCTGAATTTAATAGCGGTATTTCCGCTAACGAAATTGCCAAAAAATTTGAATGTCACAGGCGGAGCGTTTATTACCAGGTAAAAAAAACAACATTTAACTGGCAGTGTTAAAAATGCTGTGGGAAAGGGTCGAAATAGGGCAACAAGTGAAAGGGGAGATACTGTAATACGTCGGTGTATGCAGCGAAATAGTCGCGAAAAGATCAATAACATAATAAATAGTATTAACGAGAACAGAAATGACAAAACCAGTAGAACAACAGTTCGGAAAAGACTCTCCGAGGCAGGAATAAAAGCATACGTCATTCGAAAACAGCCGTACATCTCTCCAAAGAATCAGGAAGTTCGCTTGCAGTTTGCATTTGAGCACAGAAATAAGCCAGTCGAATTTTGGAGACAAATTTTGTGGACAGATGAAAGTGCTATGTCATTGGACGGAACGTACGGTAGACATTTCTACTATTCCAATGCACAGCAAAAGAAAAATCAAGCCGTCAGTATCCCTACGCGCCATTCACATGGTGGTAAAATAATGGCATGGAGTTGTATTTGTTACAATGGGGTTGGCCCAATTGTTGATTGTCCAACAAAGATGCGTTCGTCTGAATACGTCCAAATATTGAACGAAGTTGCATTTGTTGCCGGCAATTATTTGATTGATCCTGATTTTATACTACAACAGAACATTGCACCAATCCATACTTCAAAACGGACTCAACAGTTTTTATCGCACGTTGGGCAAAAAGTCATGAAATGGCCTCCACAAAGCCCTGATTTGAATGTCATTGAGCATGTCTGGCATTTGATGAAACCAACAATTCCTCAAAAGATTGGAAAAAGCTGAAGCCTCGGAAGACATCTTAAATGCATGGCAGGTCCTATCCATCGAAACTATACAGAATTTAGTTGATTCAATGCCAGCAAGACTCGAAGCGGTTATTCGTGCCAAGGGAGGCAACACCAAATATAAGGTAATGGTCACAAATTACCCGATTTTTATTAAGGATAACAATTAGTTTACCTTTTTCCCAGATTTTTCGGAAAAACGAAGCGGAAACCATCCATTGCAAATAATTTTGGCCGTAATGACGGGTGTGCAAATAATTTTGGCCACTTAGTTTTTATTTTTGTTCTGTAATGTTTTAATTCAATTTTGCTTTTGTCAAGTAACTATGAATTCGGCAATGAAAAACTGAGTAAAATTTCATTTTGTTGTTATAAAAATTGAAGGAGTTATTTTGATTTCATTCAAATTTTTCTTCATGATTAGCGTTGTGTAAATAATTGTGGCCACGACTGTATATATTGGATGTATTATATGATGATTCTTTCCGTATAATTTTCACGGCCCTTATGAATTTTTTCAGTTGCAATATGACACGCGATATTATTCGACTTTTGTCAAATAGTGCGATCCTTTTTTGCTGTCACTCATCGACAATATAAAAAGTTTCAAAAATAATGTGTTAAAACAGACTCCAATCAATATTTTGTAAAGCTATAACGCACAATTCAGTAATAATTCAATATGAATTTTCCTGGGTAAAGTGTTTTGCTGAAAATAGTGGGCAAATAAAACAAATCCCAAACTTATACATACATTCACGCCCCCGAAATTGTTTCAATATTGAATGAAATCCGAATCAAATATCTAAACATGACGATGCATATCTCAAAATATATCCCGTGTTTCGCTACCTCAAACCTACCCACCATAATGGATTTCATGCCTTTTGAATCGACTTATCTCTCAACAGCATGAAAATCATTTCCATGCAAACTAAAATCAGATCTTGGATTCGCAAGCCACAGGAATAATCCTGCATAATTTAAATACATTAAATCTACAAAACAGCGCTTTTTAGCATTTTCTGTTAAGAAATATATGATAGTTTAATGGATCGATTGCTATGCTAAACGGAAATTTCGTGCAACGCTTTTGACAGGCAAACGTGGCCGTATCGATACTTTCGAATGTCGGAAATGCTCAAAGCAAAGCCAAAAGACTCGTATCTTGCCACGTATTACACGTCCGATAAATGCAGCTTTCATGTCCTGTGTCAGATATAAACGCGTGACAGTGATTACCCGGTAATTGACGGTTTTGTTGCTTCATTCATAATTGACAGGGTTGAAGGTACGAAACAAGGATGCATATTAATGAAGGTACAGGAAGACAGGCTTAGACATGGACTTTTATCGAAAGGTAGTCTTTGCGAATCGTTTGAGATATCAAGGAAAGATTTGACAAGAATTGTGGCAGTTTTATTGTGAATGTAAAATAATAATGAGTTATTTGTTAGACTCATCATTGAAAAATACCAACCATATCAACCGTATTTCCAATATAATTGATGACTTATTTCGCTTTCATAATTCTAAATGAGATCAAACACCATTCAAATACACAGTCTGCTTTATCGGAAATAAACTATTCAACACACTATAGAGAGAGCAAGTCACTATTAACCCAAATCTACACCGTTCGATCTTGTATCACATCAGGCACACATGTGTCAGCATTTTACATTATTATAACATAACGTGTCTTAGCCTCGGGGAACGTGAAATGTCCGTTTTTTTTTACGATACGACCTGGCTCGCGTGAGTATCGGAGGTAAAATGAAATCGTGCTACCCACCTGATCCTTCCGACAATCCATAAAGCTTTATGCAACATTAATTTGTGACCTTTCTCGTACGTGCGAAATGGAAATGTTGCCCCAATATACAGTCAATTCGACCAGATATCGCTGTCGTTTCAAGGATAACATAATAGGCTTTTTCGACAATTCCCAAAAAGGATGCCTGGCAACGGATTTAATATGACTTGGCCGCCGAATAGGATCTAGATTTTTTCGTTCGCTCACTCCTTCTCACTCACTCACTCAGCGTTTCAAAGTGAAGAAAGTGCAAAAAGAGTTATCATACTGAGCGGAGTTGAACAAGATATTGGTTGCCTTCCGCCCCAGCCGATTGTATTCGTATAAACTATCTATGCTATGGCGTGGGCGTTTGAAAAATATTTTGCTCAATACGGTACACAGAAAGTCAATTTGTTTGTCTCGGACAATAAACTTTGTCAGAGACCTGCAAAATTTATGAGACAGCGTAACAGACCTAGGGAATTTTTCGTAATTTGAATGAGAACGATGACGACGATAATAGCGAGAACGACAGGTGGCATCGAGATTGCGGGAAATGTTGTTCATGGAATTTGATGAAAAAATGGAATATGGATGGAAGACATTTATAAAGTTTTGTTATGATTGAAAAAAGTTATTGACATAGTGTCGCAAAACGAGATTGATGGCAATTTAAGTTGTCAGCGGAGAAATTTTGTTATAAAAATTTTGAGAAATGGCATTGATAATCATTTATGAGCAGGTATAAAATATTCAAAATTTTTAGAAACTTTCGATCTTAATTTATTTCGATCTTGATTTAGTCATAGGACCAAAAATATACTAGCTAGCCTATGAGCGAATCTGTCACACAATTAAGTTAAGTTCAAACAATAGTATTTTGGACCCTTAATCTTCAATGTAATATGCAATACAAACATTTCCTTATTTGCCCTCATTTTAATTTACGCAAGCATTTCCTTTCGGCATGAAATCCAGTGAAAGATAGACATGAAGTAAATGATCAGCTTTTTGACAGATTCCAGATTTCAGCAACAATACCGCAAACAAGATGCTTAGCTTTACTTAAATTATTCGCGTAGACCACATAAAATTGCTCTTTTTGTTGACTGGAAAATCAAGCGTAGCGTTTATCAGTTGGTAATATTTGTCAGGCTAGCGTCGTTTGTACCATAATTTACACTTTAATACGTTTTTATGACATCCTTATATCAGCAATACAATATTATTAACGTTTCACATTAAATACGAAACAAATCATATTACAATTTAGTCATTAGAATTTTAACCAAAAATGGTACTAACAAATTTTTGTTTACTTTTAAAATGTAATGCAACATAGACTATTGGCAATCAAAAGTATTGGAGGCTCCAACCGAAGTAACAGTAGCAATAGAATGTTCTTCGCCAATAAACTAAATTAAGGCTAAGTTCTTTCAGATTTTTCCGTACAAATCGATTTTTTTTTGGCTTTGCAAAAAATGAAAGCTACATTCGTGTAAAATATGTGTGCAAAAGGAAATTCCGATCTGGAACATACTTATTGCATTAGAGCGTCTCAAACGCACCTATCTCACGCGCGCTGGGAGACGCTCAGGTATAGCTTATTCACTGCGTGGCCTCAGATGGCTTTCTTGTGCACCGGAACTAATTACAATCTGTATTATCGTATACTTGTTCGTATTGGAATACACTTTAAGGGGCAGCACATGCGAAAAATAACCGAGGGTTCAGAAAATTGCATATCTTTAACGACGAATATCGCCCGCTGCTCGAAACGCCCGCCTCGCACAACGTCTGCCGGAGCAGGCCAACCAGGAGTGGTTTGAAATCGAGGAAAGATTCCTCTACGGCACAGCAATAGCCGACTTAGGCACTCCGCACACGGGTCGTTAGCCATGCGATACGTGAGAGATGCGTTTGACACTTGTCAAGCTCGCGAGAAACCGAGTGTCGTCATCCTCGTATCATGTCCGCACACGGGTCGTCAAGAAAACGTCAGTATGCGTCGTAAAATCAAACAATTCGGGGCATTTTCCCACCTCCCCCGCGTGAAGAGTGGGAAGCGTAGTCGGTTCACGTTGAGTGCGTCTCAAGCGTTGTGCATTGCAGGCCTCAAGTCGAATGACTAGTCGTTTTTGCAAGCGCGATGGATGACGGCAACGTACAATTCGTGGGGGAGGTGGGAAAATGCCCCGAATTGTATGATTTTACGACGCATACGGACGTTTTCTTGACGACCCGTGTGCGGACATGATACGATGATGACGATACTCATTTTCTCGCGAGCTTGACAAGTGTCAAACGCATCTCTCGCGTATCGCATGGCTAACGACCCGTGTGCGGAGTGCCTAACGCTCCGTTAGCGGTCACCCATTGATTTACATAGGTTGTGACGACCAAGCGTAGAAATATCGCATCTACGACGATAGCTCAACGACCCGTGTGCGGATTGCCTTAGATCCTAATGTGAGTATAATGGAGCAAACTGATGATCGACGACCACGAAAATCTTCATATAAATATTTAGGTACAAATTGGCAGATGGAAATTTTTTTGATCCGCCATCTTGTATTTTGTTAATTTGACTTCAGATTCGTAATCTGTGACCCCAAAACCCTATAACTATTGGTACTGGTTGTGATAACTGAACAAACAAGAAAGTTATCCTAAGGCAAACTTGCTAAAAAGCACAGGTTTCGATCTATTGATCCGATTCACTTCATTCCAAGTCTGCCCAAAAGGATATACTGTTTTACCTAAAATGAGCATGAAAAATTTCAATTCATAATTACTAAGCGAGATCAAAGTGAAAAAAAAACCGGGTTAAAAGTTGCACTAGTTTTTAAAAGTTCATAATTTGATTTATGTTTTGTCCCAATTCTTTCTCATTAGGTATAAGACATGGGGATTTCCATAAATTTTAATGACTTTAAACTATGACTGATATTAGATTACTACGAGAGGCTGTAGAGTGTAGACTTGAAGTAACCGGACGATGTCCCACGAGTAGAGGCAGACGAGAGCCCCCATTTTGGAGAAACCACATTGAATTTATTCGTAATAAAAATTGGAACGATTTTAGAATGATTAACAAATAAAATAATCAAAATAAGAACTTCGTATGTTTTTTGATTATCCTTCGAAAAATTCTCAAACTTTACCTTATTTTCGACCGTATCTGAGAGAACCTTCCCTTAACTCAGCTATTCACCTTACATCTCCACTTCGGAGCTTTAAAACATACTTCAGGCTCATTACATTGGTATTTTTAATTTAATTTTTGACAGAATAGTAGCAAAGCTACTAAAATAATTGATAGCTGATTGTGAAAAATTGTTATATTAATTTTGGTTAGGGCACTTGTAGCTAACAGTTGATCATGCTTTCATAGTAGAGTCAATCAGTTTCAAAAGACTGAAAGTAAAAATCAAATAACAAATAAAATGCCTGACTGTGCACACAAATAATCGAAATTTATAGAAGTGCAAATGCTTTGAGTGAAATATCTAATTACGCTTGTTCCCGAACCATTATGCACAAGGCTAATTTAATGTCATGTTTAAGTATTTTATTTAACCGGTTTGCACTTTTTTAATGGGGCTTTTGGTACTATTGTTCCATATTGGCGCTCCATAGAAGATTATAAGCTGGATGACAAGCTTATAAACGAGCAGCTAGTTAAAGTTTGGCAGGTGCTATTTTCAAACTATAAGGGAGTAGATAGTTTTAACGATCGTAATTAACTTTGTACAGATAGTATCCAAAAGTAGAACACCAAAAAAATAACAGCGCAAAGCTTGAGTAACTGAGTGAATGTGTGAGTAAAGTAAGATGTCTGTAATATCAGTCTACCTTGATGATTGTGATATCAGCCTAGTCTTGCAAAGTTAAGGACGTTAATTTTCGCATATTGAAGGAAAAGTTTTTCATGAACTGTTTTAAAGGCTCCGCTCCCAAACTGTTTTTTATCGCTAAGAGGATAGAATTGATAATCGGATGGATTTTCGTTCGTATTTTCTCTGCCTTTCGCGCGGACTGCAGACTTACTTTAACTCACCGATAGCGCCTATCGCCAAGAAGAACAGAAACTTTCACTTTGGTACTTTTCTCTTATTGTTGCCTCAATTCAAATCTGAAATCAAAGTTTAAATTTTAAAAGCTTCTCATAATGGTTTTTTTTATTATTAATATTTTCTTTTACATTATTTTTTATGGATTCCTTTCATTCGTTAAGGTGGGAAATATGTATCTTTTGAGTTATATACATTGTTAATTTTCATAGTCTCTCTAGGTGTTTTTAAGTATTTATATTTTTGTGATTGAACATTATCCTATCAAAATTGATTTAAATAAATAAATAAAAGTGAATAGGTTTGTTCCATAATTCAGCTTTGGGTAGGTTTGTGTGCCCCTAACTGCGCCCCCCAACTACACTGAAAAAAATCCACATGGCGCCCAGAGCCATGTAACATAGCGCATTATTTATGGCGCCATACGCTATGTGCATAGTACTCTGAGCTATGCAATATGGCTCCCCGCGCCATAATGTCAGAATCTACATAGCGCGTGGTCCTATGTAACATGGTGCAGCATTTATGGTCCCACACGCTATGTACATAGTACCCTGAGCCATGCAGTATGGCTCCCAGCGCCATACTTACATGGCGCAGAAATTATTACATAGTACCATATTACATAGTACCATGAGCCATGTAATATGGCTTCAGTTGAAGAAGATAACTGCAATTATAACTCGCAGCCATACTGTGTGAGGGAACTTATAAATGTGAGTATCAACAGTAGAAGCACTGTGGGCAGATTTGGCTAATTGCCGCCAATTGTGCTACCTAAGAGTTGAATTGGCGGCGGGAAATTTTTGATTTCGCGGGTTGGTGCCCTTAGGGCTATATAAGGTAATTGAAAAACTGAATTTGGGCTATATAATATTTATGAAAAACTAAGTTTTGGCTGTATATTGTTTTGAAAAACAATGGTCCTCCACGCCATGTACTATGGTCCTCCACGCCATGTACTATGGTCCTCCACGCCATGTACTATGGTCCTACACGCCATGTACTATAGTCCTCCACGCCATGTACTATAGTCCTCCACGCCATATACTATAATCCTCAACACCATGTACTATAGTCCTCCACGCCATGTACTATAGTCCTCCACGCCATGTAATATAGTCCTCAAAGCCATATACATGGCGTGGAGGACTATAGTACATGGCGTGGAGGACTATAGTGTATGGCGTGGAGGGCTATAAGCATAGCGTCTGCTCCTATGTACTTTTCGCCATGTATTATGGCGTGTGGCGCTATATTTTATCACTATCCCTAAATCGACTATGTACATGGCGCCAGAAGTCTATAAATTATGGCACCTGGCGCCATGTGTTTTTTCAGTGTATCTTTGAACCGAATAATGACGTCATTGTTCGGTAAGGAGAACTCTTGTAAGATTTTACCCGAACCTTTTCTGCTGGCGATTTCTTGGTAAGTAGTCGGACAGTTGATTAAATGCTATTTATGTGAGAATGAGTGAAACGGAAAAATGCGAGTAGATGTAAGTTTTTGTTCTTTTTCTTATTCTGTAAAATAACCATACTTTTTGGTTTCTCGGTAAATTGTCTCCGACCATAGAAGTAAGTTTTTACCCAAAGAAAAAATGTTTGCGGGAAGTAAAAGAACAGACCTAATATCAGAAAATACCAGGTCTGGCAAATACAGTGGGTGCAATAGCAGGTGCCAATTCAATGTTGTCCTGGACTATGAAAATGCAAGTTCCATTGTCCTGCTAAAATATTACTCGTTCATGTTTCGTGTCTCATTCTGGCTGCTTTTCCAGAAAGGTCATTGGTTGTTTCGTCGCAGAGCATTGTTTTCTTTCAGAAGCGACTTGGCCATGCCGTCGGTGTTGATGGTCCGCCAGGTGCATGATGTATTATTTTGCGTTCTATATTCCCGAAACCATCAACGAGCCTTGGAACCAGATTAGTACCACTACGACGAAAGCACCAAAATGATTTGAAAACTTTCTCATGGAACGTTGAATAGCTCTACAGAGCTCGAGCTGCTCAGCAGCTAGCCGATGCCCTATCTCAATATAAGGCTGACAAATCAGCAATACAAGAGATCAGATGGATAGGGAATGGTGTTTCACGAAAGAAAGAGCATGAATTATATTACAGCTGTAATCCAAAACACCAAATGCTCGGCGTAGGCGTCCTCGTCATCCAAAAAATGAAGTCTACTATTATCGGCTTTAACGCTATCAATCAAAGACTATGCACCATTCGCGTGCGAGGCAAATTTGTCAACATCAACCACATAAACATTCGCGCAACCATGAAAGAATCTGCTGCTGACGAAAAAGAATTATATTATGAACAGGTCGAGCGGATTCATGAATAAAAAACTATTCTTGGAGGTTTTAACGCCAAACTAGGTCGCGAACCTGTATTCAGGCATTACGCAGGTATCCATAAGTTGCATGAGAACTATGGTGATCGTTGTGAGGATCAGGTTCCCGCGTAAAGAGATCCATATGGCCACCTAGGTATCACCTGATAGAGCGACTCGTAACCAGGTAGACCTTGTGCTGATAGATCGCCACCTGATGATGATATAAACGTATCGAGGTGCAAGTTACGACTCATACCACTATCTTGTTGGTATGGTTCTCCGAGCGTGAATTGAACCAGGCTTGAATCAACACGGCTGCTTAACTTAATGAAAATACCAGTCACACCTTTGCTATTGCGCTAAGACTCGCCTTCGAAGAGCTCGATGAAGCGAGAGTAAGAAGTCCTTGAGCCAGGATGCCATGCCTAGATGAGAAGTGGGCACGCCTTAAAGAGACTGTCATTAGTACCCACTGCTGACGCCATCTTAGATCATAGTCGCAAAGATTGGAGCGAATCATTTGATGAAAGTAGTGACTGAACATAAGAATGTTGCATACCGGGTAATGCAACAATCTCAGAGAACGTGGCCACTTGACGAGGAATATAAAAAGCTCAGAAGAAAAGAAAAGAGACCTCACAGACAGAATAAAGCAGCCGAGGAAAAATACCTTATCTGTGATATAAAAAGAGCTTGAGAGTGATGTCCGCACCAGGCGCGGAAGTTCTACCAAAAAGTCCGAAACATGACGCACAACACACAACACTGCACGTACTGTAAGGACAATGAGTGTAATCCGATCATCGAAAAGTAATTTTACCTAATTATTCTATGTTTAAGAAAAGGATTCGATATCATTCCGCACACTTGGAGACATCAAAGTACAAGCTGAGCCTCTTAAAAAATAAACTTTTCCGATTAATAGATTGTATGAATATAATTTTTTTTTGGTTTGAATATAATTTACTTCTTTAATTTGAATAAATTTTATAAAAATCAAATGAAGTATTTGTTTGGGTTCAAACCTTATTACTTTGGTTTATGGAACACATGTGCTTGATTCAAAGAAAATTGCCGAGGAAAAAATGTTGTAAATTTATGATAGTCTTTTACTTCTATCAATATTTCCTTGACACAAAGTAGATGTTTCCCATTGTAAGTGAATAAATTCCATTGTTTCCACTGATTAAAAATGTCTTTGACGCCAAACTGTTACCAATTTTGATTTGATATGTTCATTATACCTCAAAAAATAGAAATATTTTTTTCTGATTGTATATGAATACCCGTGGACATCATCTGAAGCAATCAATTTAAAAACTTAGAAAATTGGAATAGGGAGAATTTGATTTCATCCTTGTTCTAAAATCAATTTATTGCACGCAAACGGGAAGTAGTAGTATTCACATTCAGATGTGAATATTGTGGAGTGCAGGCCTATAAACGAGTTATACGAGTTTTATTTTAGTTTCCACAAGAATTCAAGATATTGTGAATTTGCGGGAATGCAAATAAAGATAACGTCAAAGAACATTTCATTTTTTGATGTTTTTTTTATTCAAACGCTAAATGTGCAACAAAATAATGAATAATTGAGCAATAAAAAATATCTGAAAGAGTTTTTTTAAATATATTATATTCTGAAAAGTTTTCTTCTATCTTCTATCCAAATAATTTTAAAATTTATCCTTCTTTGGCATTCTTAGCTTTTATTTTATGTAATTTATTGAGAGTGTTTTGCCCTGCCGGCTTAGGGAGGTTGATTTCCGATTAGGCTCTTGTCGGAACTGTGCCATGGGCGCTATTTATTCACCCCACCCAGAAACTATCGAGTGAAGTTCAGCCCGCCGGACCGGCTGTAGTGCGACAATGCGGCCTTCACACACTGGTCAGGTCAGTTTTGGACATATTCAGATCAAAACGTTTTCACGAGTATTTATTTGCCAGCCCTCAACGCTATGAACTACTCACTAATCGGCAAGTGTATATCTGTGTAAAGCAAAACTGCCTATTGATCTCTGGTATCAGTCGTCTGCTTTGGAATGTTGCGCCTTCTATTATAAACTGTAAATAATTTCAATTGAGAAAATTTAAAGAAAATTTGATTGAAATCAATAGCTGGTTACTTTTTTATGTCAAAAGTAGGTAGTGAGAGAATTTATTTGCTGAGTATTCAATAATTTTATGCATTTTTTTAATGCATACTAGCCTTTTGTCAGTGTACGCTCTTCAGCTGTTAAATATGAATTTTTACTTAAACAGAGTATTTCTGTTCACATCCTGACCAAATAACTCAAAGTCATTATCATACGACCGTAACTATATTTTCTCATTTTATTTTGAAAGTACATTAACGTCAAAAGATCATCTAACTTTTACACAAAGATGGCGACAATCATTCTTAACTAACGCCAAAATGGAGCGAATAATGCAAAAAAAATTTGTCCATTCAGTTTGTATCGCCTCATACCACTATCGACCACAAAAATACAGATTCACACGGATTTCGTTAGAACTCGAAATTACTAAGCGAAATTTATGTTTTCCCATTTGTTATTTTACGCGAAATTAGTGAAAAGGCGAATATCACAGCGCACATAAATCTATTTAACAGCTGCTTGGGCAAAAACAGTCCCGGCAACGAAAAACATCGGAGAAAGCGACTGGAAAATTGGCAGACAAACTTGTGTCCTTGGTAGCGATAAACGACGAAAACCCCCCATAAACATACCCGCGAAATCATTTTCCATTATTGCTGATGATGGTTGACTTGAGCAAGATCTTAGAGCTTGAGCGGAAACGTATGAAACTGGAGTGACGGAAAGTTACAATTGGCAAAAGTTAATGATACGAACCGCATAAAGGACTTTCGAAATATTCGAGGCGCAAAAGCAAACCAGTGAAATAATGACAGAAAATACTGCTCGAAAATAGCAAGCTGAAAGCATTTGATTCTTATGAGGCAATTTGTCCGCAAAAATGTCTTTATTTTATATTCGAGCATGAGCTATGTTCCGTCGTGTGTGTATGAGGCAATGAATATGTATGAAAATATTAACTGCCTGTTAGGCGCCCAGTGTGGGCAACAGCATGTGGGCATATTCTAGGCATCCGTATAATAAGTGTAGGATGTGTAATGCAAAATGCCTACAGAGAGGTAATTATAAGAAAAAGGAACGAATTAGTCAAAATAGTAAAATAATGAGGCTATAATATTTATTTCACAGATGCGTATACGGTTTTACTTGATTCAACCAAGTAAAAAATGTGCAAATATCTCAAGTATGTTTTTAAAAATGATATTAGTCGTATTTTCTCTTTAAAGTAGAGACAAGTGGTACAAATTTTGGTAAAAAAAAATTGAAAAGTTTTAAACGCACTGTGTTACGAACGATTATTTCCACGCACTCCCTTACATAAAAAACATGAAAATTTCCATCATCGAAAGTTCCAAGTTCCTAGCTCAAAATGTACCTAGCTAAACCCACTGAGTCAAAAATATGAAACTTTTCGTATTAGAAAGCATCTAAGTTGGTTGAAGAAGCAGTGGTAATCTTAACAATCAAAAGTACTTTCAACAAATTTTCAAAAAGGGTCAGCTATGAGTTTTCCTATTTCTATAAAAATATATCTAACGAAAGTGAAAAATTTATCAAGCGTAATTTACTTTGAAAGCCCAAGACCAAGTCAATTGGAAAATGAACAACAAATTGTAATTTTCCCAACACTGAATTCATCTCAGGAAGATTCAGAACTTTCCCAATGAACTTCAAACAATTATGAACATCCAAATCAATCTACATTATTTCAAAATACCGTAAATCATTAATTTTCCTTCCATTCACCAGGACTCCAGCCATTCCATTTAGAGCAGGCATGACCAGCAACTTACACTGTTTCACTGCTTCGACCACAACACCATCAAGTGACGTCCAACAATTCAATCAAGAAAATCTCCATCCAAGCAAAATTGGAAAAGAAATCTTCCTAAAAAATATACCTCCTGCACTGTACATATCTATATCGATATCTATATTTGAGAGCCAGTTCTTGCGAAACACATTGCAAACAAAAATCACTTGGACAAGCTGTCAGAAGGGAAATTTCCATCAAGACGTATTCTAGCTGAAACCAGTCCCTGTTCTGATTTACTCTGAGATTTTGATTTTCAGTAAAGTGGGTTCGGGGGGCAAGGTAAACAAACATCGCTGAATCAATCTTTTTTCTCACCATGATTCTAGCAACCGAGCAAGCATGCCGGGCTGGTTAGTGAGTACATATATTTTCACACCCTTACAGCATCGCGTTCATTTGCAACGCTAGTTATTCACAGCATCGCAGCAGGCATCGTTAGCAGGGTGCCTGTTTCTCTGGTTCTGCTAAGCTGATTTCTCCCTTCTGATTTCGATGTCGAAATAATTTATGTAAAAGTGTATGCAGACTTAAGCAACCGTGGCACTGAAAATCTTATTTGATTAATTGTTGCTGCAAAGGTTTTACGGTTTCGAAGTTTTTCCGATGTAATTTAAAAGTTTTTGCCAACGGGAACGAAACCCATTCTAATTTCTGTACAAAATTTTGAAAGAACAACGTTCGCTTCACGATTTGGGTCCCCAAGTCAAATTTACTGTGGCCGAAACTTTTCATTGAAAAAGGACATAAGATGTTCGGAAAAAAATGTAGGATGAAAAGTTTTCTTTTATTCTCGTTCATTTGAAAGTTTTCTTGGGCTATTATGCTGGCCTTATGTGGTGAAGAGTATTTGATATGAAAACTTTATACTTTTTATTGAGGCTTTTGGGAAAGTGGTTTCGGGTGGCGATGTTTTATTGTTGTTCGACACATGAAAAATAATTTGCAATATTAAAAATTGTTTGGAAAGAGCAAACGAAATTAATTAGGGGTGAAATTATGAAGTCAGAACAGAACTTAGCAAACTTCTAGTAACCAGTTAAGGTTTTTGCGTGATATCAAGCTGTAATTACCGTTTTAATTGACAAATATTGCAAGCATGTCAAGAGAAAGGGAAGTAGAAATTAATGCTTACAAAAAACTATGTTGCAGATGAATTGCAAAAAAAAACACAGCCTTTTTAAAGTATATACTTCTGGTTAAATGATAAATGTTCTAGAAAATAATGTGCAAATATTGGGTGATATAAAAAACCCCGCGGTATTTTGGTACATTTTGGAACAAAAATTTTCTATATTGAAAATCAATTTGAATCAAGTACATATTGGCCGTTATTATCTGTGACTTTTTGCCATTTTTCGGGTAGCTTCATAATTCCATCGGTATAAAAACTCTGTGGTTTACAGCTAAAAAGTTTGGCCAAGTGATTTTTAGCAGCGGTCCGGTTGGCCAATTTCTTATCAACAAGTGAGTTTTGCAGAGACCGAAACAAATAGTAGTCAGACGGTGCAAGGTCCGGACTATACGGTGGGTGTATCAAAACTTCCCAGCCAAGAACCGTCAATTTGTTCCATGCCATCAAATATGTTTGTGGCCGCGCATTATCGTGGTGGAACACAACTCCCTCTCTGTTGGCCAATTCTGGTCGCTTTTTTGGATTGCTTCGTTTAAACGGTCGAGTTGTGCACAGTACAGGATCAAGTTGATGGTTTCGCCAGGTTGCAGCAGCTTATAATGGACAATTCCATTCCAATCCCACCAAACACTCAACATAACCTTATTTGCCGACAATCCAGGCTTTGAAGTCGATTGTGGAGGGTGATCAGCCTTTGACCATGATCAGCTTGCGTTTGATATTCTCGTATTTTGCCGATTTTTTATCGCCAGTAATGATTTCCTTGAAAAAAAATTCGATTTCATTGCGCTTCAGCAGCGTTTCACTTGCAATTGTTCGGCCAATCAAATTTCCTTACGTTAATTCATGTGCCACCCAGATATCGAGCTTCTTTGTGTAGCCTGCTTTTTCAAATGATTCTAAACTGTCATATGGTTAATGTTTAGTGCCTTCACTACTTATTGACCGCTTGCATGCCGGTCTTGCTCCACCAGTCGCAAAATTTCATCGGCTTTTTCACCAGAGCGAAGTGCAGCTTTCACGTCGAAATTTCCGGAACGGAATCGAGCAAACCATTCCTGGGTCCTTCGTTCACTCAAAGCATTCTCACCGTACACTTCACGAATTCTTCGGCATAATTTAGCAGCGTTTTTACCTTTTTTATAGTAAAAAAGCTTTACAAAGCGCATTTCTTCATATATTTCAAGCATTTTCGAGTCAATATAACATTTTACACGAGCAACGAATGGGAAAATAATCTGCACAAAAAATGTAAACTGAAATGTCACCTTTTAAGCATATGTTTGTTTTAGATGATCGGGTGAGTGCTACCTGATATATAGGCATCAACACCATCTAGTGACAAAAAACCGCGGAGACTTTTTATATCACCCAACAACTGACATATATTTCTGATTCAAAAATAAATTATGAATATGTCAATTCTATTTGCTATTTTTGCTGGAAAATCTGTCAATACGAGCCCAGTCCGAAAAAATAGCACGCAGCTTTACGATTATATTTTTTAAGCCACCAAAAAAGTGTGTAAAACTTAAGAAGCATCAAATATAGCACATGTGTAAACACTCATTTGTACACAAATCCATTCTGACATTGGTTCCAATAAAATTCTTTTACGTTTCAAGCAATCCGAATGACGTACATAATGTCCTGACTGATATATACACAAACATTTCTAATTTAAGCTTAATGTATCTATAGGTAATACATTCGATTTGATTACATTCGATTCATAATGTGTCAACATTAGTTGAAGGTTTTCGGTTCTCAGTTTAGTAGCTTGACTCTATTTTTACCATGCTGTTTGTTTTTATACTATTGATGTGGGTTCAATTTATTGTCGAGTAGTTGTTGGAATTTCCACAAAGGGGAGTAGCCAATGAATCTCTTTAGATAATTACGATCTTAATACAAATCGTTAAATGTATCATCTATTAAATACAAAATTTGTTATTAATTTAATTTTTACTCATCTCTGTACTCTGTTTAAGCGCAAAATGTCTATCATCTTTGATTTTATTGTTAATACACTTTCAACAGTTCAACACTAGTAACAGAGAAAGAAGTTTCATGATTTCTTTTGTTCACTCTCAGTTTATGCTCTTTCACGTAATATATTACTGTTTGCCAAGACTTGTATCAAGTGAATAACTAACTTGCCATTACCAGATTATTACGAAAACTTGTTTTTCATTCGTTGGATATTATCTGAAAACTGCTCTGCATCCTTTATAATTAAAATACAATAAATAAACGTCCAGTAAGATTGGAACACAAATGAATCTTATATTTGCTCCAAATTTACTGTCAGCATACTTACTTCTTGGTGATGACTTGTTTACTTGATACGACATACAATAAAAGTGGACTTACTAAAAATTGTGTAAAATGTCTAGATGAACCATGGAGGCTGTCTGGTATTGTTCTGAAGTTTTGGCATGCGTGCTATCTGAATAGACTAGACCATTTCTCAATTTTCCAAAAATTCTAACGGTGTATAGCTGATGGCTAGTCTGGAATAGCTCTAAAAAAAACTTGCCTGGTTAAGAGCTATTATTTTGCGTAGCACATTTGCTTGATAGGATGTATGTTCACCGAATGAAATCGGTGAGACTTAGTATTTATTTAGACGCCTTCTCATACGAGGAGCGATTGACAAGTTCGCAGCCTAAGGTACTTAGCAATGACTCATCATCTCGTTACTGATAACAGTAAATGTGTGGCAAAATAAAAAAAGTATAAATAACATGTCTTAAAAATATAAATAACATGTCTTTTTTTATTTTTTTATTTTGGAGCAAGCAACAACACCATATCAACCGAAACGGGAAATTCTTGCAATTTTGAGCACCGCCCTGTGATTAGATTTCTTGTTAAAAAAGAATATATGCCGAAAGAAATTTTCGAACAGGCGTCATCGGTTCTTCAGGATTCTGCACCTTCATATACGATAGTAAAAAAATGGGCTCGGCTAGTTCAATAGGTCATAGGTCTTGGTGCGAATGTGCACACCGCTCGCCAACCAGTGACGGTTGGAGAGCTGTAACGATTTTTTGGAGCTATGTCAGGGTGATTTGGATGAAATTTGTAACCGCATTGTGATTCTTGATAAAAACTGGATTCACTAGTATGATCTAGAGCCCAAACAAAAGTTGATGCAGTGGATAAAAAAGAGAGAAAAAACCCACCAAAAAAATACAAACTGGAAAATTCGGCGTTGAAGATGATTATGCTGTGATAGCGAGGGAAATTTATTAACTGATTATTTGCCTAAAAGGACGATAATGAACGGTTAGTGTCACGCTAATTTACTGGGTCAGGCACGTGAGGCAGTCGTACAGACGAGGCGTTTCAAGTTGGGACGCGGAGTACTGTTTCAGCAAGACAACACCCACGTTCACACTGCTCGGTTTGCGATCCCTTTGAAGCTACGGGACTCATAGAAATTGACCACCCACCATAAAGTTTGGACATGGGTCCTAGTGACTTTTTCGAATTTAAAAGACAACCGGGACGAATAATTTCGGAAAATGAAAGCGGCCGTAGGAACTATTTTGAAGAGAAATCGAACGAATATTTTTTCATTGGTAGAAGGACATTATTTTCACTTGAGGGGTATAACATTGAAAAATTTAACATATAAGACTATACTTCTCATTCATTAAACGTCTTAGTCCGCAAAATTATCAGTCACCCCTTATAAAATGAAAGATTGAGATAATGTGGTATCGTAAATTTTTGGAACAAGATCAATTCGAGTAAATTCTTCTGCATTTGTTCTCCTGTTTTATTTTTCGTATTCCTGGTAGCTTCAGACTTTCGTTGACAATTGAAATTGAAATGAAACTTTTATCAACGCATGCTGGTGAAACCCATCTTAAAATATGCGCGTATTAAAGTACATTCATCTCTAGATACGGGAAAAGAAAAAGTACCGGAGGGCTGATGAAAAACAGCAGGATATGATATGAAAAGCTGGTAGATTTTTGTGTGAATGTTGATAGATAAAGTCGAATATTTTAATCAGGTGCTGTTGGAGAAGAAGATTCTTTGTGCGGAACTTGGAAGGTGCTTTTCGGGAAGAGGATTTCTTGGTGCAAATTTTGGAAGATAAAGTCGAATGTTTAAACTGATGCTGTTCGAGAAGAAGATTCTTGAAGATAAGAAAGATAAACTCGAATAACTCAAGCAGTTGGAATATTTTCGTATTTATTCTCACCAACGATATGTATAGAGGTTAGTGGTAGTGTAGTTGAGTATTTCTGGTATTTATAAAATTTTCAGAGGTTTATTTATGTTTCTGAAATTAAATGTAGTTTAAGTTAATATTAGCGATTGGTAAAATATTGGAAGTGGAGAGTGGTGGCGATAGGGAATACCGGTATCGAGCCGTAGTTGCAAAACTAGAGAGTTTTAAGTGGTTTCCGGATTGTGAACGGTTCAAAAGAATAGAGAGTGTTAATCGTGATCTTTTATTATTCTTTCGGTGGTTAGCGATCGCGCGACTTGAGAACAATAGCGAGCGCCGACTTATTGCCAAAGATCGAGTTTGGTGTGGCATCGTATAGTACCCCACTGACGCCGGTGAGCCGAACCTCACTCAACGGCTCTAGGTCCTTGATTCGGGTAAGTGAGTGGCACCCACGCCCAATCTCCAATTGAGCTTCCTGGGACCCAAACGGACCTAGTTGGTAGTCAAAACTCCCCGAGTAGGCTGAGTAACATGTTATATGGTAACATGTATTTGTAACATTTATTAAATTTCAAGTACAGTAGCCGAATACTAAATAATGTTTACATGCATACATGGAGTGCTATAATTTATACAAAGTCTCATTACCTGTTCTTATTTGTAACCTGTTTCGAAAAATAATTCTTAAACTTAGGCTAAAAAATGTGCAATTAAGACACTATTATTTACATTTAGCAAAGACTTATTTGAAACTGAAAGTAAATTACTTCAGTCCTATTGTGACCGCTGACGATATCAGACGTGTTTTTGATTGCCGATCTGAAGTCATTTATTCGAATCAGCTAACGGTTGTTATTTCCGTGATTAAGAATTTAAAATTTCAAAGTGTGCAGTGTAGTGAAGATAGCGGTTAATGCTATTAAAAAACATAAAAACTGTAAAAACAATTTGAGACATAAAATTATAACTGAAGATAGCGGTAAATGCTATGAAAACAGTTGGTCTGTTTGAAGCGTGCAGCACAATAAAATTAAAAACTAAATATAACTGTGAATAATATAAAAGTTTGAGTGATAATTTGGCTTTGAACAATATTAAGTTAGTCAAATATTAATCAAAAAAAAAAAAAAAAAAGTGCTAAAAACTTTAAGTGCTCTTCCATTGATTTGTATCAAATCAAGTGGTAAGAGCACAAAATGAGTGAAACAGGAGCCTTCTCCGTAGTGAGAAGCAAGAAAAAGCGGAAGAGGATAAATCCTGTATCTTCTCCCGAATCAACAAACGAGAAATCGGACATTGACTCCGCCGCATCCTTGCTTAGTGAGGACGGTATGGAGTCAACGGAAGAGTTGCCGACGTCATCCTTACAGCGGTTATCATACACCCAAATGGAAAAGAAGATAACTGAGCTGCAATCTATGATAGCATCATTGATTGAGCAAAATAAAAGCTTAGCCCGCCAGCTTCAACTCAATGATCCAATTGATCCTAAAATTCACCGTAATCAGGCAAAAAGTATAGGTTCAACTACTGTACCTCAACAGCGCAAAACAGTTCGCCCACCTCGACCATTGGGAGAAAAAGACGCAGAGCCAAAACAAAGTATATCAACAGTTAAAAAAAGCCCGGTAAGTCCCGCTACTTTCCCTAAACTTCCTCCCATTGTAATTAAAGAAAAGGACGAGACTTTAGCTGGCATTGTCAAGAACCATCTTGACAAATTACTAGCTAAATATACCCTCAGACAAACGGGACATCATACTACACATGTTTACTTAGACTCAAAAGACGACTACAACAATACAAAATCGTATTTGGAGAATGAAAGGAAGCAATTCTACTCATTTACACCCAAAGACGAAAAAATGACGAACATGGTGCTTCGTGGTTTGCACAGGTTCCACACATCCGATGAAATAAATGAGGCAATTATTGCAGCTGGCATCGAAGAGGTATCTGCGATTCGGCCGTATGAAACACTGCGGTCACGTCGTGAAGGCAGACATCGACAAAGCTTCCTCATTTTTTGACAAGTGTCACATCGTGTACCTTCGCTCCGCTTTTCTTTTCGCTCTATTTAAATAATTACATCAGTTTTTTCTTCGCACTTTGCATTGACTGTGTTTTTAATAAAACTTATCACTCCAATACGTAATTTTATCAAGTGCCAGTTCAGTGCTTTTCACATTATCTTATTTTTTTAAGATTTACTCTGCAACTTTACCGTTGCTGAACCTCTGCTGAGATTGCTTCCTAAAATCTTTGCTTTGCGCGCTTTTCGTCGATAGTTTGTGCTATTTCAAACTCTTTTCGCGCCATTACGCAGTTTCTTCGGAGTGCCGGTTCAGTGCTTTCATGATAATCTTGTTCTTAAGATTTTTTTGAAAATAACTTTGCTAATTTACCGGTTCTAATTTATGCTTACGATAGTGACATTTATAAGCTCGGTAGTGGAACTTTTTTTGCCGGCCATCTGGTGATCTGCTTCAAATTATCCATCCAAGTTCATCAGTGACAATTATAAGCTCGGTTACTCAAACACTAGTCAAATCACCCACCGAAGTCCATCAGTGTTTCAATCTCAAGCTACCAAAGCTTTGGTGCTTCTAAGCTTATAGTGATTACTTCAATCAAGTTTCGCTAAATTCTCAAACCTGATCGATCGTGAAGCTTAGTTAGTCGAGACACTTGCCAGCCTTCTGTCGTAGTGCTACCAAGATTGTGCTTTTGCTTATAAAAGTACTACCAAGTTGCCGTATCGGTTTTTCTTATATTGAAATTTGTTTTACTGAATTTTATACATATTTTTTGGACATGTCGCTCTGTTCCGCCAATACTTGCTGTGACAAAGCAGATAAAACACCTCTAATAACTTGCTTCGGGTTTTGCGGACTATCCTTTCACTCAAAGTGTGCAGGTTTTACTGCACCCATGGGCGACTGCATCAATCGCGCGGACTCCGGCATCCACTACTATTGCGATAAATGCCGGAAGTTCTCTATTTCAACGTACGTTGAGAGACTCAGGGCGAATCTTCGAAACTTTGCTGCACTCGAGGTCTCTTTCAACGTTTTAAATAAGCAGCTTGAGGATTCCCGCAAAGAGACCGAAAAGCTCCTTAAATTTGCTTTAACGGAGCGTCCATCTACGTCCGCTTCGACTGCCTGTGAAGCGACTACGTTCTCGCCTCCTGCTTCACCAATTTCTCTTGAAATTCCTCTACCAGCTGGTATTTGTACTCGCAGCCAAAAGCAACTGCTTTCTACTCAGCCCCAGCTGCTGCAGCCTAACAGTCAAGCTCGGCCTGTTCTTACTTCGGCAGAATCGGTACCACCAGTGGATCTGCGTCAAATGAATTCACCGAGCTCACAGGCGCAAACTAATCCATCTTCCAAGCCTCCAGCTCAACGTAAGCGGGCTTCACCAGTCCCACAACGCGATTTTTCCGCTAAAGATGCTGATGCCGTTTTAATTGCTTCATCTTCCGACTCCTTGCTATCGGTTAATGCACCGTCTGCAGTGCATCGTGAACCATCAGGAGGTCTTCCTCAGCATTGTCAACCGGCTCGTACTCTACCGCGATTAGTTGTTGCTTCGCCACCATTGCATGTGTTTGTATCGCGTTTCGCATACAATACCCCAGCAGAAGCAATCATGGAATACATCACTGCCAAACTTGGCTACTTACCGCCTCTGCTACTTTGCAAGAAGCTAACACCAGACAACCTGCAGAATCAGGAAATTTCTTCGTTCAAGATAACGGTAACTGCTGGTACGGATCTTCTGCTTCACAAAGAATTCTGGCCATCTGGTGTACTGTTTAAGGAATTCACCAGGAGACCTCGAAAAAATTTTCATCAAACAGGATCAAAAATCTCCACAACGTAAACACCCTAGCCTTAGTTGACAATGTGTGCTTAACAGGAATCAAAGCCAATGGAATCAGCACATTCGAACTTAATAAGATCAATCCAATTCATGTATATTACCAGAACGTTCGTGGACTTAGGACCAAGCTGAGCACTCTGAATCTCTCCTCTACTCTTTCTTCTGATCATATAATATGTTTATCGGAAACATGGTTAACAGTAGATATTTACGATAATGAGCTGTTTCCGTTTCATACAGTCTTCCGCCGTGATCGTGATCGAGCTACATCAGGTAAAAACGATGGCGGTGGTGTATTAGTTGCAGTGCACAGGTCTCTTCAAGGAACACTCTGTATGGATTTCTCTCCGTCTCCTCCTATTGAATGTGTTGTTGTGCGCGTTACCCTTGCTCCCACAAAAATTCTCATTGTTTTTTCAGTATATGTTCCTTGTAATTCCCCAGTTGCGGTTTATAATAAATTTTTTGATGAGCTATCCACCTACCTCAACATTAGCTTCCCTTCTGCCTTATCTTTAATATGTGGTGATTTCAACTTACCGAACCTGATATGGAATCATAACTTTTCTAGCATAATCTCATCCTGCAATATTTCCTTGATAACCTCATCCTTTTTATCTTTGTGTTCACTCTCCCAATTAAACTGTGTTCCCAATGTAAATAACAAAATACTAGACTTTGTTCTATCTAATATTCCCCCTCATAATATCAGTGTTCAAACCGCCTCCTTTCCCTATGTCCAAGCTGACTTACATCACCCTCCTCTCTCAGTCACACTTCAAGTTGATCTTCTGACCATTAGAGCTCCTTCTCGAGCCATGCGCTTTAACTTTCATAAAGCTGACTTCGTTAGTATGATAACTGAAATGAACTCGGTTAACTGGTTCTCTTTCTCTCGCGGCCTCACTGTCAATGACCTTGTCTTAAAATTTCACAACTTCCTATCCAACCTTATCTCCCGTTTCACTCCTTCCAGACGTCCTCGCAAGCCTAATGACGCTCCTTGGTTTCGTCGTGACGTGGCGACGGCCCTGAAAGCTAAGGATGTCGCTCGAGCTAGATTTAAACGAACAGGCTCTCATGAGGACTTCATCGAATTTTCGAGGCTACGATCTTCTGCCAAAACTGTCGTAAATCTAGCTATCCGAGATTACTTTTCCAACATTGAGTCCTCCATCTGCTCTAATCATCAAAAACCCTTTTGGTCTTATGTCCGTTCCCTCAAAAGTTCCCATCGTTTCCCCGATTCCATGTTTCTCGATAATGCTATGGCATCTAATCCACGTGAAATTTGCGACCTCTTTGCAAAATATTTTTCTTCCTTCTTTTCCCAACATAATCATATCTTGTCTTGTGAAATTCCCCATGTTGCATCATCCTCTCTATCTTCCATTTACACCAATCCTCTTGAAATTGAATCCTTACTCGATTGTCTTGATGTCAATGTTGGTTGCGGTTCTGATGGTATCCCTAACCTTTTGGCCAAATCACTATCATCGTCCTTATGTGTTCCCTTGTCAATTATATTTAACGTCAGCCTCTCCTCCGGCTCCTTCCCCTCCAGTTGGAAATCTGCATATATTTCCCCCATCCACAAGTCTGGAGACCCAAGCTGTGTTTCCAATTACCGTCCGATTTCCCTCCTTCCTTGTTTTGGAAAAGTTCTCGAAAGAGTGGTTTCTAACAGGCTGATTCCTCTCCTCCATCCCTTCCTTGCTCCGGAACAGCATGGTTTTGTCAAAGGGAGATCTCCCACCTCTAATCTTATTACTTTTACTAACTTTGTTGCTTCTGCCTTAGACCAACGGAAACAAGTGGATGTCGTATATACCGACTTCTCAAAAGCTTTTGATTCTGTTGACCACAGAATTCTCCTTGCAAAGCTTCGAAGTTATGGGGTGTCGGGTTCTCTTTTGTCTTGGTTTTCATCCTATGTGTCTGGTCGTTCTTGTGTTGTATCTGTACAATCGTCCACCTCTTCCCCCTTCTGTCCTCTTTCCGGTGTTCCTCAGGGCTCCATTCTCGGTCCTTTATTATTCCTAGTATTTATAAATGATCTCCCTTCCTTTATTCGTTCTCCCTGCCTATTGTTTGCTGATGACTTCAAGATTTTCAAAGTAGTTGAATCTACCAACGACTGCCTCCAACTCCAAAACGATCTCTGTACTCTGTGCGACTGGTGCTCGAATAATTCACTTGCTTTGAACATATCCAAATGTCATCAGATGTCCTATTCGTACAAAATGTCACCCTTAATTTACTCCTATACTCTTTACGGCTCTTCCATTACGGCTGTGAATGATTTTAAGGACCTTGGTGTGCACTTTGATCAAAAGCTCAAATTTGACCTGCACATTGCATATATAACTGCCAAGGCCTCTCGTCTGTCCGGTTTCATTCTTAGATGCTCTTCTTCGTTTACTAGCATCGCTACCTCTTTCCATTTGTTTTTTTCACTTGTTCGTAGCATCCTAGAGTATTGTTGTCAAGTGTGGTCTCCTCGTCATAAATATCTCAGTGTTGCAGTGGAACACGTTCAGCGTAGATTTACTCGCTCACTGTTATTTAAATTCAAAATCCCTTACTGCTGTTATAGTGATCGTCTTTCCTTATTCCAAATTCCTTCATTAGAGTCCCGACGAGTGTTCCTCGACGAGTGCTTACTTTTCAAGCTGCTCCATAGCCCCATGCTCTCCGATCTTGGTTATATGCTGTGTATACGTAACGTCAATCGATCGGATAGATCTCAATCAATGTTTTCTCTTCCTTTCGCGCGTTCTGAAGTTTATTTCAACTCGCCGCTATTGCGTATGCCCAGGAAGCATAATGATCTTCAGCTTGGTCCTTTTCCGCTAACGTTCTGTCAATTTAAGTCCCAAATTAAAGACATAATTCTTAAAGCCTCTTTTAATGATTGATTTTCTATTTAATTTTAGTACTATGTTTGCAATTTCTTCTATGTTGAATTGTACATTAGCTTTAATTTGTTGTTCTTATATTTTCATTTATTTGTTAATTTTTCTATTTTCTTCTTTTGGATTTATTTAATTTTTCTATTTTTGTAATTGGGCAGAAGCCTGTTGAAATGGATTTAAATAAATAAATAAATAAATAAATAAATCTCAATCTCTGGCTAATAACGTTCAAACCAGGGTTTAATACCGCTAAGCTTTTGCCAGTTAAACATTTACTAAATACTGTTGTGCATTTTGAGAGCATTCGAAACAAAGATGTTCTCCAATGCAAAAACTGCCAAAGATTGGGTCATACAGCATCAAACTGCAACCTCCCGTATAGATGCGTAAAGTGTCTGGACAGTCATTCTCCAGGCAGTTGTCTGAAGAAAACCGACGAAAAACCAGCCTGTGTGAACTGCGGAGCCACTGATCACCCTGCCAGCTACCGTAATTGCCCCGTCTTCAATCAGTTTCGTACCCGTGTTGTTATGTCAAAGACACCTCCGAAACAACACACCTTTCAAACTTTCCCCATGCAAATGAGACCTATCCCAGCCACCCATACTGCTTATTCTACTTTTTCAAGGAACCAAACATCCTCTACCTCGTACGCCAATGTAGTGAAAGTCAATTCTGCAACTCTTCCATCATTCAACTTTGCTGATGAAATACAATCGCTATTTAATACCGATATAATGGGTCTCACGAAACAATTGAAATCCTTCCTCCCTCAATACTGGTCAGTTACTGACCCTCTTGAAAAGAGGATGATGTTGATGTCATTTATCATGAGTACGATGCCCAACGATGGATATTAAACTTGTGCAAATGAATGTCAACTCTATCCTTAGCCGGAAAAAGCGACAAGAGCTCCTCTCCTTCCTCAACTCCGAAAACCCTCACTGGTACTCTGCTACCCAACTATCCCTTGATATATCCCTTCTTAGCACTGCCTATCCAACATATCACCGTAACGACATCCACTCTTACCTTGACCTGCTTATAACTTCCAACAACTGCAACATCTCCTTCAATCATAACCTTCAACCCTTCCTCGAAACTACGCCAGGTATTTCCGACCAGGATGGTGTCATTCTGACACTACGCGTCAATAGGAAACCTAAAAGACCCGATCCGTTGTTAGTCCCGAATTACCGCAACACCAATTGGCCCCACCTGAATAGAGAAATTGCGGAACAATTAGCTCTAATTTCCATTCCCACTTCCACGCGTCTCACAAACGAGCAAATCGACGCGTTTGTTGAAGATTATAGCCGTACTATACAACGTTGCTGTAAGACCCATATTCCTAAGCGCCCACTCAACTACAACTCTCTCCTAACTCTTCCACCTCACACAATCATGTGCATCGAACACAAGAAGAACCTTAAACGTCGGCTGTTCCGTAACATTTTCTCCCCTTTTGCTCCTTCAATCCGGTCCCTCATAAAACAGTTAGACGTTATGATCCGTAACCAAATCAAAACCCTCTATGCTCAGCACCTCAAAGCCAAACTTTCAAACATCTCCCTCGATCAAAACACGTTTCGCGAATTACGAAACATCAGACCTAACCTTGCTAAGTCCATGCCTGCTACGAGGCTCATTCTCTCACAATCTCTTTCTCCGGAAACCAAGGCGAATACGCTTGCTAATTACTTCCAAACGGCTCATACAATCCCCAATTTAACACCGAATCCAACAACAGAACAAGCTGTTTCCAACACCATCTTCAATATAAATCAAGTTCCTTTGAATTCCACTCCTAATGAACACCTCTTTAGTCATCCCATTACATCTACTCCACATCCCAGCAATGAATGCGGAAGTCTTCCTTTCACTACTCCAAACATAATCTCCTCCATCATCCATTCGCGCAATAATAAAAAGTCCACCGGTCCCGACATGATCCCAAACGTTGTGCTGAAGAGATGCAAACATTCCATTTCTCCTTTCCTATCAATTCTCTTTAACCATTGCATTATCAATGGACATTTTCCCAGCAGTTGGAAAACTGCCAACATTATTCCAATCCCAAAAAAAAATAAGAACCCAACTTTACCCGAAAGCTACAGACCTATTTCCCTCCTATCCACTACCAGTAAAATATTTGAATGTGTCATCAAGGAACAGATAATGTCCCATTGTGACACATTCGAAGTCATTCCACAATTCCAATTTGCTAACCTCCCCAAACACTCCGTCAATCATTCCCTCCTTACCCTAAAAGCTGACCTGGTAGTCCACTTGAACAACCGCACTCCCATCACAGCTTGTCTCCTTGACATTCAAAAGGCCTTCGACACCGTTTGGCAAGAAGGGCTTATGCATAAAATGTTCTCTCTCTTCCACTTTCATCCGCACTTGTGTAAAATTATTTACAGCTTCCTCTCTGATAGATCCTCGATAGTGAAAATAAACAATGTCTTATAAAATCTCTATGCTAACACAGCCGGTATCCCTCAAGGTTCTGTCCTTTCTCCCATCCTCTTTGCCATCTACACAGCCGATATTCCACGACCCCCACCACCTCTCAAAATCTTACAGTTTGCTGATGACCTCATTGTTTATTCACCTGCTCGTAGCCTCAAAATAAACGCGGAACGTATATCTACGTACCTCGACAAACTTCATAGCTACTTCCTCTCATGGCACCTTATCCTAAACCCGTCAAAATCCGAATCCATCATAATTCGAGGCCACGTTAAGCTTCCCCGATCGACAAGACGACTCCTTCCCTACATAACGCTAAAAATGAACAACAATCCCATCCCTAGACATAACACAGTTACTTACCTGGGCGTAGTGCTAAACACCAAACTATCCCCAATTCCCCATGTAAACAACATCCTCACTAAAGTCCTGCATGCATACCACAGTATATTACCCCTCATACACTGCTCCACACACCTCAAAAATTCCGTCAAGCTTAATTGCTATAAACAATTAATTCGTCCTATCATTTCTCACGGTTTTCCTGTTTGGTCTGATCTTTCCTCACACCAAATGGAGAGGCTGAGAGCAACGGAGCGGAAAATACTGCGACATTGTCTCAATCTTCATCGCAAACCCAACTCCTACAAATTCCATAATAATCTCACCCTTTACAGCACAGCGAAAATCCCCAGAATAGATTTGTTCCTTGCAAATCTATGTTTGAAATTCCTTGGCAAATGCCCTGATCATCCCAACAGTCTAGTAAGAAATGTACTAAGCCTTCCACAATACCTTGATCCTCTTACTCACAAGCATGTTAGCCCAACTCACATTCTTTCCTTGCATGAATCCCACACACTTCTTACACCACAAGGTAAGTTGCTGCTATATAATAGGCCATATTCGAGACGCAGGACCGGTACGGTATACTCGACGGCCCAATATATTCCGACGGGCTGACAAAATTGGACGTAATCTTTCCTCCACAGACATACGAAACTAACTGCAATCCTATTTCCTTCCCTGTCACCACACCCCTATCCCAAATTTCCTTCACTCCTCTTTATTAATTCGCTCCTAGTGTTGCTCCAAAAATGAAGTTTTTGAGGGGTTTTACTGGGCTTTCCCCTCTATATTATAAGTTAGGTTAAGAATTTCAGATACATAATACGTACATATTAACATTAGGCTAAGATCTTGGTATAGTTTTAAAACTGTTAGACCTAAGACATATTAAGCTAGTACATTAGGTATAACTCATTTTTATAATATAATTTAAGCCCAATAAAATGTTTGTTAAAAAAAAAAAAAGTAAATTACTTGACTGAACTGTTTTTTTTAAACCTACAAAAAAAATTAATTATATAATTGAAGCTTTTAAAACAATTAACATGATAATTCGTACTTCATTACTTGATTCGAAATCTCTCTGCTTACTTAAAATATATAAGAACACCCACAGCGACATAAAGCTCCCAATTACAATTCTTAGCCAATTAATGGGTTTAGTATCATATTGCAAGAAAATAACTTAACAATAATGCTTAATAACATTGATCGAAGCATACACACCATTCTAAAACTACAACAAAATATCTTTTAAAACAAGAACTGCGCGAGCGATGAAACAAATCCACCCCCTACATGTGCCCTAGGTTTAAAGACCTCATCATTGTCTTCAAGTTCTTACCGCTTGAATTGCAGACTTGATGAAGCATATTTGCTGCTCACATGAACTTGAATAAATTTTTATTATCCTGTCTTAGCATAATATCTTCTTCGCAGTAAGTCCTGCCGTCGGCGACACTCTCGGTTCATAGACACATGCTACTTTCCAGTGTTTGCTGGTTCGTGCCTCTGCATTCAACCTCAGAATAGGCAAATAAAAAAGATCTTTGTTAGTTTTCCTGATGGTGGAGAAGACGTTGACTAAGACAGACACTTCCAAGATGGTTTAATATACCGGCTGTGCATAAGTGAGGTAAGCAGACTGAGAGCTTACTATCTTTGTTGTTTTTTTCTCAAGAGGCATCATTGGCTCGATGCAATGTCCTTGCACTTACTGCGTTCCAAATATCTTCTTTTCAAGGATGTCGCTCCTGTAATTGGCTTTATATTTCCTTCGCAGCCAAGAATATTAAAGTGTCGAGTGATTGCCTGCCGGCAAGGACACAGTAACGTTCATTACATCACATTTCACTAACGCCATCACGTATGTCTTTCTTTGAAGAGTACTGTAACGCTTGGCTGCACATTTCTTTTTATGATCTCTAGAGAGTATTGTTGTAGCAAAAGTTGTTGCGTTAAGATAGGTGAAAAATTTGTAATTTATATTTTATTTGATCACCGAATCAGGCTGAACACCATGTTATGCTGTATGAGCGTTAAGCGCAGCAATCGTTCAGATGTTTCATGAGTATAATAATATTTGAGGCTACGATACTTTAACGATTGAATGCGCTACATACTGAAACAGGTTCAAGAGTACTTATGGAAATATATATTATTTTTCGCAGCACAAGCTTATTAATTTAAGCCAGCTACCACTTTAGAAATTATTCAAAATCGCTCAATCGAGCTTGTTCTACAAACCAAATTTTTCATTACCTCTGACTTGAATCAAATTTTTATTTTGGTTTTGAGGTCAAACTCAGCAACTGCTTCTATAAGTTCCGCAACTCACACGGGACATTTCTGTAGCCTGCGTATCTATTAAAATGTTAATTAATGTAAATCGTAGCAAATGAAAGAATTTTCAACTTTTTTGAGTGCTTTTCGTTTTCATTTCGTAACGGATACATTCCGGAAGGATGAATTACAAATTGATGGCTTTGAGAAATTTCAGTTATTTGTCGGTACTGTCTCTAATTAAATTGTAGTTCAATTAAAAGTTTCAAAAAACTTGAGATGTTTCGTTGCAGTGAATGTGGCTCGAAGCGCATTTCCGAACAACAAGTTGAAAACTCTCCGAAGCTACTCGACTGCAGTACCATCTCTTGCAGTCCTTGTGTTGATTGCAGGTGAAATGTTCGATGAAAGTAACTGTGAGCTCTGCATGTGGAAAGATAGTTGCGATGGTATGTTTGTGTGACCTGAGGGAGTGGAAAACCGAAATGAAAAAAACTTCTGATTTTGGATGGTTATTGTTCTTGTGCTCGCACGATTACTTCAAGTATATTTTTATTTTGTTAGTTTGAATTTTTAGCAGATTCTTAGTTTTTTTGGTTGAATTAATTTTGAACTAAGTTATAGACAACGTTCTGTCTATAAAAGCTTCGGGAATAACGTTAAACAGTCTTTCGACGCTTCAAGAGTGAAACAGTATGCAGAACAACTGGACATTTTTTGGACGCTTACTCCACACAGAGGCAATAAATACAATTGGTAGCATATCTCATATTTTTGGAAAGCATGCATGTTAAGTTTTTTCTTTGATTTATAAAACCGATCGAGAACAGTTGCATATTTTCTCGAAGCACAGTTTTGTAACTGATTTTATGATTCTCAACGTACGGCTAAATAGCCTGAAAATATGAACGTTGATGGAAATTCAGTCCTTTAACATCGCCTGAAAATTAAAGAACCAAATTCAGTTTTAGAAGAAAAAAAAATAAATCCTCCAGGAAATAGTAAAGAAACCAAACAGTTCATTGAAAAAAGTTTAAATTGGAAGTTTGATTAAAAAAGCAAAAGAAGAAACAAGCTTTGAATGAAAAAAATCAACAAGTTATTTAAATCTAAGTTAGCGAAAATCAGCATAGAAATATTCCACCTAATGAGAGTCTCATAAAATAATGTCATAATCAGTTATGGACACTGAGACGAAATATTTTTGGGTATTGAGACAAAAAAGATACAGATTCAGAAAAAATGTGCAGTAGGCATTTAATATTATATGAAAGTGTGTATTTCTGCAATTTTTATTTTGATATAAATGAAATTCGAAATAAAATCCAAAGAAATTAAAAGATAACTACAAACTGACTATTTACACAAGAGCGCATAAACGCATATATTTAGAAAAGTGTGTACACATCACTTTTCGTAAATACATTTTCTGGTCTTGTGCGTAGATTCGTATTGATAATTAATAGTGAAAAATGTTGTATGAGGCCTTGCTTAGCATAATAATAATAGAATTGTGAATTTGAGCGTGATATGATTTAATAATTAAAAGTGCGGAATAGTTTTCATATTTCATTTAGTAATACATATTAATTTATTCTATTCAGAATTGTATTTTCGGGCAGTGCAATCGAGGTTACATTGCTATTTTATAACCTCGGAGCAAAATAAACAACTAAATCAAAATGATTTTTTGGTTACCTTAAATTTCTTTTCTTTTCTGAAGAATCGTATTATGACCATGTCTTCATTTTGACCATATTTAAAATCTCACCTTAAAAATATGTTTTACTCAGCATTGACGATTTCTTAATTTATTAGGGAAACATTGAGTTCATTGAATTTTCGACTTTTACTAAAAACTTGAAAAGGTAGAATTGTTACGGAATGTCGAAATATTATTTTTCTTCAGTTGTAAAAGCTGTATTTTTAGCATGAAAATTGAACTGAAGGCAAATATTTAGTCCTACATATAAAGCCACCAAATATGTCATCTGTACTTCATAGTAACTACATAATTTTGTTTGGGGACTTTTAATATTCCTCTTTAAAAAAAAAATCATGCGAAATAATGTTCAATGCTATTTATTGCCTTAGCGTTCTTGTGATAACGGTACGTCGCTCAAAGCGTTGGGTCCTACTGCATATTAAAATCTTGTAGATCAAAGGAACAAATAATTGGATATTAAGATTTCAGGAACGTTTTCATGATTGGTTTGCATGCACATAAGAAGTCCCATAAAAAATTTAATTTCATGAAACCAAGGATTGTCGTTTTGCGATGGCGGACTCTGTAGAAGAGAGACCTTCGTAGGTCTCTCGACCAAGCTAGAGGTATGCATAATTTGCCTAAGCAACTATGTACCAAAACACACATCATCCTCTTCAACCCCCTCCTTGCGATACTACCTTCGGTATTCATGAGGTGGTAAGCAGCCAATGCTTTCTTCTAGGATTTTTTATTATGTGGGTTCTCCTGCTTCCCTAATGCGTGCGATTCTCGTGAGCTCGACCATCACTTGGGTAATGCTTAGTATCCATTTGCTGCCAATTATGGCAAAAATCACATAAACCTTTATGATTTGTTGAAAATACACTGCCCCCTAAGACAAGGACTCTCAAAAATCATGTGTCTTGCAACCTTTTATATTGTATGGCAGCTTGAACATATTTATGTGTCGTCATTCTCAAATCAATGCAGACATTGGTGAAAGTGGCCATGCCCAGTAAAATACTACAAAATACAATTAAGATCACCTACTTCCTTCGCACTCAAAGAATAATTTCCGGTATCATATGATACGAGCGGCGGCTGATAAATTCGCGGTCTAAAGTACTTAGTGATGACTCATCATCTAATTGCTGAAAGCACCAATTGTGTTCATAATTGCTAGTATAAATAATAAGTCTTCTTGTTCTTTAATACTTCATACCTGGAGCAAGCAACAGCACCACGTCAACGGAAACTGAAAATTCTCGCACTTTAGAGCCCCACGCTGTGATTTCATTCCTTGTTAAAAATGGAAATAAGCCGGTTTCTCAGGATTCTGGATGTTCATATAAGATGGTAAATAATAATGAGCTCGACTTTTTCAACAAGAAAATGTCCGAAAAGTCGAAAAACTTGCACTGGCTAATCAAAGAATGAAATTTTAGTGTAGAAGAAAGACAAATTAGCGAAGAATAAGCAGGAAAGATTTTATATGAACATTTACACAAGAAAAAATTTGTGCGCGTTGAGTACCGCGTATTTTCACACTGCTCAACAATCAGCGACGATTGGAAAGATGTAAAGATTTTTCGGAAATGCGTCAGGATTTGGATGAATTTCGTACCCGAATTCTGACAGTTGATAAAATTTATATTAGTCAGTATGATTCCGAGTTCAAAAACAAGAGTTGATGCAGTGGATAAAAAGGAAGAAACCCCAAAAAAGAAATTCAAAGTGGAAAAGATTATGGCTTCCTTTTTCTGGGATAACGATGGAATTTTATTACTTGATTACTATAAAGGGACAACAATAAATGGCCAGTATTACGCTAACTTACTAGCTCAGGTACATGAAGCAGTCGTACAAAAGAAACGTAGCAAGATGGGAATAAAAGGAGTAACGGGGATGAAGATTTTCAAACGATAGTGGGACGAAGGTGGCCATAGAAAACCATTTTGAAGAGAAATAGAAAAAAAATCTCTTCAGTGATATAAAGGCATTGTATTCATGATGTGGAAAGTATATTTCACTTCACATTACATTCAAAAATAAGAAATATAAAATCGAAATCTAATTCATTAAGAATCTTAAGCCGCCAGCTTATCAGGTGCCGCTCGTAGGCTGTCTTTCCTTTCTCATTCATATCCCAACGCTGTAGCTACTTGGAGAAAGAATATATTCACGTTTTTTGTTTAGTTGCGTCACTGTGGCTCAAATCTATGACGTGCCATTCATATACCATTTTGTTTTCTCCGGGAAAATATTGATGGATACAAAAGATGCAGATATCAAGTATATATATAATATAATATATAATACAAAATGTATATATAATACAAAAGATGCAGATATCAAGTAAAAACCGCTTTTGGTCCTCAGAATGCTGCGCTGGTGTCGTATCATCTACTATTCTTTATTTCATAGTCGTAGCTCGTTAGTTGCAATATTACAGTAACTTACCAACTAGTTTTACTAACTAATCCATACAATCTTACTTCATGTCTATAAAACAGCCGGTGAAATGATGTCCGTCATCAGCTGATAGCTTACGATAGCTACTCTCAACACATAATTCCATTATAAAGCCTTTTTTTCGTTGTTTCGTTCTTTCAAATCGACGTTTTCTATCCTGAAAGTAACTTAATGCATGTTCCAGAATGTAGTTTTAGGCCTCCAGCTTCTTTCATGTGCTCATAGTTGGTCGAGTTGAGGCTTCTTTTACTTAAAGAATGACCAAAATTCACTATTTTTCTCCCCCTATCACTCACCAGCAATGTAACCAGTAGCAATTGCAACGATTTCCTTGATTGCATTGGTTCTCAAAAATCGTATTGTCATCCAAAGAGAAAGAGAGAGAGAGAGAGAGAGAGAGAGAGAGAGAGAGAGAGAGAGAGAGAGAGAGAAAGGGAAAGAGTGGGCTTTTTGCTTCCACAATCAGTAGTAGTCGATTAGGAATATTGCACTCCAGGACTTTACCTATCAAGTCCAACAGACATATGGGCCGATATCATGATAGGTCGCTATGAGATTTGTTGCCCTTGGGTATGAGGCTAAGTCTTTGCAGCGTCTAGTGGTATTTGAATGTTTTTTCGTCGAAGCATTGTTGCAATGCTTTCATTAACATGTTCGATTTTTTCGGATTTCGGCTTTAAGAACTACGTTTGGTACTCCATTTGGGCCGGAGGCTTTACAGACACCCATTCTACTGCAAAGTTTTTTCAGCTTATTCTGGGTTACTGATATTTAAATTTAGGTGGTGCTCTTATGCCGTCAGTAACAGCAGTTACAGGACGTTACGAAAAAGTGTCGTAATGATGATATTATTCCTGACAGCCCGGTATCCAGTGCCCCACGGTTTGGTGTCGGCTTCGTTCCAGAGTCGATCAAGACTTTCTTTTTTGCCATTTACGATGGTGCTTTTTAGGGTCCCTGAACTCAGTCACCCTGGTCTGAAATCTGGTCTGCATCTGGCACGTTAAACCGACAGACAGACCGCAGTAAACGGATATTATTGTTCCTTCAGTAGCATAGTTGTCTTCGCTTACATCCGACTCTTGCGAGGCATGCATGAATCAGAAGCTGTTTTCATCAAAACACCGCAATAGCGTGTTGTTTGCTCCACATATCATATGGCAAAGGAGTTTGAGCTGAATACTTTATCAAACGTTTCTTGGTCGAAAGATGTTGCTTTCAACCTGCAACCAGAGCATTATTCGTGCCACCTTTTCTTACCGTTATGATGTTTGGTGTCAAGCATCACCGCTTGCTGATCATTGTGGATATAGTGCTCCCTGATCCGTTATAAAGAGACGCATGCAAAACATGGACTTGCGAAGGTTACATCCTCCACCGGCTTTTCCCCCACCGGCAGTTTAAGAAGTATTTGGCCTCTCATATTTGTTGTTCGACTACGCTTCTCGGCTGCCTATGCGTCGATTTCACCACCAATTATATCATGAAACTTTCCGCGCACGTCTTTCACAAGTTTACTTAGCATCCACTAAAATATTTCTGACGTGCAGCTACAAGAGGTGTAAAAGCTGTAAAAAACACAGTGTCATAATACATAAAATCATTTAAAATATTTTAATATCTTTGAATTCTACATTGGAAAAACTCGTCCTTGCACATTGACAAGCTATTTCTTATTCCCAGTTCAACATGCTGTACTGACTTTCTGGCTCGCATCGCAAAAGCAAATTCACTGTCAACACGTACTTGGACAAATCGATTTCGCTTCAGCACATGAAGTGAACAAATGTCACTCACAAATGAAAAATCAGCAACAGCATTGCAAATAGCCACTCAATTCATTATTACATTTCCCCAGCAAACTCACAAACCATAGCGTCGCTGCTTTGCTTTCGCATTTCACCACCCCATAACCGTTTTGTGCCAACTACGATGATGACCACTTCAAATCAATCAGTCCCCCCGAGAACAATTAATCATGCGCCCCATGTGGGAGTGTTTGTGTGGACTCGTTAATTTGCTTCGTTAAGTCTATAAAATCATTTTTTTTCCTTCCAACACACACTCGAATTTTCATTTTCAATGTCCTGACTCCTGCAGTGGGCTGTTTCTAGTTCAACATCCTGTCAAGCTACATGCAACTCATTGAAATTTCTCGACTATGCACGTGTGATTAATGCGATTGTTGTTAAAGAGGGCAAATATTATGTGTACCAACAAGCTGTACACTTGATGTTAATTTATTGTTTGCCGTACACTCAACGGAGCTTGTTGTCGATTTTCGGGAGTGAGAACGAACATTTTCCAAGGATTTGTTGAAAAATTTCACACTCGTTTGCTTTCGAAATTAGCCAGCCGTTACGGAAGTGGTGGTGTTGAGAGAGTTAAGTACCTAGTTGATGAAAGAGAGCTTATTGAAAGTTTCGAAAGAGATGAGAAACAAACTGCTGACTTGAAAATATATGGATGATGTTAATAATTAGTATAAGATATTCAAAGCTGGTGCACTGAGTTTTGATTAGTTGAACTGGTAGGTGAATGAAGTGATTTCAGGATACATGACTTATACTTGGTCAAAAGTGCTAAATTTTTCAGTTAATTTTTATCTATGTGAAAACTTAAATTTTAAAAGTATTTTTACAGTTTTTTTTTTCATGGTTTTGATCACAATTTTTGGAATCGATTCAAATTCGGAAATGACGAAAGAATTTGCCAAATATTCAAATTCATTTGCTCGGATGAAAATCCATTCAATTTGCTCCCGTTAGTTAGTTAGTTACTAGTGCTATGCCACTCTGCAGCCATCCTTCTGTATGTAATGATTTAGGCTCAGACCACTTACTTACCCGTTAGTTTTGAAGTCTTTGTAAAACAATTGTGCACTGAGCCTCGCCAGTTTGATGTGAAAAATACAAACTGGAGTCTATATAAAATCATATAAAATAACATAAAAAAATATAAATATTGACAGCATTCGCTCTACCATAGGCATTGATAATTGTATCAAAACAGTTTTCCGATTGCATCATATCAACTCTTCTCTCAATCAAAAAATCTGATGCACTCGCTGATGTCTTTTCTGCTGTACATGCGGCCACTTCCCATTTAAGAGACAATCAGGTTGAATTCAAGATTTTCAACAGCATTCAGCAACTGAAAAACGAGCCTAGCTATATCCCTCCACCTTTCAAATGTAAAGACATTACCGCCTGATCCGTTCACTGAAACATAAATAATCTCCAAAATTGGTAGCCTCCAATTACAAAATCTACCTGCTATAGCAATAAATTATCTTCTAACAATAAAAATAAATTAAAAATTAATTGTTTAATAAATGTCAGATACTACCTTATTTCCAAAACTCGTGGAAAATTGCAAAAATCATCCCAATTTTAAAACCTGGCAAGAACAGTACTATCGTAGAAAACTACAGACCGATTAGTCTGCTGAGTACTTTCAGAAAGCTTCTGGCAAAACTTATAAAAAATGATATCCAAAATTTTCTGGACCGATGTAATATTTTGCCAAATGTGCAATTCGGATAACAGAAAAACCATAAAACCGTTCACCAGCTAAGGAGGTTATCCAACTATATTCAACGTAGTTTAAATGATAAAAAGTCTACTATAGCAATATCCCTCAATATTCATAAAGCTTTTGATTGCGTCTGACACTATGGACTTATACATAAACTGATGTAATTTAATTTCCCTAAACGTTTGATAAAAATGATTTGATCGTTCCTTCTGGATAGAAAATATTTCGTTCAATTGGGTCAGACGAAATCAAAAATAAACACCATACCTGCCGGGATTCCACAAGGCTCTGTAATTGGGCCCATATTATACCTAGTTTTTACGAGCGATATTTCCAAAAATCCCGGCATTGAGTTAGGGCTCTACGCTGATGACTCATTTATATATGCTGCAGGTATGAGCGCTACTGAACTTATCCTCACTACTGAAAACTAACTTTTCCAACTGTCTCAGTACTTCACAAGATGGAAAATAAAAGTTAACCACACAAAAACACACCTAATAAATTACCGCAGCGAAACACTAAGCTTAGTAACCAAAAAATTCATTGGGGCACATAATTGAATTACTTGGGAATGGCATTCAACAAACTATTAACCTATAAGCACCATATTCAATATAAAATATTAAAGTGTCAAAATCTAATAAAAATGGTTTATCCTCTAATTAACAGGAAATCTGTCCTAAACCTTGAGAACAAAGTACTTACATATAAAAGTATATTCCTACCTTTTCTTAGCTTTGCTGCTCCTGTCTGGTCAGTAGCTGCCAAATGCCATCTTCACAAGTTGCAAATACAGCAAAACAAAATATGAGAGATGATGTGTTACTTTCCCAGATACTATTCCACTTACCGATTGCATAGAAATTCAAATATTTGCATGTTTTGAGACTTTTCTAACCAGTGCTGCCATTTATATTTTTGGAATAATGCTAGATTCAATTTTATTTAATGCTAGATAATGCTAGATCTTGTAAAATTATAATGCTAAATAATGCTTTTTATTTAATTGAAATAAACATGGTTCAATATGAAAACAATATGTATGTTTATATGAGGGTTGATCAATAAGTAACCAATTAGCTTAGTTCCAGTTCGCATAAAACTAAAAACAAAATTTGTTTACTACTACATATACTCACAAAGTCAGCATGAAAAAAACCTATAAATAGGCCACGATTCCAGGGATTCACTAGCTCCAGTATAACACAGTTCTAAGAGGAGGATATTCATTTGAATACGAACAGTCGTAGAGAGAACATCAAAATGGAGAAAAATGAAATAAGAGCTCATTAAGTACCTCTGTTTGAAAAAATTGTCTACCAGAGACATACACGGCGACATGGTGGAAACATTAGCGGACTCTGCTCCTCCATATTCCACCGTTGCACGCTAGGTCAAGGAGTTTAAGCTGAGAAGAACATTCACTGAAGATGAACACCGCGAAGGACGTCCATCCACATCCCTCACTGAAGACAACGTAAAAAAAAGCCGAAGATGTCGTGTTGGCAGATCAAAAAGTGACCCTCAGGCATGTAACTGAGGTCACAGGGATCTTGCATGGTAGTGTTTGAAAAATCTTTCCCAACAAAATACATATGAAGAAGATCTCTGCCCGAGAATGTTAACGGACGAGCATAAGAGGAAATGAATCGACAATTCAAGGATGAATCTCAAAAAGTTCCAGGCAGATCAGGATAATTTTTTGTCACATTTCGTGACCATGGACGAGACCTGGATCCACCATTTTGATCCAGAAAACAAAATGCAATCGATGACCTGAAAGCGACCCTCTTCATCGATGCGGAAGAAATTCATAGTGTCAAGTTCGGCAGGAAAGGTTATGGCATCAGTTTTTTGAGACGCTGAAGAAGTTTTTATGATGGAATATTTGCAAAAGGGAGCCACTATACCAGGTTCCTACTAAGCTAACCAAATAAGAAGATTGCGAGAGGCAATGAAGGAGAAAACACATTGCAATTTGCGAGCCGGAGTTCTGTTTCTTCAAAATAATGCACCGACTCACAAGGCTGCAGTTGCGATGGATACAATTAAAGAAACAGGATTCGAACTGCTTAAACATCCACTCTAATCACCAGATCTAGCTCCCCGTGGCTTCTACCTCTTTCCTCGGCTCAAACAACACCTTCGGAGTAAGAAATTTGAAAATTATAGGGAAGTGATGGCCGCTGTTGAGGCATTTTGGGAGAGTCCAGATAAAGAATTTTTTTCTAAGGGTATCCTGAATTTAAAAAAAAGATGAACTAAATGTATTAACTTATTAGAAGACTTTGTTGAAAAATAAATATATCCTTTAAGTTTAATCACCTTGGTTTATATTCATTATTATTACTTATTGATCAACCCTCGTATGTATAACAAACACAAATTGGAAGTTTAAAATTTACATCTCAAAATGATTCTATATCTATTACAGACATATCAGCTCTATCTAAATCTTCTTCTCTTGTGTAAAGCTCATTTCTACTAATATTTTTCAAAACATCGTTTGGAATCCCTCAATCAAAACTGCAACAATTATTTATTTTTAAGTGAAGAAAAAGTATTAGTGTCGGATAACGAAGACTTTTCTCCAGCGTTATCCGTGCGATTGCTTGCGTTTGAAGCCCTAACAAAACAATTAATTCACATTATTCAGGGAAAAATATCTAACTAGAATGCACATACTTTAGTAAACTTGAACTTGTAGATGCCCTAGGCTCCTGGGAGTCTGAAGTGGATGGGACCCCATCACTGATTTTTAGCATCATCACGATTAAATTGAACGTTGCTATTTCAAAGCAATATAGATGACTTTATAATCTTTATATTTTGGACTTTGAAATTAAAATTTGATGGGCGAGATTATAAATAGATGAGTGCCAGATTATTCCGAAATCTAAATTTAAATGCTAAAAATAATGCTAGATGCTAACTTCGAATTTCGAATGCCGTTTTGGAAATATAATGCTAGATCTAGCATTCAAAATGCTAAAATGGCAGCACTGTTTGTAACAGTCTCATTAACAGTTTTCAATCTAGATGCAGAGCCTCCACCAATCCTTTAATTTCATCACTATACTAATATGCTATATATGTATTACTAATGTATATGTTTGAACATACTAGCTTGTAGGCATGGTTTCTTTTTTTAGGTTAAGCCAGTTTAAGTAGTTAGTTATTAAGCATAGTCCTAAGTTTTATAGTAGGTTTTTGAAAATTTGTTCTACAAACTTAATATTACAATAAAACTCACACTATATAAACCAAATTAGGTATTTAAGCACTCCAGAGTGGTAGAGCAAACGCTGAAACACTCCAAAGAAAAATGCTTACAGTAAACTGTATTATATATGTTACTATTCTTAATATCATTATATACTCAAAGAACTAATAAACCAAATTGAATTTAATTGAATTATATATCAATAATTTGTAGTTCAGCTATATTTCTGGGAGATGTGTCAACTTTGTGCAAACTATAAAATAATAAATGATACTATATGTAAAAGGATATGCAACGTTTATTGAATATCCTGTTGTAGACCCTCGGTCCTATGACACTCAATGGAATATATTGTTCTATAGAAAGTAAAAAACATGAGGAAAGTCGCCGAAAAAATGTTATTTCATGCTAGCCGAAAATTTTTGTACTCCTTCATTTTCATTCATGTTGCATCAGCCAGTAGTCTAGTGTGCAACCCCTTTGGTGCGTACCATCGGAAATCATTTCAACCTGTTGCGATCTCATCACCCATCAGTTCTGGTAATGTTACCCTAATCAAACTAATGATGGAGAATACCGTGACTGCAAAATAGTTCAACCCGTCAAATTTCGACAAACATGTCTTGATTTTTACTGAATAGTATCTTCTAAACGTCAGTCTAAACGTTAGTCAATATCTTAGCATACCAAGTATTTTTCCACCCCCAACATCAAATGTAGTTGAAAATCGGAAAACGGTTAACCTAGCATGTAACATAATACTTACTGGGAGCTCACTACGATACTAGGTTGCTCAAAGGCGCCAAATACAAATAAAATCGATTCGCCTGAGCGAAACACAACAAAAAGATCCAGCTGAAATAATATAAGCGTCCAGGACGTGAAGAAAAATATCTAAATCGCTTTTGCCTTTATACATTTCTACCTACGGCTCACTGAAATATCATACTGTATATGTAGCAGCTCGTTATTATGATTCAATGGGGCTTGACTTTAGACGCTCGCTCAATAGATGATGGATTTTTTTCGGATACGTATGAGTATCGCATATCTCGTTTGGTTCTTTTCATATTACACGTTAGAAAACTCATTTCACGGCTGTTTGACTCGTGATATATGCAGAAAAGACCACGTCAAACAAAAGGAAGAAATAATCCTCTGTCAGGCCTGCAAGATATTCAGATGATGCTAGGCTGAACGAAAGAGCGGCGACATCAATCATATACACATTGACTTAGCCTCATAAATTTCACAGTCCCATTCCATCATAAGCCCCAGTAGCTTGCTTGCAAGCAAGGGGCCGTTATAGCGCGATATTGGATTGATACGGAAAAATAAGAGGATTTGCCGCGATCAAATACGAGCAATATTTTATTGATTCCATCTGACTTAGTGTTTGGTTGGCGTAAGCAAAAACAAAAATGGCAGATGAAAAGCAGGATATTGTCTAAAGGGCGTATTAAAGATATTTTTAAGTTTGAGTCGATGTTTGCATATCAAAGTAAAGACTAGCATCGTATGCGTGTTTGTCGTTTTATTTTTTCGGTCGAGAGAGCTACATGTGTTTGCGTATCGGGTTTCTGAGATTATTTTTTAGCTGATGCGTCGTCTTTTAATGATGACGAGAGTGAATTTGCAAATAATATTATAGAAAAACATGTTTATTGATGCTGAAATGATATATTATTTCGAATTGCCATGTGTCCTATTACCGTACCAAACGTCTCTTATTGGAACTTAGTTCCATTAAAGTCTCCGATAGAAGAAAAATACCGGTAAAATTATTAATCGATGCTTTAGTAAGATTTTCCTAAAGAATTGCCAGTATGAAACATTTAGAATGTAAAACAACAAAATTAAAGAACTAAATTTAAAATATTTTTATTAAACTCCTATCTTCGTATAAGAAGCTTGAGTTTGTTTTCAAATCTTACATGCTAGGATGAGCGATATGCACCCCCCATACAAGTTATTTTCTTCTACGTTAAGCGCCCCACACACAATCAGTCGGCCTGCAGGCCTTTTCCTCATATGAATAGACTGAAGACCTCAGACGACCACACATTACCCGTAAACGAACTGCAGGCTGTCATAAGTATTGCAGATGTGCGCCGGAACGCGCTATATACTGAGCGACTCATGTCTGCACGCAGACGTTAAAGCAGTGCTGTGAGATCGTGACCCATTTGGTCTTATTCTTCTAAAACTCGAAAATAGGGAAAAGGGAGAAAAAGCTGCTCGTTGAACAAAGTCGTGGGAGAAATGATTCAAATGAAACAAAACTTTATTTGATCGAACAAATTTGAACTTTTAAAGGTTATTGATTTGTGATCATGGTTCCCTTCTTGTCTATATAGTAAATCAGCATAGACAACATATATCGTCTCTAAAGATAATCAAAGCAGAGAATAATTGATACGGGAAACTCGAGACGATATACGTTGTCTATGCGATTATAGACAAGAAGGGAACCGTGATCACAAATCAATAACCTTTATGAAAAAAAGCTAACTCTCAGAGCCTTGGCTCGACAATAATTTAAGGCATCTCAGAAACCATAGAAATAAATTATACAATGCAATTAAAAATGAAAGCTTGCGAAATGAAGGTCTAATCAGATTATACGATCAGCTATCTAAAGAATTTTCTATCAAATCTCACGAAGCATATGAATTCTATGTTAATTCAATGGGGCAAAAAATCATTAGTAATCCCAGAAAGTTTTATGATTTCGTTAGCTTGAAACGTAAACAATCGGCTATCCTTGTTCGATGTCCCGTGGTAACAAGATTTCTTCCTGCCCACAAGCCATATGTAACTTTTTCGATGATCATTTTCAAAATACTTTTTGCTTGCCAAAAACCTCCACTTCTACTATGTCTGCTAGAGTCACCGCAAGACCTCTTATTGACGGGTTTTTCCCCACACAAGAGGCTATTATCGAAGCTATTCATGAACTAAAGATCGGCAAAGGACCAGGCCCTGATTTGATTTCTCCTTTCTTCGTCGTTCAATTTGCGGACCAATTGATAACACCTTTGCACATGATTTTCAATAAATCTCTGTCCATAGGTGTTTTTCCATCTTTCTGGAAATCTTCATACCTTACGCCTATTTTCAAAAGTGGTGATAAACGATCAGTCGATAGCTGTCGGGGGATCGCTATTCTATCTGTTATCCCCAAACTGTTTGAGAAGCTAGTTTGTGAAAATATTCGCATAATCGACCCTCTACTAAATGAGCAACAACATGGATTTCGTAAGGGTAGATCGACTTCTAAAATGGAAAAAGGACGTCAAATTGAGGCAGTTTATACGGACTTTAGCACGGCTTTCGACCGGGTTGACCATCAAACTCTAGTATACAAGCTTCGCAACTTTGGTATATCAGTGTCCCTTCTTAATGTGCTCCAGGTTTATCTTCGCGATCGAATTCAGCTTATTAAGTTCCAGGGCCACTTTTGAATGCCTCTCTCTTCTAGAAGAATACTTTTAAGCGCTTGCCTAACCTTTGATATTATAAGTGGTGCAGGCAAGGTTGAAGCTTTCTCCAACAAAGTTATTTTTTTAATGACCAACCAAGACGCACTAGGTATGCAACTCTGCTCAAGGAGTACAATGACCACACTACCTATGCATATAACGAGCCCATAAATAGGTGTTGTGGAATATTCAACTCTATAAGCAGAAACTACGCTTCGGGAATCTCTACATGAACTTTCAAAACAAACTTATCAAAGGCCCTATCAACATCCTGATCCCACTTAATTTCCCATCAAACTTGCTTAAATTAAAATAAAATATATTAAAGTAAAGTAACTAATATAAAAGTTGCAATGTATTTTGTTTTCTAACGTGCTGGAAAAATATGTATTTTGTTGTTGTTATAATGAATTGTATCATGAATTTTCAATGTTTTGCTGTTGTGTATAATGCCTTGTTTGGTAAATAAATTAAATATAAATTTTTGGGGACCGAAAAGTGAAAAGTTCATTGCAGTTTTTGAAGAAGATCATAGGCGGGCCGTGGTCTTAAATCTGGCAGGGGCCAGGGACTGAAAGGTTCAAGACATGCGATGATTTTTTTTTTATTTGTACAAGTACTGTTCATACAACTTATATAATTTGCTAATACATTATATATTTGTTGATTTATTCTTTGTTATTTGCTAATGCAAAATGTATTATCAAATAAACTTCTTGTCTGTGAATACGTATGAGCTACTACCACATGCATATAATGTGAATGGTAGGTATGAACTACACATGAATTATCAATGACCGCTAAGAAAGAAAGCTTGTATGAATTATACGGGAATAGAATGGAAATAATTAGAAATGTAAGAATATTTTTTCGTTTACAAGCTAAATATATTGCAACTTATACTTGAAGAAGAGTATAGCTTAGTTTCAAAATATTTTTGAAAAAATTGGAATATATTAAGCTTAGAAGGAATACATTGATCTCTTGCTTCAAACACTTGTTACCTAGAAAAACGGAAAACAATTTGGCAAGATGAAAAGTGCTGTAACTTACTCTTTTTGAGTCATTTAGTTTGCAAGAATATCTTTGTAGCCCTAACTGCGTGGCTAAATGAAACAGCACAACCTTTGAAACTAGTGCTTTTTGCTGTTTTCCGTTTTCGCGATCCTCTAGTAAATGTGAGATTCAGACAGTTCTTTTCTGCAAATGATTTAATTTTTCCCCAAACTAAATACAAGTCTTCTCACTCAATTAGTAGTGTTCCATTCACAATATTTATCCCATCCCGAAGAGTTGCATTTTTAGTTCGGAAATATGTGCTTAACATGTTTGTTATAAAAAGAACATAGTGAAAGATGAAAAGATTTTCTACAAATTTAGGATTACTGATTGAATGAAAGATCCCCAATTAATAAACTGAGTCGTTGTATTTTCCCTCACCCATTTCTTTTTCTAAAGCCTCTTTCATAGTCCCATAGCTATCGATCACATATTTGCAATTGCGAAATCTCATTGACTAACGAGTTGAGCTTAAACTTCTGATTCCACGCCTTGTGTTTTGACCAACTGCCTCTTCAAGTTGCTTCAACAATTTGTGTTGTGATGCAGGGGCGGCTCGTCGTTGTACGCAAAGGAAGCAGTGCTTCCCTTGCTAAATATTCCCTATACAAGAAAAATAGCTTAACAATACATATTGAAAGTCAAAGCAAATCAATTGATTCTATATGAATTAGCATCCAACATCAATAAAAAAATTTACGAAACTCAAAACACTATTCATCTCACACACGAGATATTTCTCACAGCCAAAGTGCCTTACAAGTAGTTTTGCAGCAACGCGATCGGATATCTTGCGTTTGAGTCAAAGCCTCAAGCATTTCGTACCATTGCAAACTAGAACGCTCAGTTCATTGCAGCGTATTGAAATATGCTACACAGAACACTAAAGTGATCTTGTCTCAATGCACGTACCATGATGTGTGCATACACCCCACTTGCAAGCATCCCGCAATCGATGGTCGTAAACACTTTGCTATGAATGTTCCCGAATAGCAGCGCGGACGCTGCTCAGCTCACCGCGTCTTCTTGAGTAGAGAAAATCAAAAACTCCTCGCTTATTCAGCCGCTAAATGGCCCAGATATATTTGTGAATGGACGCAGCACGATTTGTAGCGTACTCTGTTTGGTTTCTATTTTGCTACAGAACTTGGAGCTGGTATGCTTTGGGTGACTGAGTTTAGGATGTTATTTGTATGTATGAATACTGTAATGAATTGTATGTTTCGTTTCTGTAATGGATTTATTACTGAGCTCAAGAGTTTAATGTTTGCTGTAGATTGAAATTCTTCTGATTTGTCTGTTTGTTTGTTTGTTTGTGCTGAAAGTGCGTAAGTTAGTATTGGAATGATTAAAGAAAGATAGTGGCTTTTCACTTAAATAGTAAAAGAGTATTTACATTCGGCATACAACGTAAGGTTATTTCAACCCCAAATCTTAAAGACATGAAACTGATTTTATGGAAGAGGTATGACAGTATTTTTTTAAATAAATGCTTTGTGTTTTATTATAGCTTGTGGATACAAAGAATAAAAGAAATATTTGAGCACGTTCTGTTTAATATATGTATACACAGAATATATAAAATGCTTTATGAGGTAAATCTAACCCCACCTTTTATGGGTGAGGAATTATTTTCACGTTGTTTGCCGAAGGTTTAATTCATTTAGTCTTGAAAATTGAATTTCACGAACATTTACTGCGGTATATTTTTCTCTTAGACTATTTGAATAGATAAAAGCACTTTATAGATTCGTGGTGACCAGGACCACTAATTTTCACTTTTTATTTAAAAAAAATAGTTCTAATTTGCAATATCTTGCATTGTAATTTGTAATCTTGCATCATTCAAATATTACTGAGATTCATGGTGATCATAATGAGTAGAAAAGTCACTGAGTTAAACAATTGGAAATTGGATGCAACTTTTGATGTATTTGCTGCGATGAAATTTCTACTTGTTTATTCTGGAAAACTATGCAAAAATGTATCTGCTTCCCCGAGTCTTAAGGGCACGAGCCGCCACTGTTGTGATGGCTTCAAAAAGTGTAGGTAAAGTGATTCGGTGGCATTGAAAAGGATGTACACGTGTCGATTGTGAAAAATGTGTCCATCACAACCAGGATAATTTTATGAGCTAGACAGTGTACAAATGTGGCTGCAGGGTGTTTCATCTTAATTTAGATTTGTACACCACTTTTTTGTTCTGACATAACACTAGCACCATCATAAGACTGTCCAACAACAGGCAATTCGGGAAGGGTTCAAAATTATATCTGCTAAATACGAGATATTTCTAGCTCCTGAACAGTCTACAAAGCTTGAGAACCTTTCTTCGACTGCTAGCTCCTTAGCATTTCTGACAACTACGGATAGTTGTTCCTTCTGTGGTTCCTTGTTGCGTCTGCCATAGTGGATATCAATCCGCAATCTTTTATTTTAGCTGTATTATCCTCGCGAACGATTTCAGCAATTATTTTCATCAATTCATTTTGTATTTTGCCACAACAGTAGTTCGCAATCTTGTTTTTAAAATTATTTATTAATAATGCACAAAATTCCAAAAAAAAATCACGGTTATCACTGGCACCACTTTCATCATGTCCTCTGAAAGCACGTCTTTGGCGACTGAGACACGTCGTAAGGCCGATAACCTTCTCCACAATATTCCAAGACTGTTCAAGCACCATATCATTTACTGTCTTCCAAGTACTATTAGAGTTTTCTCATTGTGCATGAACTTTGCTATCCGGATCGCGAAGTTTGGTCGAGCTGAAATGTTGGTGTATTTTTGGCAACAATGAAAACTCTATGGAAAATTTCACATTGTGATAACCTCACACTGAGTCATCAGATCATCACAAAATTGACAAGACTCATCAATGGGCATAAAAATAAGTTTCTGTCGTTTTTAAATAATGTCTGGGCAACTTTGCAGCTACCATAAGTACGTAAACACAAATCTTTCATACGGCTGTTAGAATAAAATGCAAATGATTGATGAATTTGATACTATATTTATACAGTCAAATCTAAACTTGTAAAATTCCCAATCGCACAAAAATGCACCGAATTATTTATATTCTAAGCACCTGGAATTTGCGTTTACGGTATCTCGCGACCAGATAAAATTCATAGGATATAGTGGTCTTGAGTAGATACAGGTCTGACAAAAGTTTAATGAATATGATAAGAACCATGTGGTTGCTGTGTCACTATGAAAAAACGTTCGGTGAAATTGAAGTGCTATGCCTTTTAACTTCCGATGCAGTTATCAAATTATAATAAAATTCACACACATTTAACCTGAGTGTAAACCAAATAGGTCACAGATAACATAAAAGTGGCAGGAATGCCATTTTTATTCTCCAAATGACTTCAAAAATTGTATTCTACGTTAATTACCTTATCGCCTACCATTTTAATACTTAGACTATGTTATGTGAAAAAACATAATTGCATAAAACGCTAGTTTATAAAAGTGTTCTTACCTAAATACCTGTATATTGCCAAGTAGGAATGAACAGATAATCTGAATAAAAAAAAGATGATTGGCGAGGTGTTTTTCGTCTTTTTCTTAACGTTTAACTTGTCGAAATTAAATATTTTCGTCCATTTCTCGAAATAAGTCCCATAACATCGTAATTAATACCGCAAGTAACACAGTCTCTATGTTATAAGTAGTGTAAGTTGGTATAGGCTTACACTGCTGCACTACACAGCTCTTGCTGTAACCACAAAAACCTAAGAGGTGCAAACTTAAGTGTCTGCTGTTGGAAATATTTATTTTTCTGGGAGGGGCCAACCTAGGGTCTGGGGGGGGCCCGGCCCCCCCTGGCCCCCCCTACGGCGCGCCTATGAAGAAGATACAGAATTAGGAATGAAAAGAACAGGAAAACTTAAAGAAAAATTATCCTTTGATGATATTTTCAAATATAATGAATTTGTATACCCACCAACAACTCTTAACAGTACAGAGCAAACGAAAACATAACGAGAAAAAATAAAAAAAGTTGTGTGTGGGAAATCTATTGTGAATATCGTATATAGCGATCTAACGGTAACTCCTTCAAATGATGAAAAGCAGAAATTATTGCAGCTAGCAGACGGGAGTTAAAAAAAATAGAAAAACCATTATTTTGCATATGTGTGCATGTTTCCTCATTTAAATAAGATTTGAAAGTATGCTTTTGTTTTGACACATTCAAATACTGAGTCGAAAAGAATTTTGACCATTTTAATCGATGTGAAATAGAATTAGCGGGAATTCATTAAACATTTGTTGCATCCGTTCAAATTTTCACTCCAGAACTGTTACCTGCATTGATTTCAAGCCTTCTGAAAAACATTTCAGTTTACGCAATTCACAAATCTATTTGGTTAATTCGAAAATAAACGCAATATAAAATAATAATGAAATAGGCATACGTCTTTCCCTTAAAAAAAAGATATGCTTTTCTTTCTTCGCTGCGAAAAAATCAAACAAAAATGGCATTTAGAATTTTTTCTAAAGTCTCCATGATTTTTGCCACGCTCCCATAATTTCTTCGTACACTTTCGATATTTTTTCTAGATCCCTGTCATTTTTGTTTCTCTCACGATTGTTTTCTGGATTACCAAGGTTTTTTCTACACCTCCTGAATTTGTTCACAGGTCGCAATGATTTTTTTCCTAGACTCGAACAACGCGTTAATTTTTTTTTTCCAAATCTAATTTTTTGAAAAATACATCTTCAGTTATGAGCCAAATCCTGGATGAATCGAAAGGCAATATTCACATTTATTTATTTATTAATTTGGTCCGTATTTAATTCAACAGGCAAACTGCCCAATTACAGATTGGATACAATGAAAAAATAAAATAACAAGAACCAAATAAGAATATATAAATATAAGTATTTAAAAATAATTAAAGTTAGAATAAAATAAAGTAAAAATTAACTGAAGCAAAAAAGAAAAAAAAATCCATTACAAACAAAAAATCAGCCCTATAACAGATAGGATACAATGAAAAAATAAAAATAGTAGGAAGTAAATGAGTAAATATAAATATAAGTATATCAAAAATTGTCTACGCTATTTTGCGTAGACTTGTGACGCAATCAATTGGTTGAAGCACCAAGTGATTGATTCTCAACTTGCTACTTTCAATTGGTCGAAGCACCAATTGAAATTCCAAAATTTATTGTGGATATATGTTACATATTTTATATGCTCATATATATTAGATAATCACCCAAAAAGAAAAAAAACTGTACTGATTTACTAATTCTAGTTTTAATGATCTGCACGCTATGATTGTCAATACAAGACTGAGAATTTTCTCGCTATGAATCTAACTTAAGTACAAACTTGAATTTTTTGACGAGTAAGCATTTCATGCAAATTCCAATGTTTTGGCTACACCCATTTGCGAAAAATAGACAATATGAAAAGTAGACAATGTGAAAAATAGACAATGTGAAGATATAACGTGATCAGCGTTGCATTTGCGTACTTAAAAGTTTACGCAGACGATATGCAAGGTGATCAGGTTACATCTTTTCGTTGCATTTCAAATGCTCAAGCGTAAACATTGTTGTGTCAACGAGCAATGCAACGAAGATGCACCCAGCGAAGAATGTGCTGAGTACGTTGCATTATTGCAGTTGTACGTTAACAACGATTGTTCAATGTTGATATTGAACAAAAATCATTGAAGTGGTAATTAAATCAAGTAAAATTAAGTGCAACAAAAAAAAAGAATCCATTATAAAAAGAATAGAAAATAAAATTAATTAGAAACAACAAAAAAAAAACCAAAATAAAATTAAAAATTAAAAAGCAAACATATATATAAGTATATATAAAAATAAAAAAATTATTGAAGCATTAATTCATAAAGTAAAATTAAGGAGAGCAAGAAAGTAAAGAAAGAGTCGATTATAAACAAGAAAAGGAAATAAAATTAACTAATTAGGAACAAAAATTTTACTACGAACCAGATTTTTGAAGATAGCAATAGAATGTGGAAGAGGACTAGGTTGAAGACTTTTATGAGTGCGTAAGAGTCGCAAAACGGACGAGTAGAAGAAAGTACCAGTACAAGCATACTGTACTTGAAATAGAATGGAGGACCTGATTGGCCTTACTTGTTGCCGCGCAATGAATAAAAATGCTAATGAGAAAGATAGGTAGCCGCGACAGAACAGGAAACTCTCGTCTAAGTAAACTCTGCGCTGCTCAAAGAGAGGAATGTTAAGAAGAGATAGACGTTCAGTATAGGGTAAATACGCCAGACTTTATTTAAAAAGTAAAGTACGTGTAAACCTGCGATGAACTGCGTCAGAGAAGTATTTGAAACAAGGACACCACACTTGACTGCAGTATTCAAGTACAGAACGGACTAGGGTAATAAACAGGTGGACACAAGTAGAAGTACTAAATGAATTGTGGCAGCAACGAACCACGAAGCCAGGAATCCGAGAAGCTTGTGACAGTAAGTGACAGTGACAGTAAGGATATGAATGTCGAATATCAGTTTGCGATCAAATGTGACCCCACGATCTGAGAAATGTTCGACACAAGAGAGGATAGTGCTGTGGATACACAAACACCTACACGTATCTCACTTACATTCCACAACTCACCACACTACTTGACCTGAAACACAACACATCAAAATTAAAAACAAAGTAGGTTAAGAAAAAAAATGTCATAAAAAATTTGTCAATTTTTTTGGTTCTTCTTGATATGAGTTGTGAATTGAAGGATTGTTGTTTTGAACTATTAAAAAAAAAATATAGAAATAGTTGCTCATAATGGTTTTGGCACAATTTCAGTTGTTATGTTTATATTAAAGACTAAATAAAATAAAATATACAATAATTTAATTTTGTCATAGATTATACCTATAGTGCCATCAATAGCATAAGAAAAGACATGAGTGTGACGCTTAAGGGAAACGGACATAAAAAAATACTTGGAAATATTAAGGAACAAACAGTTCAAGTTACACCAACCAGAGAGAGCATACAAATCATCGTGAAGAAGCAGATAGGCAGCAGAATTTTTGATCACCCGGAAGATTTTCAAATCATTTGCATATAAAAGACATGAGGACTTAAATATCGTGGGAAGGTCATTGATAAATAGATTGAACAAAAGTGGACCTTAGATGGAATCTTGATTCGTGAAGTCATGGCCGAGATATTGCCCCAAATGTGGCGGAAAATCATTGAAAATTATGTCAAAAGGAAAATATCCTGTAAGAAATCCCGTCAAAAGCATTTGAACGATATTCTGTTTCACATATAATGGCAAGAATCAATCTTTAAGCCGAAATTACACTCTCCCCGAACGTTTCATCGATCGTCTTAGGAAATTACTTCCCTTCATATTTTGGCATGTCAAAAAAACAGGGTGGAATAGAAGAGGTGACCATTTACACACTTAGCTCACCAACATTATGCTGAGCGTGTAATTTCGTCATTACAGTGTAATAAAAATTACATCACTCTCCGAATATTTGGTGCTTTTTTAAGTTTACTTTTTTACGCATGAAATGGATAATGGTATATTACCGTGTAAGGTCCTATATCGCTGCTATTGCGCATATCTTTATGGTTGAGGCAAAAAAATTTCAAATCCCAGCTAATCGATTTCGCATTATCGATTTATGCTCAAAATTCAATAATATCCAAAAAGAATGCACAGTCTATTGGTGTATTGGAAGTACTTGCGCCTTTAAATCATAGACTTCGAACATTGTATACAATTATAAATTATCAAGTGGTTTTCTCTGAGAAGTAAGAGTCTTACCTTCATTCTGTCAGTTCATTACTACCATTACTACCCCTTGCTCAATTTTATTCTTAGTACAAGTCCTAGCTCAGATATTAACTTATCCAAACTGAACGCAACAAATGCTTGCTGAAAGCTTTGAACAGTCAAGTGCGTGCTAAAATCAAATAAAAACAGGAAAATTAATGAAGCTTTTGTAACAGCGTGTAGCGTATTTCTGCGTGTAGGTATTTCTGTAAAGAAATAAAATTACAGAAAATTATCATGGCATTTTTTTATCGCTGTTTTGTTTCTAATTTCAAGCAACACCCTTGGTTTTTGTTGCAAGCAAATGAATTTATAAAGTCATCACTTTTAAAGTAGCAATTTAGTGTCAAATTAAATATACCTTGGCATATGTTGACTTAAGCTCACGCGTATGTGAACACATTTTAACAATTCCTGTAAAACACTTCAAATTCAATTTCCGTTCGACAAACTTCGCCCTTGAAACCCTCAGGATCATTCAAAAACGAAATCGATTCAATGCCATTGTCTTACGTCATCGGCCCGAAGCACCGAGCACCGATAAAAGAATATCAAATAGATTTGCGATAAATACACTGTATCGGCGTTTTCTATCCCCACATGTACGGTTCTATACCTATAATTCCGGTGTCAGTGGATTTGACGGCTTGCACGATAACGATTCTCAAATGAATTTGCCAAAACGCCCGGGGAGTATTTTCAGAGATTGTAGAAAAATCCACGCGCCAATGTCGTTTCGATTTTCTCAATTTTTCTTTAAGGTACGTACGTACATACGTAAGTAGATGCGATTGTCTATGACGTGAACGAAACGTACTTTGTTCTTGATGAAAAAACAGATTAGTGTTTTTCGTCGAATTTGTTTGTTTTCGAAAGAAGGAAGCAGGATACGTTAAAAAAATGTTTTTTCTATCGAATTATTGAACATTTCAGAATATTTTTCGCATTTCCGATATCATGCATTAATCTATGCAAAAGTTAAACACATTGAATTGGTAGAAAATGTTTTCTTTCATGTTAAGCCAAATATCATTCCAAAATTATTTTCAAAAGAGATTATTTACTTTGTCTTTTATTTAGTCCGAGCTTGCCCATATCAGCAACTAATAACATTAATTTATTCACTAAATAGCCAGCCAAATGATTAGCTCAATGGGATTGCAATCAATGCGGAGCATTTTTCACTCAAAGCTCGTATGTTATCCTCACACGAAGGTCTTTCTCGCATTCTCAAGGGACAAGCTTAGCAGTCCTTTGAGTTCACCTCGAGCTAGGACGGACTTTATCTGTACATAGCGTCCTGGTTATGGTTTTTGTATCACACCGGTGTACTGCTCAGTTCAGATTATGATGATTTGGTCAGACATCAATTTTCCGAATCATTAGCTTTTGCATATTGGCAGAATAATGATGTACACCATGTGGCCGGAAGCACTTCGGGGTGCCAGAATGGAAATTAGAAATTAGGCAATGAACGAAGACTTACTTGTCTCGGCAAAATGGCTGCTCTCCATTGCGTGTTCTCTATGGTAAGTCATTAATTAATGCGCCCGTATGTGTAGGCTAATGAGCCTGTGATTAGATGCGCTGTAGGTAGCTCCAATTAATTGAAACCCACTATGTACTATAATTCGACTGACATTATCAGGAGTTTCACTTATCATTATGTAAATGATGTGGGCACTTGGATCGTAAACAAGTCTTCGGTTGTGAAAATGAAGAATCATCGCGAGTTTTCAGTGACTCTCTTAACATAAATGAAATCTCGCTTAATTATGTTTGATGGAGTTAGTCTTACGGATTGAAAATTGGAAAGCAAAATACAAGAACCAAACAAAATTTAGATATTTGCTCAAATAACGTTTAAATTTTGATATTATTCACAACAAATTCAATACATTAATTGAGTGAACTATATTGAATATTTTAAAGAAAAATTATGCGTTCAGAGCGTATTTTATTTAAATTAAGGTATTATGACTATAGTATATGTTAAAATTGGGTATTTGTTCTGCTGAAATCTTATTATCAAATCCAACATTTTATATCTATCAGCTCCTGTTATGACAACCACGCCCATAATTATCCAAAAAAAAGCATTTATATCAGCTTTCTCCCACATAAAACATCATTAGCGACATGAAGACGACCCCAGTAATCTCTTGGCTCTAATTAAGTTTATCATAATCTTTTTCCCTCCGGCTTTCATCAATTCTCTGCACAAAACCACACACATACATACACGGCAGGTGCTCAATGTCCCATTAGCTTCAATTAATATTCTCACCCTGAAATAAAATTTTCGCAGCTGATGCTTTCCTACCTAACACATCCCTATTACGGTGCGCTAGAACACAACAATATTAATGCCATTTGCAGGTACGTATCGAAGCAAAAATATCTATCTATCTATCTCTTCATTCGAAATGCCACTTAGACGAGTTATTTCAGCCGAGGCAGAAGAAAAAGTTGAGCAAATTTATTTTCGGTGTCCCTTGACTCAACACAGTCTCCTCGGCTCGATACCATCGTTACAAGGCCATTTTGTGACAAAATCGTGTCCACCTCGAAGCATTTATCCAACTTTTATTTCGTTGTACAACAAAACATTTTTTCATGAATAATTCACGAGGTGTATTGTGAAATAATTGAATTCTTCACGCATATGCGAGCAAGGGTGAAGGATATTGGTAGAACTTATTTATGTTTGAAGCGAGAAAAAACACTGTCTGCGTGTGCAAGCATGACTCTATCTCTGGTATTTTCTGATTGGTTTCGACATAAGATTTCTGCGAAATTTCGAATAGTAGCCAATTTCATTTAGGAATCTGGTTGTCTCAAATCAATATGATATCCGAGAATTTTTTTTTTTTTTTTTTAGTCGATATAATGATATCTATTTGACCTGAAATTTTGGAATAATTATTTTTGTCGTTGAATATGTCTGAAGGATATTCATCGAAATGGTCTTCTAGATTTGAGGATGGTATCTGAATATGAAGCATAAGTATCAAGTTTCCCGTATCGTATCTAAAAGATATAAATACTTTGGTGGATTGTGTAGCACATCTGATATTTTAAACATCGATGGGCCTGTGCGATAATCTTGTATTGTATGAACAAAATAATATGCAAACCTATTTTCCTACCTCCAAATTTCAAACATATCTGATATGTGTTGGCAGCTGCCAAATGTTAACAAATGTTGCTTGGAAACTTAAAAAACATTCATTCCAAAAATCTCAGACGCTCAATTTTAAGATCTGCAAAACAAAAATTGAAAATTTAATTTTGGAGCCTTAATTATGAAAATAGTTTAATACATTATAACGAAATAGTGAACCAATTAAAAAGAAAGGTGCTTATTAACTACGTCAATAATTTATTGATGCGGGCTTGTAGGATTAATTACGCATAAGCTTGTGATTGATATAAAAATATGGTTTTCTCACAAATACCGTAAGGTTTATGAATGTCTCATTTCTTAAATAATATCGCGATCCGTTGAAGTATTTTGTATGGTATCAGTTTTTTCACTATCATTCCGTATTTTAATCAACTTTGCTTGATTTTTTTGCTAACTCTGGCAATAAGTATTATTAACTGCTTTGTTTATATCACCTCTATAAATTTTACTTGAAAAATTTTCTACATGGTTTCGAAAGAGGTATTATAATCTCATGCTACCATTTTGCGGAAAATGTGATGTATATACTTTTAATAATATTTCTGCTGGTGTCATCCTCATTCACTTTTCGTTTATTGCCTAACCGTCCAAAGTTATGTAAATTAAGCATTTTTCAAAATAATTTTCTGAAAAGTGACCGTTTCGGATAGTATATAAGATTTTGAAAGGAAAGGGAGGATATGGCTCCTTCAATTCGAATTAATAGTTTTCCCTTACTAATAAATACTAATGCATAGCTTTTCTTTTACTTTGGTTTTACAACAGCTTTCAAACAGATGGGTATTTTGATTTGCAATATTCCTTTAGAAACAGAATTAAATAACTGTATAAATAAAACAATTCATAACTAATAGCAACGCGCTATTTAATTAATGATAATCGAAAATGAAACAGTTAAGCATTTTGAGACAGAATAAGGTTTATTAAAATTTGAAATAAAGAATCCAGTAAAGAAAAGTTGCTTTTAGATTTTATACTGCCATAAATTTGACTACAAATTCGCCAAAACTCCTAATTTAATCAGTTCCAACAATATTTTGCTAGTGGTTTCGTTGATTTTTTCTAGGACAAAAAAAAATATTTCCTTTTCATAAAAAAAACCTGATGTATTATTTCCTTGAATTCCAAGCATGTCTGGTTCAAAAGTCAAAATAATTATAATTATCACCAAAATTATTTGATATTATTTGATATCAACTCTCTTCGAAATAATTCATTTACAGTGACACCTCCATCAAAAACGCTACCAAATAGCAAGTGCATGACAACACATTTGGCAAAAGCATAAATTTGAATAAACTCCAATAGCGGCATTAGACAAGCCTACCGAGTGTGCCAATAATGTTGTACATCAATGTGTTATCTTAATTTAACACATACACAGCATCAAAAATGTAACAACAAAATAACCAACGAAAATTTCATGTTCGACCTTAAACTACTTTTACACTGATAGGCTTATATGCTTGTTATAAAATAAAGTTAAAATAAATTGCGCTTACTCGTTGCAACGGTCAACTAAAAAATGTGTTTTGATACTAACGTTCGTTATTACTTTACTTTGGCTCTGTTTCTCAAATGGTATATCTTTAAATTTAATAACGATTAACGGGTGACAATTAAAAATCTGCACTGAGTAAAATATGTCATAGTAAGAAAAGTAGTGTTTATATCTTTTTCAAATTTTTAATACTTAATATCTATCATATAAACAAAAAACTAACATTAATGAATTTGGTCAAAAGGACCGTTATCCGCAACACGGCGTAACTTTGAAAAAATCCCTTCGCAGGCCTTCTGGACGCTATTTACATCGTAATTTCTAATACATTTGCGAATCCTATTTACTAGTTGCTTCACTGTTTTTGCTTTCCAGTTATTCCGATAAACTTGCGAACTAAATTTCCAAAAAAATCTTCAATCGGTCTACACTGGGGCAAGTTTGTTGGGTTTCGCTCTTTTGAAACAAATGGTATATTTTTAGACTGGAGGTACTCAATTGTGTTTTTGGCATAATGTGACGAAGCTTTATCAGGCCAGAAGACATAATTGCCATCAGAATGATTTGCTTTAAGAAATGGAATCAGAATTCGCTGCAAACACTGTTTTTGATAGACTTCTTGATTGATGGCGAGTCCACTTGGTTTGAACCAAGGCTTCGATATGCCCTTCTCAGAAATCGCTATATACAGCATAAATTTCGGTTCAAATTTTTGCTTGAACTTATATTTTACATCTGAGGGAGTTGTAGACGGGTCAGATGTGTAAAATATATTATTTCCTAGCATTTGGCTTCGACTTAACCCAAAATAGCTTTCGTCGTCCAAAACAAGAGATTTTCCGCGAAAATTTCTACACATCCAACGACACTGAGATTTTATTGTCGCGATTTCACTTATTGTGTATTTGGGTGCCCTTTGTTTATGCTTGCAAGTAATTTCACATCTTTTCAAAGCTTTCGAGATGCATTGCTGTGAACAGTTGAAATTTCTTGCTGCGTCTCGTTGACTGATGTTATCTTTGTCGTTAAAAAGTCTTTTAAGCTTTCGAATGTTCTTAGCGTCCATAACTGTTGGTCTCCGGCCACTACCAACTTTTCTTTTTACAGTTAATCGCTGTAAAACACTATAGATTGTTCGTTTAGGTACATTTTCCAACACAAAATGGTCCACAGTAAACTTTTTACCATAATCCGAATTACTTTCGTAAAAGCGTACAATGCGCTCGCGCAACCGTTCTTGTTCCGACGCCATTTCGATATTATAATACTGCGAGTAATGGCATTTTGCTTTTAAACTGTGTTGCCAGAGCTAGTAAAAATAATTTGATGCATCCATTGAGCCAAAATACGTATTTTTAGACTATGTTCCTAACTTTCAACTTCAGTGCAGATTTTTAGTTGTCACCCGTTAGTATTAAGCGGACTGTTTTTTGTGGCTTTCAAATGTTTTTTTTAAATAATTGTTTGAATTTTAAATTTTAAGCTTAATTTACTTAGACAAAACAAAAATAAGGCTGAGCAGCTCAGTTATGTCATACACAAGGGCTGAAGAAGCTTCAGCTATGGCTGGAGGAGAATAATGCTAAAAAAAATATGAAGACAGTCAAGTATGCACTGTGTGCTGGTGTCCAATGACAATCAGTGCATACTTTCGAAACCACTTTGTCAAAAAAAAATTTATATGTAAATAAACAATTTTTCAACTTTAATCATCCCGCAAAAACAATTACAATTTGATTTGGCTTCGGAGGCTTATTCCGCAAAACGATCGAGTTTCCCGTATCAATATTCTCTGCTTTGATAACCTTTAGAGACGATATACGTTGTCTTTGTTGATTTATAGACAAGAAGGGAACAATGATCACAAATCGATACACAACTCAACTCACAGCCAAATTCAAAATCAGTCATCAAAAACCAAGATAACAAGCAAAAATTGAAAACAACAATACGAAAACCGAAGACGTGACTGATGCTTAGTGCTTCTTTGGTTTTGTCAGCTGCGAGAGACAACGATGAAATGCAACCTGAAAAAGAGTATTTTTCATTAATATTACGAAAACAAATAGAGCCCTTCAAAGTGCTGCTAAGTTACACACCAATACAGGCTCTCAGACAGTTCCAAACCCAAACCAGACAGTAATGAACCGAATTAAAGACCAAAAAATGAGCTCAAATATCCTTTTTTTTTACGTAGGCAGGTAAACATTTCTATAGACACTACGAGTGTGTAGCGTAGGAATTCAACCTACTCAAAACACCTCCCTTGAGCACGACTATCTCGCAGCTACTATTGCAATCTAGTCTTCAGACTAATAAGCGATTTTGTTCTTTAGTGATTTTGATTTCAGATTCTACGAAGCTATCCAGTGATTGCTTCTAGCCATTGTATATTATTTAATTGTGTTTGAATATTAATTAAATCAGCTCACAAGGTTTCACTCTCTTAAGTCTCCGCGTTATCTCGCTGATGTCGAGGAGTTTGCTAGCCTGAACTTTCACGTGTTGTCGATGTCCTTGTTCGTATCTTGTCTATCTCGTTTGGCAATACGTTTGTTAACTGGGCCATATTTTTAAGGCGGCAAAAACCAAACTCCACCTTTGCCTTAAGTCTCAAGTAATCTCTTGACCTCCTTCGCCGGTGAAGTTTTCCGCCAGTTTCGATTTCTACTGTCAGCGCCTGTATGTTTTCCAGGTCCTCCTCATACGTGAATGAATAATCTTTAATTTGTAATGATTTGTCCAATGCCTCCTCTGCTCGCAACGCTGCCCGTAAAGACCTATTTGCAGAGAGACCCCGGATGGCTAATTCATTAATCAGCTCATCTTTGACCAACCGGTCCACCAAATACTTGCTTGCCCACAACATGGCTACATGAAACACATAAAAACTTATAGCTATATGAATCACCAAAGATAATCAAATATATATTTTAAAGAGTTTGAAATTCAACAAATTCACACTCACAATAACCAACGGAAATTCAGCCACGCGAAGGCTGGTCAATAAATCACTATTGTTATTATGCATACACACCCGTGAAATCACACTCATTACAATACAAAACAAATTCACCATGAACAACCAAGGACACAATTCACAACACACCCGCGATTTCCAAAATTGTCATCACTTCACTTTCATGTAACGCGAAACTTAACTGGTGAGGCCCCACGTTGGGCGCCATAAATGCTTGAGGGTTGCCCGACCACAGTCGCAGACGGCCATGGGAAAAATGCGCCACTCGTTCGGTCCCGTGCGTTCCCTATGCTACGGAACGAGACGTAACTCACGGATGAGCGAAGAAAATGTTTCACAGTGAATCCTACTCAATCGAATGCAACTTCCTAAAATCTATTAAATAGGGAGAGTCACTTTTTGGGAAAATATGGAAACTAACAATTGAATCAAAATCACCAACGGTTTGCTTACTTAGTCTACAACACATAACACAACAATTCTGGAAAGCGTGGTCTCAAGAATATTTGCATCAGTTGCAACATCGTCCAAAATGGTTGAAACCACTTGCCAACATTAAGAAAGGACAAATCGTTCTACTGCGGATTGAAAACACTTCACCGACACATTGGCCAATGGGGATAATTGAAGAAGTATATCCAGGCGCAGATGGGCTCGTTCGTGTAGTACGAATACGAACAGAATCAAATACTTTCAACAGACCTATCTACAAGATTTGTGAATTACCAATCAGCTACTCTTAACACTAAACCATTACGTTGCTTTCGAAGTTAACATTTAAGTCGGCATGTTAACGTACTAAAACCTGTATCGTACTAAGAATTTTTACAACTTTGGGGAGAAGTCCAATTCCAGTAAGACGGCCTACGGATACCAAACTCAAAAACCCTCCATCAGCAAAAGCTCCTGTAGCAGGTCCGTCCACTGGACCAACAGCTAGCTCTGGGATTCAGGTGCTAGAAGACATCAGCTGGAAACACGCAAAATCCAGGCAAACTACAAAAATGCAAGTCACCCCATACACGCATCCAGTATTCATCGATCCCATCAATATAAATGGCACAATTATGGAAGACTTAGAGCCTCTACCGACGACGAACATGGTTGTCAACTTGGCGAGCGAACACGAGCATTTGTTGTTGTTCAAGAGTCAGTGTTTGCCCGTTTACAACAACAATTGCACGTGTTCCCTCGCCAAGTTGACGAACATGTTCGGCGTCTGTAGAGGCTAGTAGACAAGCTGCAGCCGACGACAACTGTCCAAGAATTCCAAATGCGATTAGACAACTCAGTAAAAAAGTTTTGTGACCAGAGAAGGCGTCGACATCTTCTTGCCCAGCAGACTCCTAAAAAATTCAATTTGCAAGAAACACAGAAGCGACGCAATAAGGAGAAAACAATAAATTTACCTGGCCGATACCAGGCGGTACTAAAAGTCAGAGCGAATAAAACGTTAACGTTCCACCACTACCATAAGCGCGGCATCCAAAAAATTAGACATCCGTTGAATGCAAACATTCAACAGGGGGGACTATGTTGCAGCAACTCCCTAAAATAAGACGAAACAATTATAATAAGTAACATGAAAAAAACGATGTTACTTACTATTTGAAAATTAGTTTCAGCTTATAACGCCACCAGTGACATCTATTCGCAACTAGTAATATATACATTTATCGAAAATCGAATGGAATTATGAATTATTTTGTCTCTACTGTAATTATTAAATTTATACTAAAACATTGGAGTTAAGAGTATACAAATTAAAATCATCAATCAAGAATAAACTAAATATCGTTTGCTTTTTCAAACTGAATTGGCGCCTTAAATCAAACATGAAAACATGTGGGAAAAGAAATACACGAGAATCCGCCAACTTTACAGCAAAGCGAAAGTGGAGACCAGGCCGCCATTTATTGTGGGAATAAAATTATGGGAACCATGAAATTTTATTCAATTCCAGTCAAAAGCTTTCAATTAATATGTTACTCATTTTATAATCAATGAAAATTAAACTCAATAATTTCTGAACTAAGAATATAAGAGGTTTATAAGCAAGGAATCAGACCAAAAGTGACTCTCCTCTAAATTCAAAGTTTGAAAATATTCCTAAACAGCAGTATGCCGTCTAATCCGTAACAACTTTGTGCCATTTTTTTAAAAATACTTTTTCTCCAGTGTCTATTTCTAGATCCTTGCGCAATTTAACATTTTTTTTGTACCATGGTGCATCAACGATGTTTCTTAGTACTTTGTTCTGGAACCGTTGTATTATATGCAAATTTACATCCTTAGTGCAACCGCAGACCTGGATGCCATATGTCCAGACAGGTTTTAGGACTTACTTGTAGAGCAATAGTTTGCTTTCTGTCGATAAAGTAGAGTTTCTTCTTAATAGCCGGTACATTTTCCTGTAGCGTATGTCCAGTTTTTCCCTTCTCTTTTTTACGTGAACTTTCCAGCGTAACTTAGCATCTAATGACATGCCTAGGTACTTGGCTGAGCTGGAATTTGTTATTTTTTGGCTACTGATAAATACAACCTCATGTATAGTCCTTTTATTCTTGAAGACTACATGAACTGATTTAGATTCATTTAGTTTTATACTCCATTTCTTGGACCAGTTTTCTATTTGACTAATAGCTGTTTCCAATTTCTTTGTTGTTTCTTCATTGTTTTTTTCCAATAGCCGTTATAGCCGTATCATATGTGATGGTTGCTGTTGTATTGTTTTCTAGCGTTGGAAGATCACTTGTGAACAAAATGCAAAGAAGTGGTCCAAGTACACAACCTGGAGGTACTCCAGCTTATATCTCTTTCAATTCCAAGTAAGCTCCTTGCTGACTAAGCCTAAAGTATCTTTCTGAAATGTAAGATTTTAATATATCTGCAATTTTAGCTTGAGATTTCATCCTTGATGCCAGACTTTGTCAAAAGTTTTATTGCTCTTTCGATGACATCCGTTATTCTGTGTACTTGATCCATTTTAGAATGTTTGTTTCTGAATTTAAAATTGGTGATCCGGTATTCATCTTTTTTCTTTCAATGATTGGTTTTGATCTCTTTGGAAACAGTTTTTCGAAAATTTTAGATAGAATATGTAGGTACGAAATTGGCCTGTAGGATGATACTTCATGTGGTGACTTCCCAGGTTTAGATATCATTAATACTTCTGCATCATAGTATCCGAAGTTTTTATGAGGGTCGTTACATAGAGTTTGATTAATTCTACTAATTGCCGCTGGTTTTCCAAACTTGAGAGCAAATTTCGTATGCTTTTCAGCTAAACTCTTTTTTTTTTAGTTTTTGCAACAATAACATCATTTGTTTGTAATGCAAATACTAGCAGTATGCAGGCTGCCTAGTCAGTCAACCAATTCACCCGTATATTAAAGAAAATATTAAATGTGTTGGGTCTGTTATATAATTAGATGTTCAATCGATTTGGATAATATTAAATAAAAACTATATTCCTTCGCTTGTCGGGGGTCTACGTCTACTCACCTTAAATTCCTACTTCTACTTGTTGATTGATAAAAGCCTTACTGGTTGCTCCGCTTAGATGCGGCCATTGATCAAAAGGTAGACACTAGAAATATATTTTACCTTGTTTGAATAGCTTCTAATATTTATAATAATGTGCAAGCAGGAAATTATTTAAACTAATTGGACATTTTCTTTATTTCAGGTAAGCTATGAATAATTCTTTCGCTTATTTAGCTCACAACTATTAGAGTATTCAAACAACAACAATATCTATGTGAGTATGAAATTATTTTAATTATCCAAAGCATAACGTTAAAAGATATCAAGGCTATCACTATCAACATCCAAAACGGAAACTTTCCACAAGCATCGAAATTTACAAAAGTTCTTTATCAATTTCAGAGATCGGTTATAACTACCTACCCTCTGTGCTGTCTTGCAACTTAGTTAATTTCGTCAGTTATCTATTACGAAACGCCCCCAACGCTACAAAGCACACTTTTGTTTTCTTCAATAGAAAGTTTAATTTCAATTGACGACGACAAAGAAGATGCTTTAACAATAAAATTGCATGTCACCACAAAATAATAATCGTCTTATTCTTTGTTGTGCTTTCCTTGTGAGAAACGACGACGGCAACATGAATTTTTGCAAGAGGACAGAAAATGTCTTGAAGGACAACTAGCTACTTAGCAGCAGCAGCAGTAGTACTAGCAACAACAAAATGTACCCCAAACATGCGAAATGACTGAAAGGAAAACTGAAAATAATTGCGTGTTACCACTAAGACTACATAGTTAAGCTCCCAGGCATCTCTACGAATAAAACAGTATCTTTTGAGCAGAGGAAGAAATCATATTTTTTCTTCGGGAAACACGAGTATATACTAATTTACGATATTTGAACAGGAAGCAAATTCTTTGAATACTGATTTCGTTAGCAAATTAGGTTTGATGCAGTATGGAAGCAATGTTCTGGAGGATAGATTGATGTAAAAATTTTTTTCGGTCTCTTGAGAGAATGTCTTTGATTGTCTTCAAGCTGAGAACGAATCGCTAAAAGCTATTGTATTGCTAATGCATGAAACAGGATTAGTTGAGAAATCATGCAAATATGATTAATGAGTGCTGATTGATTTTTGTGACCCTGAATTGCGAATGGCAATTGTTTCCGGGACAACAGTTCAATATGAGTAAATCATCTCAAAGAAGCATAATATTACAATGGTATTAATCTTTCCAGTCAATTCAAACAATTTAACCTATTCAGTTCCTAAAATTGAATCTTAAGTAGTTTCGATAAGCAATAAATCTCCATAATACAATAAATTTCATTTCGAGCTGGTTAATTAAGATGTTGCGTATGATACAACATGCCGGAAGCTCAGTAAAGACGTTCTTATGAATCTATAGGCAAAGTTATATCCTCAGGCAAAGCAATACTTGTAGGCATTGGTGTTGTAGTAGTTCTACGATCAATTTACATTGTTTGCTACATATATCGCGTACAAACAAACGCGTGAACTTATTTACGTGCGAATTCACTGAACTATGCGGTTTCGAGACGGAAGTAAATTTGATTGGTACTTTTGTGACAAGCTCTTGCTTAATATATTATAAGAGACTGATGTCGCACGTGTATGAAACAATTAAGAACGGGTTTGTGATATCAGCTTTATTGAGGATTAAATAGGAAGCTCAGGTACAGCTAAGCCGTACATTAAATGATTGAATAGATTTCAATTACAATTCGTGTTCAAACTGATCGCACTTTTTTTTACAACTCAAGCGAGTGATTGAAATTTTCACTTTGAATGAGTAATATTATTTTCGGGATTTTATTTCTAGAATTAATGTGATCAAAAAAATTTCAGTTAGTGTGATATCGTTTTTTTGTTGTTGTTTGTTATTTGGTTTTAGTATTTTATTTGTGATGGAAATCACATAATTATGTAATTCAGTCAAAATACTATCCAAGATTCTGGTGATTATGTGCAGACCTCACCTCGGTACATCGGGAAATGTATCGTTTATTTAGGGTACGATTTTGTCATGCCAGAATTCTGTTGAAGGAAAGAGCATGGTTGGCCAATAGCTAATGTTACGTGAGGATGCATTTTATGGTTAGGGACAGAAAAATAACGGCTTGAGTCTTCCTAAACTGTTCAAATGGAATCTCGGTGGTTCAGGCCTTTACTTGGTTGAATGTTTTGGTGGATGTCGTTGAAATATTGCATTTGTTTTTTAAACTGCACGTTTCTCATCTGATATGTACAGCATTCAAATGTTTTTTTTACCGATTACCGTTTTTTATTGATCGCATTGAGTGTGGAACACTGAAAAATTTATAACTATTCAATCATTGTATTTTCCTGTGTCATGAAATTATTTTTCTCAGAAAAAACAATATATGGGTATTAAAAATTAATTGACATTGGTTTGACTCTAAGCGAAATGATTTCATTTAAAAACCATATTGAAAACACTTGTCATAGGTATCAACGTGTATCCATTCCCTCCACTCTTAAAATTGAAGGCAATATTTCAACCAACGATGCTTTCACTTGACTCCGGCTGTACGGTATTTAACCGGCTAACTACAAATTTGCCAAACTTTGAGCTTAATAATGGTTTTCGTTAAACCTTTTGCATATAAAAGTATAAAGTGCGGCACAAGCACAATGAATAATAATAATTGTATAGAGAATTTCATACCCTTCTTCTTCGTTCTCTTTATACGAGGATTGATCAATATGTAATGATAATCGGTTATTTTCAGTTCGGATAAAACTCAAAAAAAAAATATTTTTTTAATACCACATTAACTCACTAAGTTAGCATAAAAAAAAACAAATAAATAGGCCATGATTCCAGGGAGGTACATTCATTTGAATACGAACAGTCGAAGAGAGAACATCAAAATGGAAAAAAACGAAATTAGAGCTGTTATTAAGTACCTCTGTTGGAAAAAATTGTCTACCAAAGACATACACGGCAACATGATGGAAAGATTAGATGGCTGTACTCCTCCATATTCTACCGTTGCACACTGAGCCAAAGAGTTTAATCTGGGAAGAACATCCAATTAAGGTGAACACCGCGAAGGATGTCTTACCGCGTCTCTCACTGAAGATAATGTGAAAAAAGTCAAAGATATCAGGTTGGTAGATCAAAGAGTGACCATCAGGCAAGTAGCTGAGGTCACAGGGATCTCGAATGGCAGTGTTCAAAGAATCGTTGCCCACGAATTACATATGAAGAAAGTATGTGTACGTTGGGAGCCAAGAATGTTAACCGACTGGCAAAAAAAGAAACGAATCGACATTTCGAGAGTGGATCTCGAAAAGTTCCAGGCAGAATTAGAAAATTTTTTGTCACGCCAATAGATGACGTGGAAGCAACTCTCTTCACCAACGCCGAAGGAATTCAAAGTGTCGAGCTCGGCGAGGAAGGTTATGCATGAGTTTTTTGGGGACGCTGAAAGAACTATCATAGTGAAAAAGAGGGAAAAGGGAGCTACTATATCAAGCTCTTACTACGCAGACCAAGTAGAAGACGTGGCAAACTGCGAGCCGGAGTTCTGTTTCATCAACATAACGCACCGGCTCACAAAGCTGCAGTTTCAATGGCTGCAATTTAAAAAAACAGGACTCGAACTTTTACATCCTTCCTCGGCAAATTTTTTTTACATCATCCAGTGACTTTCACATCTTTCCTCTGCTCAAGGAATATCTTCGGGGTAAGAAATTTAAAAATGATAGCGAAGTGATGGCCGCTGTTGAGGCATTTTATGAGAATGAAGATAAATAATTTTTATTCTAACGATAGACTATGTTGAAAAATATATATATCTTTTAAGTTTAATTACCTTTGTTTATATTCATTATCATTACTTATTGATCAACTCTCGTATTTATCACTATGTGGAAGCTACAAATCTGACTGCTGTCAAAGTTTGTGATCTCGTCTAATGAATTCCCTCGTTCTTCTCAATCATTTCTCGTTTTTATTCGTACGATTCCCCAAGAAATTGAGTTCTTACTTGAATGGCTAGATGTTAATATCAGTTGTGGTCCTGATGGCACTTCGAACCCAATTGCCAACTCACTTTTGTCATTTTTGTGCATTCCTTTTTTTATTATGCTCAACCTTAGCTTCGCCTCAAGCTCCTTTTCGTCTAACTCGAAGTATGCTCATAACATCTTTGAACCTTAAGTCTAGTGACCTAAGTTGTATTTATAATGATCGTCTAATTTTTCTTTGATAAAAATTGGTTTGCAATATGCTACTAAGATTGGTTTACAATATGCTACTTCGTATCTTTCATTTCTTTCTATATCCAGTGCAGCATGGATTAGTAAAAAAGAGATCTTCCATTTCTAACCGCTTAACCTTTATTAACTTGATCGCTTCTGCCTTAGACCAACATCAGCAAGCTGATGTGGTATACAAACATTTTGCAAAGGCTTTTGACTCTATTGACCACAAACTTTTTCTTGTAAAGCGCGATGGTTATGGGGCTTATAGCCTTCTCTTATTTTGGTTCTCATCCTATGTTTTTGGTTTGTATTCTTGTACCTTTACACATGTTGTGTTATTTCTGGAGCTCCTTAAGGTTCAATACTCGGTCCTTTGTTATTTTTATCAACGATATTCCTCTTTTTGTCCATTCTCTTCGCCTTTCATTGAATTGCTTCATGATTTTCATCAGTTTCAACATGCTCTTTGCGTTCTGCATGTGTAGGGCTCAATAAACTGTTTTAAGCATCCTTGAGTTCTATTGTCAAGCCTGGTTTACCTCTTTTTAACTATTTTTAATTCATTATATTTTCGTCATCGGGCTCTTGTCGGTTAAAATGGAGATAAATAAATAAATAAATAAATAAAAAAATAATCACTCCCCATTCAATCTACATATAGATTGTTAATCTATGAATGAAGCTCTCTAAAAGCTTCAACTCTTACACTCGACAAGGGCTTTGGAAAATTTGGATATTGTAAAGACTTGTGGAGTCGTCTTCATAAAATTGTAAAGTTTTTCGAAGTTTTGGCATGTTTACAACCTGTTTACTTGTTAGGCACTGTAGCTAACCCAATGTTTTTTCATGAACATTTTGAACGAATTGATGCAAGTTGGTGGTCTGTTGTGCAGATCACAGACTATCTTTTAGTAATTATTTTGTGATACCAGAAAAGTAACCGAAGCTGTACTAAAACCTGATTAAATAAACTTAAATTTTGCATCAAATATTGGATTTATATACATACGCAGGAAAATAATTCTTTAGAGCATCTTAATTATCTAGTGAATTTCGATCAATTTGTTTCCCAAAAGGACAAAAAAAGGTATATTAATTTCAAAAAAAAAAATCTAGTGTGCTTCAATTCAAATAAATTGTCTTAAAGTGAGTGTTTCCATTCAGATTTTCCCAAGGAAAACAGCTCAAAACTTAGCTTTGAGGAGCAATAATGATGTCATATTTTCATATTTAATTACGACAAACTGAAAAATAAGTATGTTAAAAATTATTAAGAGATTTCAATCAAGTTGCAGTAAAAATTAGGAACCAGGTGCAATTTAAAATTGAAAGTTCAAACATCTTACCTTAAAAAATAAGATTGTGCCACAATTATCACAATCGTTTGTTTGCCCTATAATATGCATTATTGTTTTGAATTATTTTTACCTCAAGTTCATTTGTTTCCAATTGACATATAAGAAAGATGCATCGCATAGACAATACTCAAAAATGGTTTTTTTTTGTTATACTGGTTACTTTCTATCATACAAACTAAAAATACCAGAAGATAATAAATCAAGAAATCAATCAGTCTTTAAAAAAAACTTCATTAAAATCTGTCAATAACTGAATTTTTTTATTTGAGCCCGGGTGAAAAATAAATAATTTCTCTTAGATTGCACAGAATTTATCAAAAAACAATCTGCACTTCACTACTTGCTGACGACTCGAAGTCTGAACTACAATCAATACTACTCTGACACTATTTGAGCACTTTTTGCCACCTGCGCACACGTCAATGCATTCACTCAAGCTAACGTTATTGATTTCTAGCACTTTCCGAGATACTAGATACTGGAAGTATCACTACACCTTATCTCGATTTTGCTTTCCATGCAAATCTATTCCAGCTGTGGCATCATGTTACAAACAGTTTTTTCGTCTGATCAACAACAAAAGCTGCTTACAAAAAGCAAGTACCATTCCCTTACGATTTTGTTTGTTTCCTGGGTTCTTGTTTCATCACACTTTCGACTGAACTATGGGCAGAGATGAAAAAAATCGTACTATGATCCAGTTCAACGTTGAATATACAAATCGCTTTTCACTGAACGAATCTTGAGAAAAATAACATTTTAAAAGAGCTACGAGAGTTCACTTAAGCAAAAAACCTCTATTTGTTCATGTGTGAAGTGATTCCGGTACTCAGCATCACAGAACAGAAATGATATTGAGCGTATGTGGTGAGTTCTACGGAATATCGACTGGAAGGATGCAGTGAATGTTTTACTTTGTACGAAAAGTACTAAAAAATGATATTGAAACGAAAGTAAAATGAACGTCAAAGGAACGAATAATGTGGAAGTGATGCGGAAATACACCGCCTGAATAAATTGCATCCTGGATTCGGGCTATGGGAATAGTAATTATGATTTCAGCTGCAATCAAAATACTACTCGAAACCTCTCTTGAAATGAAACCATCTAGCATATTCACTAGATCAAGCTGATCAGCTATGGAAACAGCATAAAAATGGTGTTATGAAGCCTGAAAGAGCTATAAGATATGTGCGCCCAGCGTGGGTCAAGATTTCACATAATTTCATACTCATATTTTTGAAGTCATAGTGCGTTTAGAGTTACATGTATTTTGTTTTGAAAATACAACTTGATGTGAATGTTTACAAATCGTGTTTAAAAGCAATCCCACGACAACCCTTGTACGGGTCTAGGGGTTGAAGCTGGTAGAGAGCTTCATCACAATTTTTTCAATCATTGGATACAAGGTGTGGAGTGATTAGTTCCACGAATCACTTAACCCCTGATTTAAATCAGGTACCTAATCAGAGCTAGGTGAACTCAAAGCTTGGTGCGCTGATGCTCGTGCGAACCTGGATTCGAACCAGGAACCCCACTCGCAAGAAGCCAGTGCTCTACCCACTAGGCTACTCAAATCGTGTTTGCTTTAATATAAAAAATTAAAAATATCGAGCTAATTGTATCAGTGCAGAAAAGTCTAACAAAAATTATTTAAATATATGATGAGGCAAAAATCGTGTGGGGAGAACCACATTTTTTTTAAACGAGCACCACTCTCCTGTTTGCCGCAAATTAATGTGGATGACCAAAATAAGGGCAAAAGAGGCGAATTACAAGTAGGTTTGGTGTCGAATTGGGAAAGTGATGTGCAAGAAGGCGGAGGGAGCAGAAGTAAAATTCATTAAATTCGAAGATGATCTTGATTTTTTAGTGTAAGAATGCAACTAGAAACGGTACCGATGATACACCCATGCTCCCAAATCGTATATGGGTTTCACGTATGTGGGAATCAAATTACTCAATATATTGTCAAGGGAAATAAAAACAACACAATATTTTTTTCAGAATTTTAGAGCGAAATTTAAAAATTTGCCCTTTGAAGCGAATGCTTAGCGATGGCGGTAGGAAGACACATATGGGAGAAGCCGATAACAATTATTCCATTAGTCTTTTAAGTGCCACATTTATTTCTTATTTTCTAACGCGCTAGTGTTATGCCTAGCCGCTACTAAAGCTTTAATGTGACACTTAATTAATGGAGCGCTGGTATTATGCCCAGTCGCTGACTGTTAAGACAACACAAGACGAACAAATTCAGCCATGGGCACGGCGAGATTCGAACCCGCGGCCAGCAGATCGCTGCTTCCGACTGACGCGTTAGCCAGCTAAGCTACCGACCCCCTAATTTTGACCCCGTAATTTTTTTCCATGCTAATAAGTCAGTAAGAATATTTAGTTATATTTCGATTACTTTACTTTTATTTTATCATATTTTGTGATTATGAATAAAAAAATTATTACCTGACTCCTCACCTCTATCACAAGGTTTAAACCTTAACAGGGGGAGTAGTGCAGTGGATTTTGATTGATATCTGAATTATGAAAATAAACGCATTGTTTAAAAAAAAAAACTTATAAAAAATTAAACATCTTGTCCCTTGCATATTATTTAAATTAAAAAAATTAAAAAATATAGTTTTAGCAAATTAAAAAATATAGTTTTAGATGGTTATATTCAAAATAACTTATTAAAATTTTGGAAAACCAAGGAAATTGTGTATATCTCTAATTATAAACTTTCACAATATTACCTTATTAATCACAATGCTCAAACAGAAGTCAATGAAGTTCGGTTGAACTATTTATTTGAAGGCATTATCTAAAATGATATTACATCTGTGACACATATTATGCTAGTTTAAACCATACAAAATTAAACATTGAATAGTATTTCATCTTATTACAAAATATCTTGTAATGCGCTCATTTTGAATAAAAAAACCCCTCATCTTTCAATGCATTTCAGTGTTCAAACTCAAGATTGCGTAAATATTACATATTATGCACCTTAATGAGTTATATATTCAGTTGCTTATTAAAAAACGTATTGGTAACCCAACTCCCAATCAACTGCATACAAACCACCATCATCTCACCACTAGCGCACCATATTCAAGCAAATGAGGACTAGAGAGGTGCCTTCTTTTATCCTAATTAAAATCTGGGATAATTAATACACTCCCAGTGTATTTATGCAAATACCGCGAGAATATTTTACGTTTTCATACTTATTTTTGTTAGTTTTCTACTAAGCGTCGAATTTAATTAATAAAAGCGAGTTTAAGAAACGAACCGAGCCCGGAGGATAAGAAAGAAATGTTCGCGACTTTACTCAGTGCTACGACGATGAGGAGCCCTGAGCCTTGCCTTGCCTTGCCGTGCATCGCGTTACGCAATTGTCTGACTGGATTGCTGGCAAAATTGTCTGCTGCGGTGTTCTATGCTCAGCGATTGCTTCATGTAATTTGGGCATATTAGACTCACAAATGGTTTTAATTAAGCGATCCTAGAGAGTTTTTGCGCTCTACTATCTGTGCTTTGGTGCAAATTAAGGCGGACTTCTTTCGGGAAAGTAGACAGTCAGACATTGGTCTGTTCACAGATACTTTGCATTGATACTGTCAGTGCCTTAGTTGCCTCATGACGTTTATATGAATTAATATAAACGAATTAGTAAAGTAGCCAATTCAGATAATGTCAAGTATGACGTTAATGCTTGCGAAATTAAATGTACTGGGTTCGCGAAGTGAAAAAAAGATAAGCCAAAATGAGAAAATAGACGATTTGGAGGCTAAATTGTTTATCCTTACTGCGGGTGTAAAGTATTTTTCTCTTGAATTTTGGTTCTTTGTATGCCATTTGAAAAATAAAATAAAAAATTGGTGAGTATTGTAGTTAAGTATGCGCATTTATTCTTCTAGTTAGCAAATTATCAAAAAATAAGAGTTCTTTTCTGCGATTCGCAATAGCATTGACGTACAAACAAAGCTTACAGTCTGTTTTATTCTTCGTTTCTTATAAGAAAATAGAAAATTCGATGGATCTCGATTCATGAATCGACTATTGTTTTTTTCTCAAGCAAAATAATTTATTGCAAATAATTGGCCAGACGTGCTAAAACGGAATACTCACCAAAAAGCTCCCGTAGGTAGCAAATATGGCCATCTGCAAATCCTCCGACCTGGGTTAGATGCGATGTGATAATGACGGTCATGATAGTACAAGGAGTGTTACTGTATCCATGCCATTAATCAGCGTCTGGCTATAAGGCAAATGCTCGAAAGCTATAAAAGTGTGAGCAGTAATTAATTGTTTTCGGGACGAAGTTTCAAGTAAAAGGGAAAGCAGATAGCCTACTGAGCACATCAGATTCTGATAACGAATGGTATAAATTTACACACTCTTGGACCGGGCCCGCTAGAGGAAAAGTTACGTTGGTAGCTAGACTGATTACTCTGCGGTTATTTTCGGAGAATATGTTGTGATGAGAAATTATTAGTAATTGATGTGTGCCAGGTTTGAGATAGATGAATTGCAAGATGAATTCAAGTATCGTTATATGATTATACGCGTAGTGATATAAATCAGAGTGATTCAGAATTTTCCTCTGCTGCTAATTTGATGAGATTTAGCTAATTGTGCTATTTCAAGGAGGTTGCTGCTTAATATGCATGAAATTGAATAAATTTGGCTCAAACGTAAACGATCGAGAAACGATCAAATGTAAACGATCGGTGGAATCATCGGTTCATATTTCTTTCAAAATGAGTCCGGTCAGAAAGTAGCCGTCAATGGCGACCACTATCGCACCATGATAACGGATTTTTCGCTACCTGAAATTGAAGCCCGTGGTATTGGTGAGCTTTGATTTCAACAAGATGGCGCTCCTTTGCATACAGCGATAGAAACAATTACTTATTGAGAGATCACTTTGGTGAGAATCTGATTTCACGTTTTGGACCAGTAAATTGGCTGCCTAGATCGTGTAATATCACAACTATAAATTATTTTCTTTGGGGTAACACGAAATCTCTGGTCTTCAGGGATAAGCTAGCACCAATTGACGCTTCGGAAGCCAACATTACTCGTGTCATTCGCGAGATACCGGTCGCTATGCTGGAACGCGTCGTCCAAAATTGGACCCTCAAGATACACCATTTACGGCGTAGTCGCGGTCAACATTTAAATGAGATAATCTTTAAGAAGTAAATGTAATAGATTGTTCTTTCGACTCACAATAAACTTTTTATTATAGAATTCAAATTTATGCCTTTTATTTGAGATTAAAGACCAAACCTCATAATTAATCACCCAGTATGTATCTAGACGATCGGCACGTTCAATTGAAATGCTAGCTACCGGCTTGGTGTGCTGATGTAAAAAATATTTTCCAGTCTAATACTAGCTTTCGGATTCTATTGCTAGTATTGGCTTACAATACGTTAATTCTTTGGCTCTAAAAACTTGCACTCTCAAATCGAACAGTAAACTCCTTCGTGATAGTGGCATGTTTAAGTCCCTCAAATATTTAACCAAATCTTTCTATTTGCCTTCAGAATGCTAGCAACAACCACAGCAGCAGCTACTGATTAGTTCAGATGTTGACAATCACCAGACCTCTTTAACTATTTATGGCGAATATCTCCGAGTATTTCCAATGAACTACAGCACGGTCACATGAAGTATTAATTCGAACACCGATTGAAGGTGCACAGAAAATCTTTTATACAACAATACCATGAAAAAACATGCTCCGTATTGCTTGCAGTTTAATAATTCAATTTGAAACGTTTGACTAAATGCAACGATAGAAAAAAATTGCATCTTACATTTTCTCGGTTTCCATTCACTCTGAGCTATTCATACTGTGCATTGTAGTCTTCTAGATCCTCTCGAAAGTCTCGAAAACAAGCCCTTTCAACTCTTGTTCAAGTGTCGTTCAATTGCTAGACGTCTGTACTTGTGTTCTTCAGGTTACAACTTCGACATGTACGAGTCTGGATAAATTATGCATTTTATGGATGTCGAATGATGTGCATAGCTGTTATTGCCAGGATAAAATAGAACCTCTTCGTGACCGAGGTGTTTATGTCTGCGCTCATAACCTACTTGAGACTGAGAGCAGAGGACATGAGTACTTTTCGAATGATGTTCTTCTGTTTTCGAGGTTAAAATCAGTCCAGCCACACTTGCTTCCTAAGCCAATCGATTTTCGCGACGATCAAGCGTTGCCGGCAATTTATGGTTCCGTTTTCATATCAGATTTCAAAGTGTTTCCATCAAGCCATCTGGATGGCACCCAGAACTGAAACATGAATATTTGTTATCAAATTGCTCGGAGCAGAATATGAAAGTTATTGCGAACAATATGGAATGCGTGGCATGATAATGGCTTTATTGTTTCATAGATAGTCAACTTGAGTTTTGCGAAGCAATGGAGCTTGGATATTTTGTATTTACGCAAAATACTTTGAATAAGATATGCAGTCTTCTTCTACGATCTCACACATGCGGACAAAAAGTCTTCGCTGAAACAAAGTTCAGCTGACTACGTACGATACGAATAAGATACGGTTTTCTATGTTAGTTGCCAAAGGGATTCCATCAAGAAATTCTCTGTTGAGTGGGCAATATATGAAAACTACTGTTCAAGGCAAAAAGTGATTCGTGCGAGGATATCATGTTGCTGGAGGGCAAAGAAAAATGCTGAGATAATAGAAACAAGTGTAAAGATCGATATCTTTCAAACTATGAGTTTTTGTTGGTATCCTTTCAGAAACAAGAATGGACAGTCGAAGATCTTTCGTTACATGATTGTGGATGGCTTACGTAGAGATTTTGTCTTGTCAATTCATTGTCGTTTCATTTGTTTGGGAAATTTCAGAGTAAAACAAAAAACCATAAAACGAAGAACAAACTTTCAAACTTTCATTTTTTATCTTCGAGTATGAACTTTTGTATCTTCATCATCGAATGAAAATCTACTTGCAGTTACGTACCATCATAAAAATTAGATTAATGCCATTTAATAAAAATATCCTTTTCATACGTATCTGAGGTCAATATATGAAAACTTATAGCCAGAAAAATATCTGCGGCCAAAAATAATATTGCCACTATCAAAATATCACAAATCTTACGGAAAAATCTAGCCCACGTACCAGCAAACACTCGAAGCTACTGTCAACTTTCATATGAGACCTCTGAGCAAGTTCCCATATTTACATGAAATCGAATCAGAAAAATATTACGTAAAAAAAATTTCGATAGCAAATTTACAATTTTTGCTTTGGGATATTACATGCTTTTTTATACCTACTCACACAAAATAATGGAACACCAGCTTGAATTGTAAAAGACAACTTCGGTACAATAGTGGGTGTCATGTTATTTCTAATTTAAAGTTCGTTCATCAAACAATATTTTATTGACATGTCGTGTCAGACAATACGAATAATATTAGATTGTTTATTTGAGTTTGTTTGATTTGGAAATAGGATGCTTGTCATCGGATTCCAAGAGGATATACAGAATGTACGCGGGAAATTTCTTTTTAAATTTATGGGTAACGTTTGCAATAAATTTTATTAAATTGCGAAATTTCATAAATAGGATATACTTTCATTTGTGAAATTGAAGTTTTCAGGTATTCTCATACTTCTTGGAATATTTCAAATAGTACTTATAGTTTACCTCTTTAAGTGCATTCGATATAACTATTTGCAGTGAAAAAATACAATTTTCGAAAACAAAGAACATAATATTTGTGTTGTCTTAGAATTTTTTTGAATTATCACGTAAGTTTTTTCTTTTATAAAAACCTCACAGTTTTATTCAAAACTATCAATCAGCTATGCACAAATACTCAAAAATTGTAAATGCTAGATGTGTTTTGAGCTGATTTCGCCTGAGATAGAGTCAGATTTGCTGTCAATTTCCAAAAAAAATTATAGAGTGAGTCACCAAAGTGACTTTTAAGAGTTTTTTTTGCACATTTTTTTTAACATAGTACATCGTCCGCACTTTAGAACCAAAGGGCTCTAATTTTTTTTATTTATATTATGTTTTGCGCCAAAATGTTGAAAAATGAACATTAATATTTAAAATATATTTAATATAATATATATATATTTAATATAAAAGGGCGAAGGCTGATCCCTGAACTTTAGTTGTTGGGTATGATTAATAATTAGCGTTTCCTGGCTGACGCAGTGGCACATATACCTATTGATGCATAAATATGCCAGATAAGATAGTTCTGGAGGTCGCAGGCACAGTTGAAGTTGCCACCATAGGATCCATACCTTTTTGTGAATTGAAGTATATCCTCTAACTCCACGTCCTTTAAATCCATCTGCCAGTCGTTTAACTCCATGTCCTTTAAATTCCCCATTCAGGGTTCACCAAAGTAGCGCAGCTTAATTTTTCCAGCGCGAGGCAGTGACACAGGAGATGTTAAATTGTTTCTGAGACAACTGACATTTACTGTAGGTGGTTCAGTTTCATGGAATAGCTGCTACAAGGTAGTGGCCAGTATAAAGACCGACCACCTGTTTGCCATCAGTCCATATAAATGCAAGTCAGAATTTGCTTATTTGGCTCCATCCTTGGCTATTTGATCCGCTGCTTATATATAACAGTCTACTGAGTATGCAGCTACACCTTCTCTGTAGCTGTTTTAGATGCATCATTGTTGATTTCATTCCAACCCATCATCTATGGTCTCTGGATATCTTAAGCAAAAGCGGGGACTGAGTAGTCAGTGCAGCCTGAGGTATTTTTAACTAAGAGGTAAAGCGAGAGAAGATGAAGTAAGACCTTTAACAAAGAAGAAAAAGTTGTGTTTAAGTAATAATGTAGCAGATAGAACAAATTTAAATTGTATTTCGCACCACTTTCCACAAGATGGGAGATAAACGCATCATTATAGTGTGCCTCTGTAGGCCTTAGGTTAAGCAAGTTGCTTATCCCGCTGCATCTATCAGGATGGCAAAAGGATCAGGATGGGATTGCCCGGAAATTTTCCATAATGTCTTTATATGCCAATTGTTGAATTCGTCTTAATTGTTCGAAGAAGCCTCCACAAAAAGAACTCTTTTTGAATAGAGTGCCTTTTTTAAATAAAAAAAAGAACTGCCCTATGCAGAGCAGTCTTTTCAGGTTTCTCTTTCTTGCAGAGAAGAGCTTAAAAATGTTGATAAAGGTCAGATAAACGTAGATAAAGGCAGGTTACCTGCCAACCAGTAGGTAAGGAGGTAAACATGCTAGATGTTTATATACTTTTATACTAGATGTTTATACTAGATGTTTAAATAGCTATAGTGATTCAACGAAAATTATTAGCATGCCAATCGTTAAAGGTTTTAAAACCACCAGTGCTTGGTGGCTGGGCGACTACTTTCAGTGGCTATCAACATATATATTTAAAAAATCATGAAATTTAGCTAAATCGATACTTAATTGCAGACACATATTACATTTACAGTCATTAAAAGACTCATCCCATTCTATTTTCGCTTTTTTGGGAACTAAATAAAAACAAACAACGGCGAACTTTTCACCACATATTTATTAACATTTTTTCACACCAAAATCCTCGTTCATGGCTACAGTACATGGTAACTATGCCACCCATCTTCAAAAACAAATTTAATGGTGACCATAATTGCGGGCGTTCTGCTGATCAAAATGAAGAAATTGACAAGTATAAACTAGTCTTTGAACTAGGATTTAAAAAAAAATTGAAAGGTAAATTTTTGGTATCTTGCTGAACAGTTTTTCGTAATTTCTGGTGTTCTTTCAAGACATATTCAATATAAAAAAGAACCGGCTTGATGAATCATAATTATCCTAGTTCAAAAAATATCAATACGAATACAGAATGAGTCATTAAGATTTCAAAAGAATTTATTCGATAGATTTCGAAATATAGTGGTCACCAGTTTGGAAAATACAGTTTTGAGAAAAACGTGTTTAAAACTTCAAACAAGATTATTACCAATAAAATGTTGACCCACCGTTAATCTGCTATGCCTTATCCGTAAAGTAAACAGTTATATCAAAATTATCTTGCAAAGTCGAGTAACACTCCTTGCTATCAGATCTTGCTCTTTTAATGAAGTCACTCGAACATCATTCGGCGCGGAGCTTCCTCCATTTATATAGATAAGATAATCAAGACAAGAAAACTTCCTATATCAACGATCTTGGTGCCAAAATGTGAAAGTTTAGGTCAGCAAATTTATTGATTCATTGTTGTTTTGTGTTGCTGCTCCTAAACATCTGATCAACACTTCATCTCGTGTTAAATTTTTATAGATTGGTCTGATGACTTTCTGAACTCGCTTATCGTAACCGAAATTATTGGGCTATTGCCTTTAGTTTCAGCCTTCAGCTATCACCATTACTGACGTATGTGAGGTACTTCAAACGATGTTTTTCTATAGATCGTGAAGTGATCCATACGGTTCATTCAAGGACGTGAGACTCATACAATCCATAACTATCTTTTTCGCTTTTCCATAAATTACATCCCTCACAAAAGCTTGACTTATTTATTTCACACTATATTTAATTACAATTTATGAAAAAAAAATCGCTTTTTTTAACACATCACTCAAAATTTAAAAAAAAAACATTTTGGGCCTCCGAAAAAATTCAGTCTTCAAAAAATTAAGCAACAACACTATTTTATGTCCCTCTAGAGGTTGGAAAATTTCGAAAAAAAATCGTAAAAAAAGGTTTTTCATAGAAATAATCGAAAATTTTTTACAATTTTCATGCAATATGCTGTTTTACCACATTAAAACCTGAGACATGTCGAAACTGGGAAAAAATGAGAAAAATAAAGCATAAAAAATAACGATATCTGTTCATTTCATAATTGAATATGTATAAAGTACGAAATTGTTCACAAAGCATCACTAAGAACTAACGAAATAACAAACAAAAATCCGAAGGAGAAGAAAAATGCCGTGAATCTAAGCAGCAAAGTCAACGATTTTTAAGTGATAGCCCCAGGTCTCCTCTCAAAAAAAATCAATGATAAAAAAAAATAATAGCAATCCAAAAAAAAGCCAGCATTCCAAAATATTATAACCGCTAGATATAAGAATTTTTATGCTAAATAGCCCCTATGTTAAGTTATGTAAGGACAATTTAAAATTAACAACACATTTGTATTATCCAAATGATTTTTAATTCTTGTTTTTCGCGAATCTAAGCCTGCAATGCAATTGATTCTTGCTCGTTCACTTTTCACTTTCGTTTTGAATGATCTCTTTTCCACAAAAACAATGAGATTGAACATCCAAGATAACATCAAAAGTATCGTCTCAGTTTAGCTTGAACGCGGCAATTATTTTATTGAAATTTTTTCGACAAAATTTCACGAAATTCCAGCTATATTTCAAGAATAACAGCTATAAATTTTCAAAAATGCATGGCGGTGCATTCAAATGGCTGTGAAAACTCAAACAGACTTCTCTTGCTTTTATTTATTATTTTCTGAAATATTTTCGAAGAAAATCAACTGAACGGAGCATTTTTTTCCATGCTGTAAGTATTTTCGATTGAGTGAAATAGACAACGGCACTGTATTACTCTGTAAATAGGAAAAACGAATTAGCCTGGTGTGGTGACACAGTTCGAATCACTCATTTGGATGATTTAATCAATATGAGCCAATCAATTGTATCAGTCAGTTTATGATTGAAGTATTATTGCGTGTATGAAACAGGATTACATTTAAGTTCTTAAAGAGCCAAGGACTTACTTGGTTCCTTTGAGCTCTTCAAATACTGTTGGCTGTACTCATACATCCCACCCAAGCTTAAAAATATAATCAATTTTCGTTGGGCCTACTAATTTTTCAAATTTTGGTATTTTCATAAAAATATAGTAGCACCTATAAATTCACTAAATTCCCTGCTGCTGCCAAAGGATTAAAATATCCTGGTTATCTTAGATAGTAAAAATTAACTATTCTTGAAAAATTTACAGCCTACATTCATCAATAACCTGTGATAAATTCAGTTTGATCGGACCACGCACACCAGAGACATTCTCACTGACATTTTGTATTGATATACATATGTATATACAAACAGAAATTTGATTATTGGACAGAGTGTGTGCAATACTAATTTTCTTCCAAAATTAGCACAAAAAATTGCAAAAGTTCTCAAAAAAAAACCTACACCAAAATCTTATCCAACCCTTAAAGTGCATGCAAAACCAGTGAATTTAGAGAGAGAAAATTTCGCGAACAAATTGTCCATGGGTCTTATTACACTCTACGCAATTCACACGAAAATGTGAATCAGCTCTTAGTATAGAGAGAGACTCTGCCACGCAACTCTCCGAGCAAATTGCAGTAATTTACTCGTTCCTGACCATATACAAAAGTCTCAGCCAAATGCAGCAAGCTCATAATAACATGAATCGACTGCCTCATTTGACTGCCTCACCATGTGTTATTCATCACTACTGTGCGTAGAGAAATATTTCTGATGCAGAGAACAACATAAGATCAAATAAAGAGGCGCTTGTGAAGCAACTAGCTCAGAAAAAAAGTGAGTCGACACACGTGTTGAGTGCTACTGATTGACTCATTTCAGTTACTGGATTCATTTGTTAACAATTTCTGCACCACACTATCTGTATAATCCATTATAACTTTTTTTTTAACTTGTTAACTTAATCTGCAAATACAAAACATCAAATTCACTTTGCAAAACAAGACACTTGCAAGAAAGTTACGAAAAAATCATCTGCCGTATCTTTCATCACTTTCCCGTCAAACGATCAACCACCATCAGCAGACAAAACTTGCGAATTGCAAATAACGAAACACCAGAAATCTCTACAAAGATGCAGATGACACGAAATGAGTGAAACGCAGTAACTCTGTACCGCGCCTAATGATTGACTGCATCTCTGTATCAATGCTGTATTAATAGAGAAACCGTGTTACGTTTTAAAAAATATCAAAATATATAATAAACGCTTTAAAAAATATTTTTCTATTGTTTTCTTAATTTTTTTATGGAAAATCATGCAAGTATTTACTTTTTCTATTTAAAATTGCAAAAAAGGCTAAAACGAGCAGGAGAAAATTGTAAACACACGAGCGCCCAATGTGGGTTTTATCTATATGAATATTTTTTCTTAAACGTTTAGTACATTTCATCACTAACCATCCTTAGTCCCAATTTCATACCAAAACAATGGTTGGAAACATAGCGAAAAAAAGAGAATTTATTGCCGGCATCATTTTCTATCAACAATATTCGCTCAAACCATTGTAACTGGTTTTTTCCCCAATTGACGTGACACTTGTAAAGATAGACAAGACACATTTTTGTGAATTAGTGCTTGTTTCTTCACTTTTAGTTCTAAAATATTATTTCTACTTCATCCGACATTTAGTATGCTTCTAAATAGACTAGTCATTTTAAGTTTTCAAATATCTGATGCAAATTCACAATTAACAATTTATATTACTCTTATTACCTAGTTCATGGTGCACTGAAAGTTCTGTACATGTTCTACACTATTCGACCACAAGAATTCTGTCTGTTTCATGCCACGAACTATCTTAATAAGCCACAACTAATTACATTTCTTAGTAACCAGAAAACTCACAATAAAGTTTCTAGCGCAAAGTGTAGTGTTGCAGGCAATAAAGTCAGCACGTTAAGTAGCTCAATTACGTAAGTTTTTGTACGTATAATTTACTTCTCGTGAAATATTCCTTGATTTGAATGAAATTGACACGATACAATTTCGTTGCGTACACACTATGAAAGAAGTTCATTTCTGTAGTCGAAAAGAGATTAAACGTAGCTTTGCTATGATCGCATTAATCTGCTAAAGTTTTCGTAATTTACTCATGTGAAATGACCTGAAATTGACATTTTAGGTGAAATTAAGTTTTGTCATGATTGCAGTTGAAGTTTTGGTATGAAAATGAAATTCACATCAAATCTCAAACGAACGAACCAATTTGTGACTGACATGTTACCTATGGTATATTTACCTGATATAATCAAACATGTGCGTTTTTATTGATTTATACAGAAAATTCATTATCAATTTTCTTAAACATTTGTCACATTTCTGTTAATGAAAATTTCACTTCAAAGAAATACCACGCAGCAACACTTACGATTCCATCACCCCAAAATACAGCCATCTGCCGTAAAATTACTTTTTAATCGCATTGAAATCATGTGAACAGTATTCTAAACAAATTAACGTCGTATAATCATATGACCTTTGTGAGTGAACGAGTCTTTCTGGAGCCTGCTAGCCCTGTACAGAATCGCTCAACAGGGACTTGAGAGCAAGGCCAGGATCGGAATTGTCTTCGAGTCTGTGGTACTGGGACACGTCCGCATAACAACCTGACAGTCGTTAATGCAAACCATCTACTACGAAACCGTGATAAAGTAATATATTACGCATGGTGGATCCAACCAACGACTGGGAGCTGGCAAAACGAATAAAGAACTCATTTTATACATTATATGAAATGGTTCCATAAAATAGCAGGCAGGCAAGCGATAAGCACCTTAGCTAATTAAAATAAAGTTGTATATACCTGGCGAAGCTCAGGAACTCAGAAGCCAACGCTCGCTATGTCGTTGTTAGGGCATGGGGGTTGTCGATTTGAGAGAGTGTTCTAAAGGTCAAATTTTTGGTTACAATAATATAGACTTCAAAGTATTTGGTCTGGATTTTCATGTGTGCTTAATAAAAGGCAGAAATGATATTAACCATCAAAGTCTGATTTAAGGTTTTGAGTTCAGGTTTCTTGGAGTAATCAATTACTAATAATATATGTATATGCTCGCATCATTTCATCATCAATGGAAGGCTTCTTTATTTTCTTTCTTAGGTTTCTTAGGGTTATTTATGTTGAGGTTTAAAAAGGGTATTTGAAGTTGAGTTAAAAAGGGTATTTGAATAAACTTTACAAATTCCCAAAATATTTTATACAATTGACAAATCCCCACATTAAAAGTCAATTACACTTAAGCCATGGCAACACCACTTCATCTCTTAATCTATGTTGGCGGTGGTTATTCCTACTTCATTCTCGCAGTCATTCGAATATTTTCGTTTTCCTAGAAGAAAGATATAATTCGGATAATGGCCTTCAGCACGTACTACGTACAACATTGCTCGTCCAGATAATGCGTTTTCTACCAGTGTTTTCGCAGTCTAGGGAGGATATTATAACTACAAATTAATGGACTGTAATTTTGGTATGAAAGCGAAAAGCCTGAAAAGTTCATTTCCCATGCTTATGAAACAGCACCACAAACAAAAACAACAACAGTCATAACAGCAATAGCAACGGAAGAAACAGACGGCAGTCGTTGTCGTCGTCTTCTTCGTGACCAACACACCAGGTCAAAAGGTCTCCGCTGCTAACTTGTTCGTTTTCAATAATAAAACCACCACGACTAGGAATTAGTTTATAGCGTATAAAAATAATTAGAAAAGTTGCACACAGTATAACTCAATTCTGATGGGCCATAAACCTGATAAATAAAGCATCGCTTTGATAGTTACTTTTCGGGTTTATTTTCATTAAGGCGAGTCCTTCGTTTGGCTTGGTTTGCCCTGATTCGACCCAGACCAATATTTCCGTTTCACGATACATGCCAGACGTGCTGAGATACTAAAGCCTTAAATGGAATTGCCGTGTGACCCCGATTCATGACTTATTTCGTGGAAATAAAATTGTCAGGTGCGAAACATAATGCGGATGGGATCGTATGTATTTCGTATGTTCAATATTTTACTGGGTAAGTGCCTGAAGCATGCAAGTAGCTCATAGCAATGCTGCATTATTCCATTTTCACTACAGAGATTCTGAGCTGAATCGTATGGATTGCGATTTTTTTTTTAAGGACTTGCATTTTATTTACCATTTTTTAGTCATGTGTACAGTTTGGTTTGTATAAAAAAAGCTGAAATACTCGTACGTCAAACTCTTTTCCATTTTCAATCTGATTTATCCAATTTCATCGTTGAAAATCTGGATAGCAAAACAATATGCACAAAACTCACTTGATATAATCGCGGATATGTTTGCCCATTCACTAATTCTTCACGCACCCCAACAGCACAAAGAATAATAGTGGATGAAATCAGAGAGCAAATTGTGTGATTTTGATTGGGCTAGTTGGGAAAGGCATTCAGTAGTTATTCATAATTTATATGGTTTTTACTTTATCAATCAGGAGCAGGAGTAGTAAAAAAACGTTCCGCTAAATGCTACCCTCGATTACCCAACTGGATCGAACTCCTTCGATGAAAACGAGATCTAGCAAGCGTGCGATGTCGACAAAACCAGGACGGCAAATTAATAGTAGATTGAGGAGATCCAGGAGCTTTAGAAAAACGAAGCAACGCTAGGTGATGTAGCGAGGATCGCAGATATATTACGCTATGAGCAAGAGCCAGGATTTTAGGAAGCTATATAACGAAGCCAATTCCGATCCATGGGGTGGAGCGAACAAAGATGTTATGACCAAAGTAAGCGAATGAGTTCTCCTCAAATCAAGTGTTCCAAGATATTTGCTCCAGCAAATAGTCACAAGACTATTCCCACTACAGATAGACGAAAGCCTGTTATGAATACAAGTAAATCCTCAAAACGTACCGGTGGTAGGCAAAGAAGAAGTTTCGGCAGCTATAATAAATCGGTGACAGTAAATTGCTCGGCTTGGATGAATAAAGTACTGAAGCTTGCAGTAATGGAAATACCAGAAGTTGATATACATATAAGAAAACTAAACAATCTAGATAATTAAATCATGGCTTGGTTGCGCGAGGTTTGAGCTCGCCGAGCATAAGACGGTAATGGTACTGATCATGAAGCAAAGGAAACTAACAGAAGTACGGATAAATGTTGCTCCGGGGGCTGCTGTAAAATACCTAGGCGTAATCATCGACGATTGGCCGAACTTCAAACCGCATTTGGAGGAAGCAGGCAAGAATGCATCCGTTGTTAATTCAGGACTATGCAGGTATCTGTGCGTAAGATATATGCTTGACCTAAGATCGGCGCGGACGTGTGACAGACTGCGGACTGTTTTAATTTGTTGAAGCTGGATTGCTGTTCGTCAGTCCGTTTCCAATTGGCTTTTCTTTTTTTGTGAATTCTGAAAGTGGTCGTGCTACTGCTGCAGAGTTTGGTATAATTCACCAATCAAACAAACGCGTCTACAAGAAAGTAATTAATTCTTCAAGCCTTCGCGTGGCTGACCGGTCAGTATTGTCTTTGCTGGATTGGTACAGATGCCATCCTTCATCAATTGACGACCTAAAAGCGTACAGTACTGCAAAAGTATTGGCACTTCTTTCAATTCGCTCGCAGCTGATAGCCACGCAAGGTTTGAAGTGCTGACTGCAAATCTGCAAGATGTTTCTCAAAATTTGAAAAGAGTAAGATCATCTAGATAGGCGAATGCCTTGACACTGCTACTCTTTGTTTGTACCTGTGTAATCATACGTTGAAAGGTAGCCGCCGCGTTTCGAAGTTGGATTGGGATCGTATTGAATCGCTATATCTCAATAGATGAATGCTGTTTTGTCCTTATCTTCTTCACGTAATTGTATTTGCCAGTATCTTGCGTGAATGTCGATAGTCGCTATATACTTTGTACTTCTTGTCACCTGAAGTAGATAATTGATGTTAGGCAAAGGGTAACTCAATTAAGGCGACGATAGTCTATACATACCCGTATGGTGCCATACTTTTTGACAATCATAAAAACGGGAGACGCCGAGGTAGACTAGCGTCCTTCAATTATCCGTTCGTCTAGCATTTTGTTGATTTCCACCTAGAGACGATCTCGTTTTTTTTTCAGAGAACGTGTTTGGTGGTGAAACGATAGGCGTGGAGTTTGTGGCATCAATGCGATGCTTCTCAAACTTTGCTGGGGTTGGTTCGAATATACCTCGGTTAGCGACTAAAATTTTATTAAAGTCTTCTTATCGAGCTAATTTTCTTTTGTGAGTTCTGTGATTTTGATAGCCTCAAAAACTAGAGCCATCATAATAACGTTGGTTAGTCGTTTTGGTGTATGTGGAATCGAAATGATCGGGCGTGGCGTGGTGTACTGTAGGGATCTCAGTAGTTGCAAAGAATCTGGTATTCGACTTTCTCGTTTCTTTGCTCTCTTGGGGCTGTGTAGTTGCTGGCTGCTAGTCAATGCGACTCTTGGTTGCATTATGTCCGATTTCGGATTTTCTCTCTGTAGTAAGTCGAGCTTTACCTTTTTGGCTACCCCCAAATTACCATATTTACTGAGGAACGTTGAGGACCATATTTGCAGTGGATGAAGTCCACCTTCAATAAAGTACTATTGTGCCGAGAGTCTGAGATTATTAGCAAAGCTATGCAAATTGAGCGTGTTTGTGGATTGACAGTTACTTCTGTTAATGTTATATCAGCTGATCTCAACTCATTTACTAGGATCATGTTCGTGCAATGCTTGTAGAACTTGTATTCTTTGTTGTTCAATCAGTGATAAAACTGCTAGCTAGCTACACTTACCCTAGCAGCTGCATCGATGAATCCGTATTCGCAGATACCGTTAGTTTGTCACAGAGCAGCAGAATTTTACTCAGTCCTATAGAGCAAAAGCTCACTGCTCTTAGATTCGCCACATGCTAGTTAACGACTTCGCACTGTTCCAGGCCTTCCATAGCCGTTGCAAGATACTTGTGTTGCAGTTGCGGCACCATATTCCGCTTCTCTGCAGGTACTTCTGTGGCCTTCCTCATTTCCTGATGTGACCGTTGACGCTTAGGACACACGCCTTCCGTGTCACATTTTGTTTGCTTCTTCTGGACATCTCTTGCTTTATGTTTCTAGTGAGCCTCTCGTTGACATAGCTTCTCTTAGCTGTTCTCTGAAGTTGGCTTCGAATCATGATTCTAAGCAGTCCAAAGATAAGTTCAAATTGCAGTTCTTCAGATGTTGCGTTCTGCGGAGGTAAGGCCAGTAATGAGCGCTTCTGACATATGAAGACATCAGTAGTGGTGTTATCATCTTGACGGCTGCTGAAGATCTCCATATAGATTTGATGCGTTTACCTAGCAGGTACAAAGCCACTGCGCAACAATTCTATTGCGTTGCTCTACGTGTTGTCTTGGTTACTAATACCTCTCTGCCACTGAATAGAATCGGGAGTCCTCTGACGGCTGTTTCGTCCCTTATTATCTCGGCTTTTATGTATATAGGCGATAAATGCTTCAATCTTTTCCGGATCACGCTTGCCGTTAAATTGTGCTGGACAGCTCCCAAAACTATCAGCGGATGTTGGTGGTAGGTGACTGGTCCTCAATGATGCTATTAGCTGCTGTAGCTGCTCATGATGACGCTACAGTCATGTTCAATTTAGCCCAGCTGCTTGTGACGGGCGCTATAGTGGTGGTTGTCACAGCTTCTAGTTGAACGCCAATTTATAACACAAGTTAGTTGTAAATATTAAATTAATTATTAAATTGTATATGTAGGTACCCAACTAACAATTTGCGCCCATATGTTACTAAATTCAGTTTTTTGACGCGAATACGTCGTGAATACTATGTTAAGTCGGAATTGTTTCGTCATTTTTCCTTCAAAGTAAAATTCCTTGATAGGCAAAATTTTAGTGAAAAAGTGGTAAAGACTACTTCTAACTCGTCTTTATAGGCATTGTGCCCATTCTTTGTAGGCGCAACCTTAGGAATGACAACGTATCCACGCCCAAAATGTTCAACAAATTGTTAGTTGGGTAGTACCCATACTATATAGCGTGATTGCTAAAGCAATTCTGGATATCAGATTGTGTTTATTTATCTATGGATACATACATATTTCAATCAGAGCGTCAACAATCAAAATTAAAAATATTTAAAAAAGAAATATTAGAAAATATTAAGTAATTTAGAACTACGACGAAAATTAGAACTAAGGTTTAATTTAAGCTAATTATAACATTTTCAATACATTCTTGAATTTTAATAAAGATTGCGGGAGAAACGCATTAAAGACGAATGAAAATAGACTTCTGTACGTGCAAGCGGGATAAAAAAACCTCTGACGATTATCTAAACAACTAGATTCAAGTCTGGTTATCTTGGAACCAAGATCTGTCAAAAAAAAGCTTTCGCAAAATTTGAAAAGAAAATACTCATCGAGGAACAATCTATCCGATTTCAACGAGGACATATGAAGGATAAATAGAAGAGAGAAGTTGGGACAGTAGGGAATGCTGAATTTAAAGAACAACGATTGAGTAAATCTACGCTGAGCTGATTGAGTGGTGTAAGAAAAATACTGAAAGCGAGGAGACCAGATTTGGCACGCGTATTAAAGAGACAAACAATCAATGAATATAGATGAAAATGTCGGTGATCGTATACGAAAAACGCAATAAAAAACCCGCAATCCTAGAAGCACTGGCCCTGATATTCATGACATGAACATTAAATTTCAATTTAGAATCAAACACCATGCCAAGGTCTTTCAAATGGTGGACAATTGAGACCGAAATACCAGATAAGAAGTAAGAGAGCACTTATGGTGCATTTTTATATAAGAATCAAATCTGGAGACACTTAGTGGTAAGAAGTTGTTTTGACTTCAGTGATTAAGGGCAAACAAATTAGCTTGCAATTGATGATCATCATCCACAGACTTGATTACACTGTATAGTTTTAAGTCATGCGCATATAAAAGACAGGAGGTGCTGATAAGAGAACGAAGGCTATTGACAAACAAGATAAAAAGTAAGGGACCCAGAATAAATCCTTAAGAAACTCCGGATGTGGGAAATATAGGAGAAGAAATGGAATCGTTTAAAGTGGCTCTGCGAAGGCGACTATGAAGATAGGAGGAAAACCAGGAGAGGAGGCTACCGAAAATACCGAACCCATTAAGTTGATTGAGCAGCAGGTTTTGGTCTGTAATCAGTTTTTTTACTGATATTTTTTTCGTGTTGAATCTTTTGACGGTATTTCAGCGCTCTGTCTCTTTCAAATGAAATAAACACGTTTATTCTCAAACAACATTGAGAAGCATTGGAAACTAACTGCCAAGAAGCGGGATATGTAACCCAAACAGGGCAACTTTAGCAAAATAAATGTAGTCGACACTAAGCGCCAACCTTATCTGATGCACGGAAGTTTGTAGAAAAAGTTCATGAGGCAGACTTTTTGCTGGACAACAGATAAACTCTTCGTATTTATAGAGCGGCGTAGGTGTACCAACAAATCATGGCACAACTCGTGTCGCAAACAATTTACTTCATTGTCTTCATCTCAACCGAAACCATTTTTCTTGACAAAAGTTATCAAAACCTGAAGTGGAATTATTATTGTGAGATGATCAAAAATTGAAATTGAACTTAGTGGTTTCGAAAGTATGCACCGCTTTTCATCAGACATAAGCTCATCGTACATATCTGACCCCGCATCAAATATTTTCTGCTTGAAAAGCTTCAGAACCGATATATGCTGCCTATGCTATTATAGATGAGAAGGGAAAAGGCGATAGCAATTTAAAACTTCTATTGCAAAATCTGAAAGCAAGTTCGCTAAGATTAAGACGAGAACAAAAGGTATTGAGCGAACTTAAAACTAATCATTTAGAACCAGATAGAATGAATATTTTATTTTTCCAGAGAATTTTATCTTTGGAGAATTTCAACATAATGAAAATAAATATACTCTGAAAATAGCTATTCGACAAAACCTTTCAAATCTTTCTCACTGCAATATTTTATACATATTAAATAAATAACTTCAGAAAATTTTATGATTACTTATAAACGACGCATCATACTTTTGAAACTTTTATATAAAATCCCCAAGCATATTTACACACTCGCACATAAATCAGCCATTAAAACTCCATTTCGACGTATCCCGAAAACAATTTTCAATATTTACCGTATGTTTCATGCGTGCAACCCTCCATTCGCTAAAATTTATGTGAATCATTCATGAATTACTTACCTTAAATCGCAGATGGAATCGACCCCAAACTTTCCATTTCTTTATATGCTTTAGAAAACGTGAAAACCCACTTCACTTGAATCTCACGCTTCCTATACCTTTATATCACATACTCCCCCTTTTGCTCATACACTCGACAACATTACTTTATGTAGAGAAAACAATAGACTCGGAACTTTTATTTTCGCATAAACCCAGGAAAATGTCTTAGTCCACACGATTCGTCAGTGAGCACCTAATGTCTATGAAAATAAAATGGCTTGAGAGTTGTGTTTTACTGTCATAGTTCTATGCGTAGTCTTCTAGTGTTGCGTTTCCGGTGTATTTTTTCTCGTATTGTATGACGCAGGAGCTCATAAAGCTGAGAAAAGAACGATTTAAGAGCCACCGCATATAACAAATTTATAACCCGAAAACTTTTCTACCAAACACAAAACGCAACTCTCAACACCTCAACGGTGCCGAAAAGCTTTTATTTCGGGCCAGCTTACCACATGAATGGTTAGACTACTAGACAATGGGGATGAGGGTTGGAATTTGTAATGGTAGTACGTTTTCGATGGAAGTCGGGGGATTGTTTCTATTTTGAAATGGATGGGCGCGGTAGCATTTGAGTGAATAAGTGAATGACACTAGATAGGTGATCATTTTGAAGCTAATCTGGATAAATGTACCTGCGTGAAAGCTATTTTAGAGATTTTATTGGCTGGAGCACTGGGAAAAAAGTGTAGCGAATGTTTGTGTTAGTCAAATTATCCTTAGATTAATTTGTGGTTTTGGTGGCAATGTAATTGCAATGCCACTGAAGTATGAAAAAAATGCTAAAATCTTCTTTGATATTGTCCATCATAGATCAAAAGTTTTCATTAGCAAAAAAAAACTCATTAACTTGAAGATTAACTTTAACTTTATTCTAAGAAAAATTTTATTAACGAAATTCATTCGTTTTATTGCGGCTTATTGTACTTGTTTTTTAGATAATTTTATAGAATTTGTAAATCTGAAGGAAAAAATGGTTCCGGATCCAACGATTCCGAAAATTCCCAGGATGAGTATGCTGTTGAAAAACAAAATTAAAACAAAGAACCCTACGAAGCATCTAGACTGTCCTGATGTGATCAAGGCATTGGAAGACGAACGAGCGCAGAAGAAGAAAAAAATATGTTTACTACAAAAAAATTAGCAATACAGGCTCGCCGATATGACGTTATTATTCCCGCTCTGGGTCGTAAATTCATTGTTGGTTTGGACAGGGTAGCTTTTATTTCCAAATAAAAAAAAATAGAAGAATAAGAAGAACTGCATGGATCATTGTTGTCTGTCATTAATATGCATTGATGAAACCAATCCCGGATGGGTTTGAGACATACCTGGGCCCACACCATTGGATTTAACTGGTATGTATTTTAATTTTGGTACAGGATTTTGTTTTTTATTAATTTATTTTTACTTTATTCTTGCGTTTATTCTGTTGCTATTGATTTGGTTTTTTTTTTATTAGATGAATTTATTACTTATTCTGTTTTGTTAGTACAATTGCTATCGAGTAGCTTTATCTAATAAAAAAAATAACGTTTCCTGTCCTCGGACACATCTTTCTCTTCATAGTGGTGTGTGCTTTTTTGTGTTGTGACCAGAGATGCCAAACCCAGATTTAAGTTTGGATTTGCCAGACTTTCACAACGTTTTCCAGACACCCAGATATTACTCAAAATTTCCAGATTTTTTCAAACTTGTTCTGAAACTTTGATATTTTAAATGTCTAAGTAAAATTTTCAAAATTTCACATAGCGCAAATCAAAATGTCAAACAAAAAGGTACAGAGTTTGAAAAGCTCAGCCTGCGGCTAGCTCTTTGTCAAATTCTACATTTAAATAAGCTCTTTCAAAGTGAACCCCCAAATATATTTTGGCTTAACTTGGAAATAACAAGATTAACGAAAATAATATTATATTCAAAAGCATTACTTAGAGAAAACCAAAAGAAAGGATGATAAATTTCTAAATGAAATGTAATTTTTAACATAGGATGACTTTTACTTAGGAGCTTGCAGTGAATGCCTAGTTAAATAGACTAAAAGATTATATTTTAGTATCGAAACGCACTGTTAAAATTATGTTGACCAAATATATCAGTATCAAAATTATAAAAACAAATATATCAGTATCAGTTTCATGTATCCTGAAAATGTTGTTTTGAAAAGACAACCTTCAATTATCGCACTTTGTCAATGTTTTCCAAACTTAAGAGAAATATCAGAATTGCAGAATATAAATTCACAGTGATGGAGTCTAAGAAATATTGAATTCACCGGTTTTGAAACCGGCAATGCTGAGTTATTTTGGAAACAAGTGAATCCAATCGAAACATGAGAACACAATTCAGCTTTTCCAATTTTGAGGAATTTTATTTTTCACCTGTTATTCGCACTCAATTATTTCGCGACTGTAGAAAGAACTTTCTCTCAAATCAACATCAATAAACGAAAAAACGAGCAGTCGATTACAAACATATACTCTAAGTGGCCTACTTTTTTCTAAAGAATATTTAAAATCCAGAAATGAAACTTGTGCAGGTATAGAATTAAATTAAATCCTTAAATCAAAATTATTTTCGGTAAATATATATTAAAGCATAATCATAGTACGCAGAAAATTGTTGTGATGAATTATTTTTTTGTCTTGCATGGTTTGTTTTGTTGCTGAAATAAATGGTTTTTATTCAAATGATATCGTTTTTACTGAAACTAAGTTACGTTTTTCATTGAAACTAAAATCCCCAGATTTCTCCAGATTTTTTGAAAAATTTTCCAAGATTCTATGTACACTGAAAAAAATCATTTGGTATTTCATATAAAGAAATAGTCATAATTTACTAAAGAAAATGGTTGATTTTCAGCCTACTAATTCAATTTGTTGTTTCCGCAAATCATGAATCGTTAATTATCTCCGTATAATATTAATCATTTCTTTTACTGTCTTTAGACATTTTTACAATAAAAATAACTAAACTTTCTACAATGCAGACATTCATGCAAATTATATTGGCAAAATTTTCTATTTCAATAGTAAGAAACTCTACAAACAGTTGATCCTTTTTTAACTAAAGAAGATTAGTAATATCAACTAATCTAGATTTCCTTATTAATTAAAGTGTTTTGAAGAATAAATCATACTTTTAGACTTTTCTACCAAATCAAAGTCATCTATTTGCAATTAGTTAAAATTTCGAATTCTTTTCGTTCAGTGTATTTTTTTCTGGCAACGCTGGTTGTGACGTTGGTGTGCCGTAGCAAAAAGAAAAGAAACTCCTCTGCCCAAACATCTACTCTAGACTGAGGTAGCTCGTTAGAGAAGGCACGGCGGCCAAATCGTAAAAACAAACATGTTGCACTAACGACGGCTCGACAGAGCTCCGTCTGATGTAATAATGTATCTGAATCATGTATCCAAAATTACATAGTAGACGTGTAAGTAATACTTGCCCATAAGCTCTGATCCCATTGGTATTTCTATAACAAAACGAAAGAAATAATGAGCTGTTATATATTGGGCCCTATTCTGAGAGTCACCTCACGTGAAAAATGAAGTGACTCACTTGATTTCGTTTTCTGAGAGTCACGTGAGGTGACTTCATCTAACCTCAAGTGACATTTTCAATCTATCTTCTATAGTTTTCAATCAATCTTCTATATAAGTGACGAGAGTCACGTGAAGTGAGATTTTCAGTTACTCGATAATATCAAGTGACTGTGGACTGAAGTGATATATATTGATGTTTTGAAAAAAATTAAGAAAGATTTTGACAAAGTTTGGATCGTGAATCACGAAAAAAAGTAAAAAATAAATCTTATTTTGAGGATATTTATATCTTTTTATTTGAATAATGTGGCTAAACTCACCTACGCGTTCGCCATAGCAGTTAGACGATTTTCCTGATAAATATTTGGCTCGTATGTTTGTGATTTGATTGTTTTGTGCTAATATTTGGGGTGCTTTATGTTTGATTGGTTGTTTTTCTTTAGTGTACCCTCTAGTGTCTCCTCGTGTTTTTTTAAGTTTTGTTTTTCCTGAATTTTTGATTTTTGTTAGGTAAAAAGTAACCAACACACGACAATTTGAATGCTTTATTGAGCTGACGGAGAATCATCCACAAAGCTTGAAACAGCACAGCGAACACATAAAAACCACTTTTAATATTCACCAATACTTTTTCCAAATCACAATTTTTTTAATCTTGTATAGCAAGTTTTAGTATACCTGTTCCACTTGTAAATAACTTCTTCTTTTTTATTTCACTTATCATTTGCTTATCCTTGGGCACTTCCTGTTTGCGTTCAATTTTCCTTATGCTGAATTTAGTTACACACAAACAAATGTTGGTGAGCTGAGTTTGGAAACGGTCACCTCGTCTATTCACCCCTGGTTTTTTTCACATGCAAAAATATGCAAGGAAGTAATTTTACAAGTTGCTCGACTAATTGAAGATAGTTTTACTGGCCACGGCTTCGTCAGGATGTGATAAATTATGTCAGCAAGTGTCAAATCTGCAAACGAATCAAATCATCGAATGCTACAATGAAACCAACCATGGGTGCCACTAGAGCTACCGACCGACCTTTGCAGTGTCTGTTTGTGGACTTTCAAAAATTGGACACACCCAGTTGCTTGTGGTGATGGACCACAATACAAAAATTGTATGGTTCAAGGCACTGCCTAAGGCTACAGCGGAACTGGTCGTGAAATTTCTGAAGGAAAACAACTTCCTTGCCTTTTGTGTACCTGAAACCGTTCACACAAACAATGGTGTCCAATATACATCGAAAATTTTTTGGAGTTTCTGGTGAGGTATGGAGTGAAACATTGCCTCACACCCTATTATTCACCCCAAGCTAACGCTTCTGAAATGGCCAACCAATCCGTTCTCGCTGCTTTTCGGGCCTACATAGGAGACGACCATACGAATTGGGATGTTAGTCTGTCAGAGTCATGTACCGCGTTGCATGTGTTTACAGGATTCTCACCCCATTTCCTAATGTTCGGTTATCAACCTATACATCATGGCTCCGAATATGCTTTACTAAAATCTTTACATGCTTTTGAGGACGGAGATGTTCAATTAGCTTCAAATTGTGACCGTTTTCGATTGGCCCATAGCCACGTTAACGCCAAATTGGCTGACGTCTACGCCAAAAGAGCGCAGCGGTACAATTTGCGAAGTCACCAGAAGTTCTTCACTTCAGGACAGGAAGTGTGAGTGCTAAATCACCTACTTAGCTGTGTTGCTGATCGATTTGCTGCTGAACTTGCCCCGAAGGTTTTTAAGGCAACGATAAAGCGGAAGGTGGGCCAGGTATTTTATGAGGTTTTGGATGCTAAAGGCAAGTTCTTGGGCATTTTCCACGCCAAATATTCGAAGGTGTAGCGAATGATGTGTAAAATTGCCTGATGAGGGAAAAAAAGGTTGGTGGGTTTCATGTAGCCCAGCTTTGAGACATCTTAGGGTCGGAGTCGTCCCCACGATTGTTGCGATATTGAAAAGATACAATTCTTAGGTGCAAAGAAAAAAGTAAATAAAAATATCCAAGTCTCAGCAGGCCGCGACGTCGCAGCAGGTGACAGTTGTCAAACAACAGACAACCGAGACGTTCTAGTGTCGAGTGTTCCGCAATATGACTGAAGAATTGACTTATCAGCTAATAGTTGTGCCCGGTAGCTGTACTAATGGAATTGGTGATGCCCTAATGGTGTAGAAAAATGTATTATATGGGAAATTTGGGAAAAGAATTGCTTTTGCGGTTCATGGAAAAAAAATTTCGAACGAGAGCAAAGGGGGCACACTTGGTTTGTCCGTGGCGAAAGCAGAAGGAAGTTTTTTGTTTGTTAGAGAATCAGTAATTGATGGTGTGGTTATGATATTCTGGAAAACCCGAAACGTTATATGTAGAAAAGTTGTTAGAACATTATCGATTGATGGTGTGGATATTATGAAAAAATTGAAACATTATGTGCTGAAAATCAGTTGCAGAAGTGTCTTGAACATTTTCATATTGGGCGAGAGGCCTACTTCAAGAAAAGTGGCGTAATCGAAATATAAAGCAGACAAAATTAACGGGAGTTTGATCGAGAATTATTGACGGAATCTTTGGTTGATCAAGGAAAATATGGCGAAGGAGGACAACTACTGGATGAAACTAATGCGAGGATGTGAACTGAAGGAATTCAGTGAGAAGTTTCTCAAAAGTGAGCGAGATATCATGATTGAACTGAATCTACTGAACTGTTTTGCGCAAGTCCAATGAATGACTTGGCATAGAACAATTGAACTAGTGAACTGTTTTAGTGAAACATTTCACTAAAATGAACAAGATCTGATGAAACATTTCATTCTATTGAACTGTTTTGCGCAGGGCCAAATCAGATGCAGCACATACGAGTATATCAGAACCTTTGCAAATTAACAATGAGCGAAAACGATAGCAACTCGATTCGAAAGCTCTAAAATACAAATACACCGCTGAGATTACCGAATATAATTCAAGAATCTCACGCTTTTACTCACTAGAGCCAAACCATCCTGAGGAACGAATATAAACCTCAATGTCGTCGAATTCACAAAAAACAATTGAATGTTTACATCCAACGTAAACACCCAACCGCCAGTAACTTGACAACTGTCAATAGCGGAACAGATCACAGTATTCCATGACTGGTCAAATTAAGTGGAACGTTACGTGACTAAAAGTTACCTACTGTGGGTTCAAATATGTGATGTGCATGCGTATCCAGTTCATTCAACCGAGAAAACGGAAAATTTAGAGAAACCGATGACCAAAGGTTTGGTAAGAACAAGATCTCGACACGGTCAGGTCATTTTACTTGGACTGTGGAACCGAATAGTACCACAAAGTATCTATTCAGTGGTAGTAAAAGCAAAGCAATCCCACGACAACCTTCGTACGGGTCTAGGGGTTGAAGCTGGTAGAGTTATGTGTCAGCATCAGGATGCCGATAAAACTACAAACGCACATCAACATCCTGATGCCAACACTCTAAACACTAATATCAACACGGTACTCGTGCATCGCCATAAAATACATGACGTTGACGGCCGGGTTGAAATTAATAGAAATGATGAAAGAATCAAGTTCTTAGCATCAACAAATCGAAGACCCACAGTGGCTTCGATGTAATAAATAAGTTTGTTGTTAAATGTCTCGTGAGAAAAACGAAGACCAACGTGGCTTCGAAGTAATTAATGATTTTCAATGTCTCGTGAGAAAAACGAAGACCAACGTGGCTTCGAAAAAATATCTCATCTAAAAAACGAAGACCAAAGTGGCTTCGATAGTAGCGAGTAAGAAAATAGCGCAGTCTTAATCTAGTGTCCTAAGCGTAAGTTTGTGTTCAATAAAGTGAGAAGTATTTTTCAAAAAAGTAGTTTTTATTCAAACTAAAAGTTATTACTGTAGAGAGCTTCATTACAATTTTTTTAATCATTGTGGATATGAGTGTGGAGTGATTAGTTTCACGACTCACTTTACCCCTGATTTAAATCCGGTACCTAATCAGAGCTAGGTGAACTCAATGCTTGGTGCGCGGACCCTCGTCCGAACCTGGATTCGAACCAGGGACCCCACACGCAAGAAGCCAGTGCTCTACCCTCTAGGCTACTCAAGCAGTGGTAGTGAAGGTGGATATTCACTTCTCGTTTTCAATCTGGTTGTCAACACGACGAGTACGAAGAATTCATACGGGCAGTTTAATAAAAAAAAGATTGAAGGAGTAGACCCCGTCACACCAGAGCGTGTAACCTGCCGTAGAGTGTCCGCTGAGCCGAACGTCACTCCACGGCTCAAGACTCGTTTTTGGGGTGAGTGAGGGGCGCCCACGATCCGTCTCGCTGAGTTGAACCGGGACTCAGAGGAACCTGACCGACGCTCGACCTCCTGTAGCCAGGAGAGTAACATTGTTTACTTTTTAGTAGTATCAAACTTAGTGATATGATTGATTGTCGCCATACCGCAAAGTTTAACCTGGGCTGCTGTGGAAAAATGAGAAAACTGGACTGCTCTGTATCGAATATATGTTATTTCCCGAAAAAGTCCTAGAAGATTGAAAAGAGATATATCCTGAAAAACGGTGTACACTTTTATCCAAGGTCTAGTAGGTAACGCTGCTGTAAAATCTCTGCAACAGCCTTTTCAAAGACTTTGGATAGTGTCTGGGCCTGATTAGTTGGGAACTTTTTCAACTGATAGGTAGCTTAGCTCTAAAAATGTCACTTTAAATATCCATTTTAAACCTTGTCAGGGACAGCTTCTTAGAAAAGATGCATTTAAAAGAGGCATTTCAAAACAAGCATTTAGCAATAACCCTGAGAAACAGTGTTTCAGCCAAGATATCGGGTAACTATTGACTTTGACAGTAAGAGTACAATAGCAAGTTATCTATCAGTGACAGCAGCAAAGAAAGTGAGAGAGTGAAATATTCACTACTATATTCCAAATTCAGTTTAGCCACACAACTACCAACTCTACTAAAGTTAACAATACAAACTACTGATTAAGAGTTTTGACGAAAATAGAAAAGATATATTCTTAATTTGTCCAGTCTCTAAATTTTATGCCTGAACATTAACTTTTATGCCTACATACATATCAGTATACACCATATTTTTTTTCAAAATTCTATAAATATACTATTTGACCACAACATTTTTTGAAAATAAACTGGATTTTTGATTTGAATGTTTGAATTTGAATGTTTGCATTGAATGTTTGAATATTATTCGTATATTTTTACTCGTTCCAATTAATGTGTCCAAATATTTTGAACGAGAAAAACACAATCACTTTATCATCAAACTCGAAGCTGATGAGACACTTAATTTGACGATTGCCCATTAAATCAACTGACAAGACCATTTGCTCTCTTCCAACGAAAACTTTTCGAAATCCGACATGTGTCACACCCTAAAAGCATTGTCGTTGTCGTCGTTCGTTCGAACCGAAAAAAAACTGAAAATCCTCAAATCGCAATCTTTTTCAACCTGCAAATGGATATGTCTGAAGTAGAATATCACACGGCATGATCTTTCATCCTCTGAATAAATTGCTTCGAACTGATAAAATCGTAAGAATCTTTCCGTGAAATTCAATCCACTTTCGCTCCGATGCTTGGGTTTTCGTTGACATCATCATTCCCATGCTTTTCATGTTTTTCGCAATGTATTTCATTTCTCTTCTTTTCTATTTGATTTGCAGAAACTGAAACATTTTGCGGTGATGTTCCACCACATTACTGGGAGACGCCATACTCGCAGCCATATTTCGATAATTCCACAAGACGAGAAATCACAGCAACCGTCGGTCAAGCGGCACTGCTCCACTGTCGGGTCCGGAATTTGGGCGATCGGGCGGTAAGTATCCTATCCAAACGTACTTTGTCAAATGAACCATTTGTCACACGTGTGACAAGCCAGATAATGCGTCCGAACAAAGAAAGGACATTCGGTTTGAGTCGAGGTCACAATCTCGATGTCTTCTTAATTCAGGTTGCCTTTTGTGTGCGTGTCCAGGCGGTATTGTCACCATCTGAGAAAAAAATATCATTTTGAATTCACGAAACACAAACACATACAGTTTTATTATCCGTTGGCGTTAAAATCGACTATTCGCTTACTCATCGGCAGAGTCTATAGAAGACAAAAGTTTAACTCGAACCGAATTTTCTGCCATAAATGTTTTTCGTCCTTCGGCTTATTTAAACTTTTCACTCGCTCCATTTTAAACTTTCACACAAGTCATGTTCATATTCCCACAGAAAACTTTTCCAACAGTAATGCACACGTATTCGTGCATATTTGTGGTTTTCATACCGCATACATTGTTTGCTTGGGCTTCGAGGTATTCTAAGCCTTTCTGGCGAAATTGCTGTCGAACCGACTAACAATAGCAAACTGAATATGTGATGAATTAGACTAACAATGAATTTGAATTATGCGGATAGACGAGAACTTTTCGAATGGATATGTAAATAAAACGGTCAAATGAAAATTGGTCAAAAAAATATGTCGATAGTTTTGTTTAATTGCTGTTGTCGTTGCGAAAAAGGATCAACTGGCAGACAATTGTGATTTGCATATCCATTTGTAGTCCCGAAGGAAACTGACCTATGTGTTTTGTTCGAATTACAGGAAAGGAACGTGAGGGTTCGAAGATACAAATGTGTATCATGTGGCGCTCAGTGACTGTTAAATATGTATATTAATCATGCGGAAATTGGTTTAGACTGGCAGTTTGGATGTTGACAGTTTGAATAAAATAGTTAATTGGGATTGTTCCTTAAATTGGAATGTTACAAAACAGCTTATGATGACTTAAAGAAGTAGAGAAGAGTTTAATTTTGGGGCTTATGTATCATGTGATACCATGACCCATATTGAGTGAAAGGAATGCCTTCCAAAGAAGCAAAATCCAGAAGATAGGGATCAAAGGTCCCACAAAATTATTTCCGCCAACCATATTCCTGTAATGCTTCATGTGCTGATTTGAGGTCATTCTGACAATATCGGAAATTGCCATCGTAAACGCAATTGCGAGCGACCATTATAAACATCGTCCGAGCTCAGTTCCCGATGGATCAAAGCACATAGCGAAGCTCCTTTAAAAAAAAAGCAATAAAGCGACCACTGCAAATATTTGTCACGCGATCCACCTTTAATACACCGTCGGGAGCGTGCTACATGTGGTTAAAACATTTCGGAAGAAATCAACGAAGAAAAACTCGAAACCACCAAATGATTACTTTCAAAGTGAAAAGCTTAAAGTTCTGATTAGGACTTCTTTGGATTTTCAAATGTCTTTGAATTTGGAAACAATGAATAGTTGTAGTGGGCTAAATCTGTAGAGTTGTTGGATGGGGTTGCAATTCGTTGCCCAGTTTATGGATTTTCGCCACGGGGACGACACATGTGTTTTGTCTGATTATTTATTCAGTTTGTTTTACTAAATCACATTGGACGGATATAGCGTTCAACAACACGTGCAAATGATAAAATTATGATACCAAAATGAGTGTTCTGTTCCAACAACGTTCCACGCGATTCGCCAATTTCTGGATGAGGCCCATTTCTGGATGAATGGGTGTGTCAACAAATAAAACTATCGAATTTGAGACGCTACCAATCGACGTGAGATCCTAGAGCGTCCAATGCATCCGGAAAAAGTCTCAGTTTGGTGTAGGTTTTGGGCTGGTGGCGCCATCGATCCATTTTTCTTTGAAAACGACGTTCGCCACGCAATCACCGTCAACGGCGAGCGCTATAGGTCGATGATTACCAACTTCTTTTGACCTGAATTCGAGGATATAGACACCAACAACATGTGGTTTCAAAAGGATGGCGCTACGTGCAGCTTATATCATGACACATTGGACATTCTGCACGAGCAATTTGAGGACATGGTCATCTCACGATGAGGTGATGTGAAGTAATATAATGCGAATAAATCACAAACCACAACGGCCCTCAAAGCCAACATAATCCATGCTATCGGTCAAATTCAGCCTGATTTATGCGCCAGAGTCATGGAAAATTGAAATTGTTGGATGCGCGCCACCCAGAGAAACTGAACTACATAATATTCCGTACCTAATGGCATCAATAGGCCTTTCAAACGTATAAAAAATTTCGATGATATCTCCCAGACACTTTTTTTATTTAAATTTAAAAATAGGAAATGCTTAATTTAAGACCCTATAGAAGCTTAGGGAAAAGTAATGTAAAATCAAAAATTATGTAAAAATTCGAGAATTAAGGCTATGATTTGCCGTCTAAATCGAAAAAAAGTAAGTAATAAAGGACCATGTTGTTGTAGTTCATTGTGCTTCTTGGGGATACGCAATAACGGCGGGTGCAAAAACATAAGTTCGCGCAAAAGGTATCAAGAACACTATAAAAAATCTATTCATAATAAAAGTTTGAAATCAAAATCAGATATCATACAACAGTGGAGAAAGAAACATTCGTCGAGATAGAATTCGGAAAAACATAAACGAAACGAAAATAAATCAGCTTGTAAATCTACACTGAACGCCATCTACAGCATCATTTAAATAGTTCAAAAAGTTACACCAAACTTAAAAACAGTATACATACAGAAAAGTGGAAAGGAAATATGAAGAGAAGTAAGTAATGATTGAGAACAGGAGGACAAAACTGTGCAAACGAGAGTCCTTGGCAGCTATGTATGCAATGTGTTTATCAAATCCATGTTTTTACTCAAAAAGCACACCAAGATCTTCAAAATGTTCAACAGGTTTAGAAGACATTTGATAGCATTTAGATACATTCAAAGTAAGCAAAGTCAAAGTAAGCAAAGTCACTCCCACTTAGAGCATAAAGATCAAAATATAACGCGAAAATCATTAATCAACTCAAGATCTTAATGCCATCTGATCAGATCAGCAGATCGTTGATAAATACCAGGAAGAACAAAGGACCTAATATCAAACCTTGTGGCACTACAAAAAGAAGGCAGTATGGGGTACAATAATTTACAGATAAGATACAGCTACTACCAGAAACATAAGATAAGAACCAGGGAAAAAAGGTCTGATAAAACATAACCTTCGAGCTTTAGAAGAAGAAGCTTGTGGTCACAAAGTTTAGACCATTCACTGAATCTGTGTATCTCATATACCGCTGAATTAAAGTTGATTTTACAAATGTATTCAACTAGATATAAAACTAAACATGAATTCGTATGTTTTTGCATGCCCTATATCGCACGCTAGATACATAATCGAAATTTTTCATTTATTTCCCAACGGGTACTTGACTCTTGTATTTTGGTAGAACTGAACATTTCCAAAGTATATACACACTTCCTTCATATCTCATCGAAAGTATTTCTCAGCTTATTTCGTCTACTTTCGATCTTACTTTTTCACTGTGAGTCCTGAACAGCAAATCTAACCAGGTAATCTACAAGAGGTGGGATCAGATGCCTCCAAGCCATTGAACCTATTTTGTTCCCCGATTCCACGCTTCGGATTGGCAACATAGCTTCCTGTCCAAAGAACATTTGTGAATTCGTTCAACAAAATCTTTCAAATCAACAAATCTTTGACTACCCAGAAAAAATCATACACGTTTAAAAGATTTTCACATGTCATTACCCCATTGCTGTTATCGTCGGCAAAAATATAGTCCTCAGCCCCATACATGTTAGTTTAGTCATTTTTAATGTTTTTCTGTGCTTCTTTTGCCTATTATTTCCAGCATCAGGTTCCCTTCTGATTCATTTATATTCTGCTGGAAGTCAGTTTATATTTTCCTTATCCAAAAATCTACCGATTCCGAATCCATTTCCATTTATTGCTTTATATTCTTTCTCTTTTTGTCTTGATAACCGCTGATTGATGTCGATCCTCCTTCCATATTAGACTTTTGTGCAGCAAAGGCTCATTAAAGGCAGATCTTGTACATTCGATCTAACAACCTTTACTAGTTTGGCTTCTTCTACAACAGATACAAGTTGATATGGCATTTATAAACATCTCAAAATTTTTTGGTACTTTTGACTTTAATCATTTTCTTAAAAAACTCAATACTCATATGATATCCGGTTTAGTTTTTTCTGTTACATATTTAATGTAACCCGTCGCAACTGTCCTGTTACTGTTGATTGTTCCACCTCTTTCCCACTCAGCTCTCTTTCCTCAGAGTTCAGTTTTTAGTACATTACTTTTCCTAGCTCTTATCAAATACCATTCTTGCTTTATTTACCCTCACTACTAATTGTTACGTTCAACTTAATGTAATGTGATAAAAAGCAATACACATATAAGAGATATGACTGAATGTTTTCATGGTTTCAGCGTAGGTCCTCTTTTCTAGCTTTCAATTATTTGAAAACCCTTAGTATTTTTTAAACTCAGAACTCAATAATGTATTTACACATCGAACATCAGGCTCTCTCGTTTGTTTGACCCTCAGAATACAGACCAAATATTTGTCAATGTAAGACGATGCTAGGCTATATCATACAAAATGCAAGAATGTCATTGCTCTTAAAACGTATAACCTTCACTTGCAAGGAATAGGCTCAAATACGGTCGTTTAGTGTTGGGTCCACATCATTAATGTCACTCTAGTTTGACTGAAAATTGCGAAAGAAAATCTTAATAACTTAAATTTTGTCTAAGTTTTACATAAAGATTTTTGTTCATTTCAATAAAAATAACAAATTCGGTCAGTAGTTCACTTAGTCCTGTCAGCTTTTGATCTCAGCAAATAAACTCATAAACAATTCATCTTTTTATACGATACACATCATATATAATTATACTCTAGATTAAAATCAACTAAAACATACAAAAAAACTCAAATCTGTTTAACAAGGACTAATCATCCGTTTTTGAACGCTTAATTTCAGCACGCCGTAAAAACGGCATGTTATTAATACTCGACACACTTAACAAATCTAGAGCACTAATTCACATGCACACATATCTTTCCGTTGGCTTTGTCTCCTCTACGTAATCAGTCTTTCCTCCGTATGTATGCTAAAAGCTTTCGCTTGACTATATTTCCTCGTGGAAATCACTCAAGATCTTCTATTCCGGCTTGTGTCCTTGAATGCAGTTAATAACATTTCGTATGCATGTCCGTGCTAAGCGCATTTAATACGTCCAGTCCCCCCTCACTTTTGCATTTGTGGGATCTACTTTGTGTCATCTATAAATGTGGAACTGATGCGAGATGTCCACCCATAACCGACTATGTTCTATGAGAAGCCGAGTGCGGCAAACTATAATGTCCTTGTTCGCATTTGTATAATCTCAAAATATTATACCATATACCGTTTCGTTGCGGGTCAGTTTTCATGCACGTATGCTCATAACAAAATGTTCAGGGCTGACGTATTGCGAAAGTTTAAAAAAATAAGACTGGTTTTTTTATGATATGGAACGGCTTTTTTTTTATGTATATACTAAACGAGGACTTATGAATTTAATGCTTTAGTATTTTTCCCTTATAAGCACTTGAATTACGTATGCAAAACAATGTTTTATAATTGATGGGAAATTCAGACAAGTCAACGCAATTTTACCCAAGTCAAATTAATGATCATCATTACGCTTTACGTGATGAACAGAATTTAGTGTAAACAGTTTAGCAAGTAATATTACTTTACAATAATACGCTTCAATCATTTCGAGTTGAAAATATTTTGCGTTCTGAAGAATCATATGAAATGAAGTACTACAAAATTAGGAATAAACTTCCAAAAATAATTTTTGAAATTGTTTCCGGAGATAATAGAGACAGTTTTGGGTCTTGAAAATTTACAGAACCTAATTTTTATCACACTCAATCAAATATCGGGTACTTTCAATTTAAGAAAATGCTATGCTGCATTGGGAACTGACGAAGCGAAATCTAACGAAGCATAGATATTTTTGGATTATTTGCCAAATGAAGCGTAAATATATACTTAATTTTTTTCACCACATCAAATGACAGTAACATTTGTTTTTAGATTAAAGAATACCTTAAACAATCAGTTTAGCTTCATCAGCGATTTTGTGACTTCGTTTTAATTGAACTGCAAACGTTTGAACTAATTTCATTAATTTAAGCTCAAGCGCAAAATGCACGATAAACTACCTCGAAATATCTCCCCAAAATCAATACTTATTCATCATACAACACCCTAAACACAAATCCATTTACTTCCATTCACAACAACCTGAAGTTGAAGTATTCAAATGGCAACCCATTTATTTTCAATGTTCGCTTCCCCACAATCAACAAACGTGTCCACATAGTCAACTCAGTACTAACGAGAAAATTTTATTTCCGCTTTTCTTTTTTCTCCTCGCTTAATCTGCGTCATGGTCACCCGGCCAACGAAAAAAAAAAAATTTAGGTTTCATGGATTCGAAAAAGAGATCTGCATATCCTGACGGTCGGCATCCTCACCTACACAAACGATCAGAGATTTCAATCTTTACATACCGAAGGGTCAGACGAATGGACGCTGAGGATATCGTCGCCGCAGCCCAGGGATTCGGGGACTTACGAATGCCAGGTCTCCACCGAACCAAAAATAAGCCAAGCATTTCGATTGCACGTAGTCGGTAAGTTGTTTTGTTCGTTCTTCCTATTCAAGTGTGCTGTGTGATCAGGACGGGAGTGAAAGCCTGAATGTTTGAATGGCTTTGTTATTATTGTTATTTTTGTATTCACCTTTAAGGAATGTTATCAATGCAAGATTTTTGTGGCATATGTTTGGCAGCTACTTATTTGGTTGAAGGTACTTAGCCACAGGCATACGGATTGAGTTTTGAAAGTTTAAATGTAATATAAAATTTTAAAAACCACCAAATTTCAGATACACATATTTTAAGTCAGCTCCTATGAGCTGAAACGAAATTTCGTCAGTATTTTATAAGATGTAATATAATAATTATAATACAGCTTTATTAGAAACTCGTAATTTTTGCGTATACAGTAGGGAAAATTTTCTATATTTTGGATATAAACTCTTATGTCACCTTTATACAATGCCCCATCACCGGCCACTGCAGACCATTTCCATTTCATAGAAAGGCGATGGATTATAGTGGCCAGCAGTGGTGAAGAATAGAAATGGCCGAAGATGGCTTTCGGAGCGGCTTTTCTCAACGCATCAAATCAGGCCATCATGTGGTCCAGTATATAGAGCCAACTTTGTGATGGTAGCCAACATGGTAATCATAGGGGTTGGCCATTATGGGCCATTTTGTAGAGGTAACATAACGATGATTTGATAAATGGAATGGTTTATATCATAGTATTTTAAAGCATTTGCTTTGAATTACTTGTAATCTTTTTCTGCGGCAGGATGCATCCTTATTCTAGATTGAGGCTCTAAATAAAATAGTCGGTTTCATAATTATCTTATAAGGCAGAAGTTTTTTTTTCGGAAGCTAGTTCGGATTTTCTTTTAATGAACGGATAGCCTAATTTGATACTATTTTCTATTTTGGAGGTGATGGAGGAGTCTGTATGTGATTTAAAACTGGGTTTTGTATCAACGTCAGTGCCTAAGTACTTTAATAATCTTGATCATGATACCATTTTTCTGACATTAAAATATTAAGCTGTGAGCTTGGGTAATATTTTCAATATTTTTCGGGTTCACTGGGCAATTATTAATTAACGACTCTTAGGCGTGTGTGAAATCATAGAAATAAGCTTTACAAATCAATAATAACTAAACATATCAAAGAATGCAGTACAATGCAGTTTAAAACTACTTGCGAGAATATAATCACAACCCCAAAAAGTTTTTTGACTTCGTGAGTATGAAGCGAAAAACTACTGGCTATCTTTCTTCCATGTTTAATAAAACCTCAATGTCTTCTTCTCCTCAAGAAAATTGCAACTTTCCACAGATAACTTTCAAGACGTTTTTAATCCTGTAATTCATTCCCCAAGAGTAACTAGACCAATTTTTGCTGAGTCTTTAGCAGTTTCTAGAGATGATATTGCTAAAGCTATCTTGGTGCTTGCTAGTAACAAAGGCCCTGAACCTGATCTTCTTCCTCCAACGCTTCTTATTGAATGTGTCGCACAGTTCATCTCTCTTCTTCACATTATATTTAAGATATCTTTTTCTTCTGGGTATTTTCCATCGTATTGGATTTCCTCCTATTTGACATCAATATTCGAAAATGGCGATAGAAGAGCAATTGAAAATTATAGAGGTATTTCCATTTTCTCCACTATTCCTTAACTGTTTGAAAAAATCATATGTGGCAAACTATCCCCTCTGGTCGATGGTAGACTTAATGAGCAGCAGCATGGATTTAAAAAAGGCCGATCGACCACTACCAACCTAATGGTGTTGGTTTCCCATGTTCTTTGCAAAATGGAGAAAGGTGATCAAATAAACGCATTCGACACTGACTTGAGCAAAGCGTTTGACCGTATTGACTACTCCGATTTGATTACCAAGCTCCAGCAATTCAAAATTGCCAGATCTCTACTAAGATGGCTTAGCTTCTACCTCCACAACCGCTCACAACATGCGAAATTGCAAGGGATTATCTCTTAAAAAAATGCGTGTCATTTCTAGTCCCTTTGCGTTTTAACATTTTTATATCAGACTTGTCAGAGGTTTTATCTAATGTACCTCATCTATTCTATGCAGACGACCTGACAAATTATTATCCTATAAAGTCGCCATCATATGCCAACTTTTTTCAATTAAAACTAAATTCCCTCGAACATTGGAGCAGCGTGAACAATCTACCTCTCAATATCGCAAAATGTCATGTGATTAGCTTTTCTCGAAAAAGTACGCCCGTAGACTATACGTACCTTTTAAGCAATACGGCACTTAGTAGAGTCGACAATGTATTAGAACTCAGTGTGGTGTGGCTCCGCTTTAATTAAAAAAAAAATTAAATAGATATACCTACATCACCACCAATATTTCCTGAAAATTTCAGCTTGATTAGATTAAACAATAACAGTACTAATGGCACTAATAAGCTCTAATTTTCTTCGGAAATCAGTAAAAAATCAATTGAACCGGTAGTTCTTCTAGGGATTTATCTCCGACTTGTCTTATGTATTATTTATGGCTCTGACAATTCGTTCGTAACCAGTCGATGCAAAGTATAATTGAAAGACCAGACTGCGATATTCTCATTGTCGGCTGTGAACAATCTGTGAAACTATCAAAAATAGCAAATAAATTTGTACAAATTTAAAATGAAGAGAAATATTTCCAAAACCCTGGCCAGTTTCTTCATTTGAAGAAGATGTTTATGTTCATTTTTTACCTCCTCTTATATTTGATATAGTTGCTGGTGAAATAAAATAGGATGATACCGTTAAATATATTACCGTGCAGTTAGACTCAAAATTAGATTCTACGCAGAGAGCGATTATTAAACCTTCTACGAGCGATTGTTTCATCAAATTTTAACTTTTTAATTTTTCTTAGCATATAAAACCAAAAAGTCAATGCTAGGACATACGATGTTCATATTATTATGTTAATGCTGCCTAGCCTGAGATTCCTTCTGAACACCGAAATAATCGATTCTAGTGATTATTATATACCGACACATTTTGGACAAAATAAAATCAATTCACCAATGCCATTGGTTTAATTGATTGTAAATCCAGGTTCAAATAATTCATCAAATTTTCACCCACAACGACTACTTAATTATTGAAACTAAAATTCACTCAAGCGAATAATTATTCAACAAGATGCTACTGTTGACATATTTCCTTGAAAACTTAATTTATAATGGCAATATGATTTGCTTCATCTCAAATATTTTTCTTTTAAGCTTTCTCACTATGATATATTAAGTTTAGCTCAAAGCAGTTCACAGTAACATATTAACGCTAAGTACTAATTCAATATTCATATAAATGGTTCAAGCGTCGTCTCCTTAACCCACTTGTTTCACATCTAAGATTCACTTATCAAGTTTGAAACGTCATCAGCACAATAGTCTGATCGACGCAAAATCTGATTCGCATCAGTTGCTCTAGCTTGGCCGTGAGTTTGGGCAAAACTTTTGCTACATCACCAATAAACAATTTCGATTCCACTTGCCTACATAACTCAATAAAAACCCTAAGCCTTCTAATTTACTAACGCTTGTTTGCACATCTTCATCTAGGAATGAAAACATCTTACGAAAGTTGCGACACCAAATCAAGCCGCCGAAATTCCGGGGTTGTAGCACCTACGCTCGTCTTTTTCGTAGCTCGTCAATGTCTTGGCAACGAGACATGGCACTTTAAGTACGCAAAGTCGTTCCAGAGAGTAAACTCGTTTGTCCTTCAATATATCCTCAATTTGTGCTTTTAATGGATTTAGCTAACTGAAACGTTCGAATTTGAAAACCGAATTACCTTGTCTTGACGTCTAGACTGTTGCCGCAGATTAACAAAACCCACAATATTCGGTGAAGTTTGTTGATTTTCAAATGGCTGACGGGAGACTAGAATGTCGCATTCTACTTTGATTCTTGCGAATAAAATATGCACATGGAAAGTATCGCCTAGTTAACCTATCACTGAGAATAAACTGAATTGTGGATGAAGTTTAGAGTTTTCGGGGAGTCTAAAAGCATTCTTGTGTATTGAAAGGAAATTACATTGTGAAAATGTTAACTTTGTAAATCAATAGCTCGAGGTTTTTTAATTGGCTTCGGGTTTGATTCTCAATCAAATTTATCGTTTGCCATTATAAACGATTTCAACATAAGCTGTGCCATAAATGTTTAAATGAGAGATTTTAAGTCTAAAAGCTATTAATATCCTTTGATTTCTTCGTTCCAAGATTTTTCAAAACTGGAAAAAACTCAGCTGAAATGTTTAGACATGATCGAAAGTTTTAACCTCTATTGAACTAAGTCGATCCTCAAGTTTCTTTATTTTATTTTCAACAAGCAACATTTCTTTCTTTACTTTGGTCGTTACTATTGTAAACAAAAATATTCCAAGACCGAAAACTAATTAACCAAAATATTCTGTTTCCTTTTATTTTCCATCGAAAAATACTATTAAACTAAAATGAAGCCGAATCGTACCCTGTGTGTTTCTAAGCAACTGAAGCTACAACTAGGGTAAACGGCCTTCTTTTAATATTGCAGAAAATATTTTTTTCATATTTACCGACATACTTTTCGAGGACCCACTTCTAAAATATTGCCTTCTAATCGTAGGAAATCAGTTTTATTTTCGGCTATTAACCTTTTTATGCTAGTACATACACACACATGCACTTACACATGAATCACATTAAAATCAAATTAAGTTTTACCATATGCCCCGAAAAAATTCTATTCTTCTAGCCCAATATTCTTTTACGAGAAAATTCCTAACATACAGTGACTTGCTTATCAATGAAAATCTAATTTTCAACCTCGTTTTTGCTCGGCCAGAAAAAAGCAAGCAAATTCCTTAGCTATATAGTACTAAAATCATTGTGCATATATTTGTGTGTGTGAATAGGTGGACAGTTGACCAGCAAAGAACTCGGTCCAAATCCAATTTCAGTTAGGTAGGTACTTCATATCTGTCGATAGTCTGGTAGTTCAAGTCCAGAATCCAGTTGCCGGTCAGAATTGCTGTCGGCTGTCGATCTATCTTGCTATCTATCTATTCATCAAATCCAGGAGAATTTCAAATTGCGAGGAGTTTTTTCGCAAGCATCTGAGAAGCTCTTTGCAATTCTAAGTGGACAATATGACATGGCTGAAATCACATCTCATATATTCGTGCCCTGAGGTCAGCTTCTGAAGAAACGTATGGTTTTGTAGGTTGTATGCGAGATGACCTATGTACGTTGAAAAAAAGGACAGGCCTGAACGAAATAGTCAACATACCATTGAAACGGGAAATATAAGGAAAATGGGAGCAATCAGGATGAGCTGAAATTGAATCAACATAAAGAACTTGTACAGCGATGGTAGTCTGAAACCAGTGAATCGATTATTCAAAACAAAGTTATCCTAATGGAATGGAAATTACTTTTTGCTTTGCTAAGAAGGTCAGAATTCAACTAAATTATTTTCAAGATCGTCACTCCTTTTTTATAGAAACTATTAATTAGCAATATAAAATTTCTATGATTTATGTTGAAGAGGTCATACATGTTCCATTTTTAAATATTTTTTGATTGATCATCTTAACCTAGCGTGTGGTTACATATTACTTGCATCAAGCAAATTTTAAATAATAAAATAACACTGATTTTCTTTTAAGTACATAGTATACTGATAGCACGGTAATTGCTTTCAAGAGTTGTGTTTCCTCGCCGTCTTATCTATCATCTGGTACTCCCCAAGGTTCTATCATTAGATCTCTTTCGTTTCTCTTATTCATTAGTGACTTTCCAAGTTACCTCTTTTCCGTTTTACTCCTTTGCGCAGCAGACTCTTCGTTCTTAAGTAGCATTTCGCCCATTACTAACTGTTTCTGTTTTGACCCTAACCTAACTGCTTTGAGCTTTTGGCTCACTGTGCTGAGAAAAAGTTTCAATTACCGTGTTCCATTTTTACTAATTAGTACTTCCAAGTACTTGGGAGTAGAGCACGAAAAGAACGCCATCTTCGTTCATACGAGCAAAATCTAACCTGTCAAATTGTGTGCAGTTTTCAAATGTAAAACAGTTGAAAATAAAGGGAGAAAATAGCGAGTATAAACTACCACAATCGATAGAAAATATAAAAGCAACTAGCAGAAAATTACCTCCTTTAACTTTCTACACATTATGAGGGCTATTTCTAATTTCTTAACTACCAAAACATTCAACATAACCATGAAAAAAACTGAAACCACCTATTGACAACTAAATAGCCACCTCACGGCAAAAAAAGGCGTAACTACTCATGAACTACTCGGGAACGAGAGCGCGAGTAGTTGGAAGTAGCCAGAAGTACTTGCGAGTACTAAATAGTAATAATGGAACACGGGCAATATACTTCATTCAGTTTACCTCATAACCACATTTCCCGCATTCCCGCAAAAAAAAACTAGCAAACATTGAATTGGACATACTTCCTTTATCTTTGGTGGCGGTTAGCTATAATTTCAGCTTATTTCAACCTGAAATATTAAAAAATGACCATGACATTTAAGATCAACAAACTGCGGGCAGAAACTTTATCCAACACCAACACAACTGAAAGAAAGATGATAGCTTCGTCGAAAAATAATCATCGCAATACTCAAGACAATATGACACTTAGATATTTTTAGTCAGGACTCGTATTTCACTCTAGCAAAAGTCAGTCCCTACAAACCCTCCTGACGCCATCAGATACTACGTACACGTAATGTGAGACTATAATTTTCCATAACTTCTTGGCCACAACAAAAAGATCAGATTACTGTTACTATTTGTTCAGTCCGCTTGTTGGAGTCCGTTAGAACTCAGATATGTGGATGTGAAAGTTCAATGAATCTTCTCGTTATTTGAAATTGGCCACCGATTGGAGACAGCAAATTGTGTTTATTTAGGAATTACTGTGTTGAACACACTATTACCAGGAAAAGAGTATATATTCTGGGGAATTCCCTAAGATTACGCAAGTAAATTGATAGATTTTTTTAATTAAAATATATCGTATTATGTTGCAAATGGAGACGAATGCTTGGTTTTGAATGAGTTTGCGTACGATTTTAAGTAAAATTATAATCATTAATTGATCATGAAGAATTATATATTAAATTATTCATACTTGATATCCAGATAATCAGTAATAATCACCACCTGTCCTCTAAAATTTACTTCATTTTCATATTTATCCAAACCATCCACAAACATCTCAAATAATTCATCGTCAGCATCGTCATTGCAAGCGTTCCTGACTTCATCAAATTTTCACATTTATTTTCCAGTATCACGTGCAAAGATTCTCGGCAATTCGGAGCTGTTCATAAAGAGTGGAAGCGACATAAATCTAACGTGCCTGGCAATGCAGTCACCTATCCCGCCATCATTTATTTACTGGTACAAAGGGAAGCGCGTCATGAATTACTCGCAACGTGGCGGCATCAACGTTATTACCGAGCGCCAAACCAGAACTAGTAAATTGCTGATAGCGAAAGCAACTCCAGCGGATTCTGGCAACTACACCTGCTCACCGAGCAGTTCAGGTAAGCAACCGTTCATTATGTCGTGCTCAAGCTAATCGATGAGGTTTAATGACAAGTCTATGACGACGTTGGTGCTTACACTGAGTACTTTCGTCTCGGAAAGAAGATTAGCGTATTCTGGGTAGTAGACGAAAGAGAAAATTGAGCCTGAGTATGGGTATTGTTTCGAAAGCTTTAAATTGCGTTTGCAGTGAAAATGATGTTGGATTTAGATTAAGTGCATTGTTTAACAAATTGAATGATATTATCGATAGTGAGATCGCTTGTGGGTGAAGCTAAATCTAATCGTAAGCTTGTGTAGTTTAGTGGATAGAGTCCCGTATTACAGGTAGTATGGTCCTTGGATCCATTTTGGAATGATAGTACTTACTACGCTTTGAATAGTGGGAGTAGATATGTGAAAATTAAATATCCTTACCTGCTTCTAAAATACAAAATGTGTTACAGGTTCAATTTAAGGTTAGTTTTTAAAACATAATTTGATCAACTCAGCACTATTTTCGGTTCTAAGATCGGCTTACTTGTTCAAACCCCATCAGGTATCAAATGTCAAACTTGTATAGTCAAAAAAAAAACAAATGTCAGCCTGGGTTCACGTCACTTTTTCTGTCCAAAAAACTTACGATAATCTTCGTGATCAAACTATAGCTTTAATCAAAAGACCTACTAAAGTGTAACTTCTGGTCATCTGGAGATTTTGTAAAGAAGTTTTTCAAACTTCCGTGTAAAGATTTTCGATGCAGAACAGTAAAGAAAACTCAAACATAAACCGTTCCTTAAAGCTGTGTAACCAAAACAACCAAGTCTTATAAAGTAAGCCTTTTTACTACTTGATCATTTGCTGATATTATCTACCTTACGGAAAACTGATTGAACGAGTATAATTTTGAAAGGCCGAAGCAGCGATCCACTACCTGCGGGTTCGAATCCAGGCGTACTCATGGTCGTATTTGTTCATCTTGTGTTGTCTTAACAGCCGGCAACTTTGCATAATACCAGCGCACCATTAATTAAGTGCCACATTATAGCTTTAGTGGCAACTAGGCGCGTCTAGTGATTCATAAAATAAGAAAAAAATGTGTGGCACTTAAAGAATAATGGAATAATTGATATCGGCTTTTCCCATATGTTTCTCCATACCACAATAGCTAAGCAATAGCTTCAAGGGTCAATTCCCTGAGCTTTGGCATTATGATAGAAAAAGAGAAAAAATAGATAGTGAGATTCTACCACAGGACACTGTTTTCCCCAAAGATAGTAACTACTTGATCTCTGTTAAGTCGAACGGTGGAAGTTTTCTCATAGTCATCCACAAATTTCTAACTAGTTCTGTTTGCAGTAACTTTACTATTACTTCTTCAGTAGAGCGTATTCTAGTGCGTGTTTATGTAGCTCCTACTTCATTATTGCTTCAATCTGCATAATAATAGTCTTTCACTCTAGGGACTTTTCTTTTCAGAGCTCTCATCCTATCTCCTGTGCTGTTATCTTTCCGCTTGCATAATGTTATGTAGTGATGTTAATATGAATGAAACACCTCTTTTTCAACCATCACTTTTAGTAATAGTCTTTTCCCGACACTGTCTTTCTTCATTTCCTTATATTCTCTCTGCCAATTAAACTCAATACCAAAACCAAGAAAATTCTTGATCTTATTTTATCCAATCTTTCAGTGTTTTAAGTTTATTTGCATTCCGCTGCTTTGCCTTATGTCCGCCTAATCCTCATCACCCTCCTGTACTTTTAGAACTTTTTCTCAATCTTCCTCTTAGTTCCAAAGTCTATTGCTATTTCCGCTTCAATCTCTATAAAGCCAACCTTGCCAAAACGGCGAACGAAATCAATCCTGTCAACTGATCTTTATTTCTCCGTTATTCGGACGTTAACGAGGCTTTTCGTAGACCTTACGTCTTCCCCTCAAATCTCATTCCACAGCTGTCAACATGTCGTCCCAGAAGGCCTAATGATGCTTCCTAGTTTACTTCTAAAGTTGCTGCTGCTCTTAAGGCAAAGGGCGTTGGACGCGCAAAATTCAAACATTCTGCTTTGCATGATGACCTCGTTGAGTCAAAAAAATACGCTCTTATGAAAAAGGGTCACTAAAGAAGCCATGCGTGCCTACGTTGCCAGATTTAAAGCTTTTATTAGTTCCGACAATTTGAAATGTTTCTAATAATTTATTCATTTGTTGAAAAAATCACCCGTCATCCCTCAAAATATGTTTCTTGATGAATTTTCTGCTGTCACAACTGAAGAGGCTTGTGGGTTTTTTGCTCGTTTTTTTCTCTCTCGTCATTTTCTGGTCTACGAAACCCTCTTTCTCCGCCAAATGTTAATCTCTTAACTTCTTTGTCGTTATGTACAAACCATTTGGAAACTGATCACTCATTGAGTTGTCTCGATTATAACTCTACTTCTGATGGCATTCCTAATATACTAGCTGGATCCCTATCTTCTTCACATTGTGTACCCCTGTCGATTATCTTTAACCTCAGCATCGTGACGAGCATTTTTTTTCTTACTTATGGAAATCTACTAATATTTTCCCTCTACTTAAGACAGGTGATCCTGCTTGCATCTCCAATTTCTGCCGATTAATGCAAGCTACTTGAGAGAGTTGTCTAAAGCAGAATGTATCCTTTATTCGAGCCAATCCTCGCCCGCGAGCAACATGGACTTGTCAATGGCAAATATAGTGTTACTAACTTGCTATCTTGCGCCAAAACTGCTGCTTTTGCTATTGATGAACAAAGACAGGTGAATGTTCTTCACACTGACTTGTCTAAGGTGTTTGTTTCTGTCAACTATGAGCTTCTTCTTTCGATATTAGGAAAATATGGTTTCTATAGTCCACGGCTCTTTTGGTTTTCTTCCTACATTTATGAACGTACTTGTGTTGTTTCTGTAAACTCTTGTACTTCTGTTTCCATCTATCCCATCTCAGGTGTTCGGCAAGGATCGATCTTTGACACCTTGTTTGTTTTTGATATTCATTAATGATCTATAGTGTCTCCTAAAATATTTTTCTTATGTATATGTAGACGATCTTAAAGTATTCAAATTAATCGATATAATTGAAGAATGAAGAAACCTAGAGAATAATCTGCACACTCTTGGCAACTGGTGTAATGCAAACTATATCACTTTGAAAATTTTAAAATGTCGACAAATGTCATCTACGCGTAAAATTTACCCACTAGTATTTCCTTATTGCATTTCTGGAACCTCTCTCGATGTTGTATAGATTTGAAGAAAATGTACGAAGCTTTTTATTGATTCGTCGAAATTAAGTTTGAAAGCAATTTTATTGCATAATAGCAACGAATTTCCGTCCGTTCAAGGTGGCCCCACAAAACTTTGATGTTTTAATTGTGAGTGAGACAGCAGAGCTCGAGGTAGACACTAAGTACAAAAAGAGAAAAGTGTGTCCAATCCTCGCCTTGTTGAACCGGAGAATATTTGATTGCCACCTTTTCATATAAAATTGGGCTTGATGGAAAATTTTGTGAAAGCCATAAATATAAATGGTGTAAGATTTCAATACATCACAACTATATTTATTTGGAAAATATTTGTTTGCCTTTCCTTTAAAATAGTTGACTATTGCTATTATCGAATTAAAATAGTAAAAATCATATCTATTTGAGTTTCTATCAAACTTATATCGAAATTCATACAATTCCGCAGGCAATAATTGAACACTGATGAAATATCTGTTCCCATAAGAGAAGATTAGAACCTTCGAAATATTCAGAGGAACTATTCAGTTTCTAAAAATATGAGAGAATGGATTGAATAGAAATCAATTGAAATGAATCAAACATCCATCTGCTAGATCTCCCTTGGATTACCTATGTAGGGCTCTACATATCCCCGAAGAATCTACACATGTTTTCACAGTACACTATAGCAGCTAGAATGTTCAGTTAGTTTGCAACGTGGAACTCAACTGAATGATATGTACACCACTAAGAGCTATTTTCAATCAGGCCGTTAGCTCGTTATGGATGGTCAATAAATTGAGACCATGCACGCAATTCCACGGATGCCTCTGCCATTCATACTCAAGAGTGATGAATGTAGAGTACGGTGCTTGTTGCCTTTCAAAGGCAGGCAGGCAGCTTGGCCAGCTATACCAGGTAAATGAGTAGATGTAATCCCCGGGGTTTAAATGTAGTAAATGAAGGTGATATCAAAGGATATTAATCTGAGCAATACAAGTATTATTCACTGGAGGCAATCGCTTATGCAACTACGAGGCTGCCAATAACGTTATTGGCGACTAAAATTATACAATATTATTGTGCGGTGCATGTAATTAATTTCGAACAAATGAGCGTATATGTAGATAGTTTTTGGTGTTTTCAACTGAGAAATGATATTTTGTGGGCAAAAGCAATAGTTTTCATAAGCTGATGAATATTAAGCTCCCATAATAAGCTTGCTATGATTTTGTGGAAGGCCTGGAATATAACTGCTGATTCATGTAGAAATTTGAATGTCCTACAGTTTTAAAATGGAGATTATGGAAAAAATATTTGAACAATTTACAGGGAAAATAGTTTTGTGATTAATGTGATAATATTGATGGGAATAAGCTTGAAATTAAATTCTTTAACTTTCACCCAAAAAGTTAGTTCAAAAAAATCTCAATACTATAACGAAATTTGCTTGAAATTTGCAACCAAAACATGTTTAAGGAACAAAAACTGAGTCTTCTTCATGCTTTGATATCAGGGAGAAGAATAAGCACCCAAGCCACTGGAACTAGCCATAAACTCAATGTGCATACGAAATGTATAAGTAAATTATAGGAAATAGACTCAAAACCCATATACATGACTTGGAACTTTTATATTTTTCGAGCTATAGACAGGGGCCTTTCCGAATTCAAGTCTCCATTTTTGTCTTAAGCTTGTTTCAACTGTTTGTGACGTCATCAGAATAGCTACGCTATTATGAAGTTTGCAGCAAGCCAAAACTATGTGGCCAATCAGACAGCACGCAGTCAACTGACAACCAGACTTCGTAATCCTGCGAACACGGTGAAATACTGTTATATAGGAGAGCAATTCCAAGACGAAGATAGCCAAATTCAGACAAGCTTGAATTGGTCTGAGATCACATTCTGTAATAACAAGCTGAAGATGCCAATTTGAAAAGGCCCCACGTAGGCTTTGAATCCCTTCCTCGCAGTGAGCGTTCTTGCGCTTTAGCTTCTTATCCCTGATGTGTTTTGTCTATTCATCGCTTTCTGGTAGATTTACTGTTTTAGAATCCTAGTGCTTGCAAATTTGGGTAAATATAATTTTCACCGTATGTTCTACATATTTTAAGATGATAAGATTTCTGTTGAGGTGCCTAACACTGCAAAAACTTTTCTCACTGTTAAATCCTAAATTATGAGATCTAGTGGCTGATGTTAGCTGTCAATTGGCTTGTTTCCCTCTTTCAGCGAAGGTCATTTATGTGTTGATCCCTGGCTCTTTGATTCTTTTTTGCAAAAGCTCTTAAATGTTTCTCGGGAGCTCATAATTGTTATAGCTCTCCATGAGAGTTTAAGAGGTGGTTATTCTTTCACACGCACTATTTTTGCTTAAATGATTTCAATAGCTCGATTTGTAAAACTGAAAAATCTCGTTTACCAGTGCGTAATGGGACACGTGCTAGTTAGTCTTCCTCTTGTATCTCAGAGGATTGTCAAAGCAGACCTCTTCTATAAAAAAAAGCATTGGCTTATGATCGGGTGAGAGTTCATTTAGTTCTGTGGTCCTTACACTATGCTGGAAATTTAGTGTTAAACCTTTGGTCAGAGTATGTTTTATATGTTTTTTAATATTTTAATATTATATGTTTTTTATATGAGGACTTTCAGTGAAAGAATTGCATCAGTTCCCCTGTTTAGTTGCTTAAAAAAGGAATAGCTAAGGAAATTCATTGTGGACGTTTTTTAGTCGGAGTTATTATGGTTTGTAATGCGAAAAGTATTCTTTGCGCCATTTTCACCATTACATTTCTCGTCTTAAATTGATATTGATCCTTCATATTGGAGAAAATATTGTGCAGTTATTCAATATTTGAAACCTGGTTAGAGTTTGTTAAGAACGAGGATAGTTTTTGAATACTAGGAGTTTGGCCTCAGGGATAACAGGAGATTTTTGCTCCTTAGCGAAATTTTTTTCTGATATTTTTTGAAGGGCAACAGTTGGCATGGTGTACGCACCTAGCTTTCTCTTCTTTTTGTTTTGTGCATTGTGAGTGGTAGTGAAGCTTATCAAATTTAACGCATCTAGCTTGAGCATAGCAATGGTTAGCTGCATTACCTAATCTTGCGCAGTTATCACATTGCTGGTAGCCACCACGTGCTTATTTTTAGATTTTTTGAGACATTGACACTGCGAAATAGACAGTTTTTTTGGGAAAAGATATCTGATTGCCAATATTCATAAAACGCTCTCTCATCAAATACCAAAAATTGAAAATTTTGAATTGGCATGACTCAGAGACAGGTATTCCATCGGATTCTATCATTGAATTTTTGTCAGATTCAGTGGTATAACTCTACTCTAATATTAATTCCCATTGCTCCACTTCTTTTTTGTTCCTTGTTTTGATAGGTGATAGCTCAGAAACGATGAACAACTTAAATTTTCATTGTGAGCGGCCCATCGTTTTCATATTCCAAACAAAGGTGGATCCAAAATTTCTAAATTTCATTGATAATGTCATGTCTAATGGAAGAATTCTGGTTGCAATTGAAGCTAAAAATGAAAAACTTTCATAGAAGCAGTATGTTGAACTCAGAAATCATATCTGATATATCACATCTGGCAAAAATATCTTATGTAATATTTATATATTTGACATTTTGAAACTCTACAAGGCTCAGCGAGTACCGTCTCTTACTTTATTTAAGGCAGTTCGTTTAGAAATTATCAAAATGATTGTTTATAGTTCAAAATCATAGAAAACTATGAGTAATTAAAGAATCATTCCACTGAAACAGTAAAGAAGATCACTCATTAATAACAAAATAACGGTTTTTCTACGCCTGTTTTGCGAGAGCTAAACTTTCCTTCAAAATAACTCAACTAACAATCTTCAGCAAAAGCAAAACACTAAACTTTAAAGTCAGTTTATCGTAAAAATGATTTACACTAAATCCTACAATAAAAAACATGAAAACTTACTATTATAAAGTTAAACTAAATTAAACATTCTAAAAATAGGAAGAGATCTCTCCTGAAAAAATATAACGAAAGTAGTTCACTGAAATTGTAGTTTTTTTCACTCAAATATGTGAAATGTAAAATTTGGTGAATAAAAACACTAAATTATTTTTGAATTTAAGAAAATGTTGCTTTGAATTAACTAAAGCAACTGTTTTCAGTAGCATGTGCTCTTTCACTTACCCCTGGAATTGTTTCAATGTTTGAAAAACCGCCCGCGCCCAACGTGGGCTGATACCCATATATCGATTGTAAAAAACGTGCATTTTCTTAATATCAACAATACATATTAAGAAAATGCACGTTGCATTTTGTTATTTTTCATCACAGAGACATAATTGAAAATTGCATCTGAAGCCACATCATATTCGTAAAAATCGGAATCATATTAATTTTCAAACCATCAGATTTTCAGAACTCAAAGAAAGGATAATCCCTAAGCCAAAAAAAATTACTTAAAGCAAATCGCTCACTTCACAGAATATTTTTGTCAATTTGCATGACACAACAGACACGTATTCACTCAATTTTAGGCATGTAACGACAAAGGAATAAAAATGAGCACTTCAATTTATGTATTAAACTCCAACCAGCCACAGTTTGTATTCTGTGAAGATGAGCAAATATCTGAGTTTACTTCTTTTTTAATCAAAAAAGTATCAACCCGTCTGCAAAAAAGTGAACGTGTTTGCATATTGAATTATATTCCTTTAGCATTTCCCACTATCCGAACTGTTTATTATCGAAATGTTTATTATCTCCTTCTCGGCCATTGTCCTTTTCTCTGCAATTTTCATCTAACATCAAATTCTTTAAACTCCATTTCAAACACATACATCGATTTTCTGTTTTTTTGGTGCTTTAGTACAGCCTTTTTATCATTATCAACTTTTTCATAAGACATAAATTCAAACAAATGCTAATAACATGCGCAATTTGCGGTTTATGTGCAAATCATTATTTGCATCAGTAAAAGATAAACTCAAGTTATATCTCGCGCAAATAAATAACTCAAGCAAAATAAATATTGTTCTAACACAACGAGCATAAAGACGACTTCTCGATGTTGGTTGGACTCAGTTTAAGGGAATCGCTTGCTATAAAGTCGTTTGTGAGGCTAAGCATCTGTGCGTGCTAAGAGGCAAATGTCATCGTAAAATGTACTTATTTACATGTGGTTGTATACAGTACATCCGTTTATTTTATTTTGCACCGTCAAGGATAAGTAGCCAAGTCAAATTTGCTCCACTTACCCTGACCAAAAGCAACATTATGCCGGAGCTCGTTTGTCATATTTTTTCAGCTTGCTCGGACTTTGTAGGACTTTTTTGTTGCACTTGAATTTCATACATATGCACGTACATTTATTTCATCTGGTTTTTCCGTTCTGCTCTCTCTCTCTAATTACAGACTCGGCCAGTGTCGTGGTCCATGTTATAAATGGAGAACATCCAGCCGCAATGCAGCATGGGAACAGTAGCGCCAACAGCATATCAACTTCTTTACATGTGTCCAGGACATCAACAAGGACCACTAGTGGCCATTTACAACGTTTAATGGTCCAAATAACGTCACATTGGACAATGGTAGTGCTGGCTGCTGTGTGTGCCATTAAGTCCATTAGGTGATTAGAATTGGCTTAAGAACTGTACAAAGTCTCGTTAAGTTATTTGAATAAATTGAACATATTAAAAACTATGATACGAAAACTACCGATCTCGTCTACGGACTAAATAACGTTTGGTAGCAGCAGTATGACGATAAGGGAGCGTAGATAATTTAGTCTAGATAATATTCTATGTAAATTTACTAATAACGATACTTGTAATGATGATGATAATGCTGATATATATGGATAATATGTAACGAGTATGTATATTATGTTTCTTCGAAATATGAAGTTGCTTGGATGTTGAGAAGGAGGATTGCAATCGGGATATGAGAGCTCTTCAAACTTCATGTTGATATTATCATTTTGAATCTCAGCTAATTTGTATGCGATTGAAATTCATAATTGAAATTCATGTGATATGGGAATAGATTAATAGAAGAAGACCTAAAACTTGAGTTCAGTTCAGTTTTTCAAATAGATATCCTTTGCTTGCTTTTGTTTTGTGACAATATGTGTTTTTCAGGAACTATTTGTACACTCCTTATTCATTTCATCAATCCAAATGTGTTTCATAGCCAATATTTATATAATTTAATTATAATTTGTTTTCCCTTTTATTATTATTATTAACTTTGAAAACCAAAAGAGTTTCAAATCACCCAAACTTTTACTTTCATTAACAGTTACATTTTCCTAAATGAAAATCATTGCCAATTTGAAACATTCAAAGCCTGCATTATTCCACGGATTTTCACAAGTGAATTTTGCTATGTAGATTGAGAAAAAGTACCCAAAGTTTACACGGAAGCAAACAAACACAAGTAAGTGGCGCTGAATCTAATTAAAGGATTTGCCGTTTATCAAGCTTTTGCTACCATAAGAGTGTGTGTTTTGTTTGCAATTTCATAAGACTGTTTGAAAGTAGAGAAACTTTGTTTTACTTTCACATGCGATTATTTTAAGCTCCGAGCTTATATTGAGAGCCAACTGATAAAATTTGAGAAATATAATTAGATGTTAGAACAATGTGTGCTTTGCTGCATTAATTGAAATTACAGAAAGCTTTAAGAAAAGATTAATATTTTTTCGGCTAGTATTGAGATAGATTCCATGTGAAATATACAATTTTGTGTTGCAATCCTCTATTGCGTAAAGAAAGCTCACAAATATTTAAAAACCATGTTATTCAGTTGAAGTCAAATTATTTGAAATTCAATTCAATATAGTCGATGCAAGATTTAACTTATGCAGGAAGCATTTTTGTCACTTTCGTTGGGGAATTCGCATCTCGAACATTTGCAATGAAAATAAGTAAACAATGTTTAAATTTTCTAAAGCCTGGACATTTTTCGGATGGCAACCCCAAACACTTTTATATCGCTGTCACTTCCGATGAAGTCATTGGAATTAAGTTGGCTTAGGGTCTATTATTACTTAGGAAGTATTGGTCTAAAGTAGGAGAAGTAGCTAGTGGAAGTGGTCTTAAGGCAACGTAGCACCTCCAAATTTTTAAAAAATCGATTTTTGTTTTTTGATTGAATATGTTAGAATGAAGGTTTTAAAACATGATTTTAATAATATAAAATTGAAATTCTAAAACAAAAAAATTTTATGAGTATATATAGCGAAGCGCCCCAAGATCATTTTTTCTATGATTTTCGTTCACTTCGCTATATCGCTACATCGACTTAAGCCAAAGTGTAGACAAAGATAAATGAGTCATCTCCTTTAAAAGAAGCAAAAAATAAGCTAGCCTTGGCAAAAAAAATAAAAAAATAGCTGTAAAAGATGTTTCTAAAAAAAGTGTAGAATCTCCAAAAAAAGGTCCGAAAAAAGTTCACCTGACACTAAAATTAATGAAAAATTTAGCCACGCATTATGGCTTAACAATACGACGAAATCCTGATTCAGTTGATAATATGCGCAAGGAAATTTGGGCAGCATATTACCACATATTTTCAACTGATGAGAACCCTCAACACTGTTATTGTCCTGTTGGAGAAACGACTTGGTGTAACTGGCGCAAGGCGGAGGCAGCTGGTGATAATGCATTAAACAATTTCAAGCATCCTCCACTTTTAGATGATGATGTACAAGAAATTTTAAAGCCTTTTTATGATGACTTCTCATCAGAAAATTTATTAAAGCGCTGCATGGGGAATTTTATGCAGAATAATAACGAAAGCTATAGTTCTTGTGTTTGGAATTTGGCCCCCAAACATACTTTTTGTGGAAAAAACGTACTAAATATGGCTGCAAATATTTCTGTATGTACATTGAATGAAGGATTTATGGCTGTCTTGAAAATAATGCAAGTAATGGGAGTTACGATTGCCGAACGTGCGTTGGAGCATGCAGAGCATAGAGATGCTGCAAGAATTAACCAGGCGGAAAAACACTCGACTCAGACGTCTAAAGAGGCCAGAACTTCTTGAAGGGAGCAAAAATCTTTAGAAGAGGAGGAGTATGAGCAAGAAGAAAATGTATTGTATGGTCCAAGCATCGCAGATTGATTTTCGATAAGATTTATTGCAAAAAATATTGAATTTTAACTTGAAATGCGATTTTCTCGAAACAACGTTTTTCAAGTTGGCGTGCATGATTAAGAAAAACAATATTATCCAATCGTTTTGAAATTTTAACACGTTAATTTGCACATGTTAATGCTCAGAATGAACCTCGGATGAAAAAATCGGCATTAAACTTTTTTAGTTATAGCCGATTTTTGGGGGAAAAAAAACTCGATTTTCGAAAAAACGCCGCCATTTTGTTATTTTTCAACCAAATTTTTTTTTTTTTAGTTCATAAAGGCCGCTTTGATGCTGGTCAAAACCCCGTTTTTGTTTTTTTCAGACTTTCCTGAGGGCAGTTATCATGCACGCCAGGTTTTTTTGGTGTATTTTCCAAAAAATTGTAACAGGCGACAGGGGGCCACAAAACATTTTTAACAATTTTATTTATGTAGTCTAAGACATATAAAGTATGTGTAAAAAGTTTCATTAAGATATGTCTTTTTATTCAATTAAAAACAAGCCTTTGAAAATAAATTTTTTTTTTCAATTTGAAGGTGCTATGTCGCCTTAAGTAGCTAGTGTTCAATTATGCACTCAATATCTTTACAAATCTTCAACTGTTTTTCGAACGTTAGTGTTTTTTCCATTATCTTTCAGCCAAAATTTGGTAAATCAAATTAGCAGATCCATAAAAGGAAGCTTCACTTATACGATATTGGTTTTCACATCAGGAATGCTTGTTATATAAATACTTAGGCCATTCTGAAGATTAATAAATTTTAACTTGCTGAAATTTCAAATCGCACTGGACTATTCTGATTATCTTTAATGCTTAGATCAGTATTGCAGTTATGCAATAACCAACAATGCAGTTATCAACAATCAAATTAATCTTATGGCGATAATAAGAGAAAAGTCGATTTTTTCGAATTTGCTGAAATTCAATACTTCTTATCTGCTACTGCTTGCAAACGATAATAGCAACCATTGTCCAAAGTACAAGAGGTTTCAAATTGAATTGAAAACGATCATGAAAAAAATCCTTAAATATTCTCATAATACTTATAAACAGCCAAAAATCGTTTTACTAATAATCTTCACGATAGTGGGACATTTGTGGATCTGCGAGAATTATTTAAGGATTTATAGAATATATGATGGTTCTGTTTTGGTATGGTCAAGTTAATATAATATCGATTAAACAAATGCTCATAGCTACAGAGATAAATATTAAGTCTCGTATAAAACCAATAAATGTATACTCAGTGGGTAAATGTATTCTGTTTCACACTCGTTTCCACAGTAGAACCAATTTATTTGCCTTTTCGGAAAATTCCTTTGATTTTCACGGTAACAAGCCACTATAAACAATACTTTTTTTCAGAATTTACAGAAAAAGGCTTTTTGCAATTCTATTAGGTCGCTTATGATCTTACTTTCAACAAAATTAATAAAAAAAAATAGTTTTTTGGAAGAGTTCTAAAATTTTCTAGATCTTAATATTTGTTTTTTATTTGTACTAAAAGATCACTAAGATTTGAAAATTTGATAAAAAAAAATGGCTTACTAAAGATATGCCAAAAAATAAATACAAAAACAACCATAGCTGGTAACCCTATCATTATTTTTTTTTACCTAAATTTCTACTTAATGTTGCCAATAATTAGTTCAATTTGATGGCACCACTGATGCAGAATCGCCCACATTTTAAAATCGCTTCTATCAGATCTGGTCCTACTTAAGACCAAAAGATTCTGTAAATTTCAACTGTATCTGATTATCGGGTCGTGAGTTCCCGTGAACAGAAATTTTCGATGCTACAAATATAGCTAAATTGGGAAAGGGTTACCATTCTTGTCCGATATGGAATTTGAAAATTTTTACTTTGACTGTGTAGACAAAGCATAAAATGCTGCTGTGAGTTGCTATTTTTTTAAAAGCGAATTTTTTTAGGAGAGTCGATACTTTGAAGGTTTTTATTTCCAGCGCCTGCCGTAGCTGCAGAGTTACCAGCACGCTCATACAAAACTATTTCAGTATACAACTCAATAGCATCATTATGTTATTTAAGTTTTATAATGATTCAATAGCTCTGTCAAAAGTTATCGCATTTCAAAAATTTTCAAATTTTCTGGATCTCACTTTAGGCAACTAGGGCACACACAGGGTTAAAAGTTTCCAAAACCTTATCAAATCTATTTTAAAAACACGTTCGAAATCCATATCACAAACTTAGTTTCTTTGAAACTATTTTTTGATAGAATAATAGACATATTTAAAATATCACTAAAATGGCCACCGGTGCCTGTCCTAGACCTATCTGCATATACATCAATGTTTCCTGAAATTTTCAGCTTAATCGGATGGCGTGTTCCTGAGAAATAGTCACTGATTTTTTTTTGGAACCTTAGTACAAAATTTAAATTCTAGACCAATTTAAAAAAATTAGCTTTAAAACTGACTAAACTGACTCTTCCAAATAATATCTGCTTTTTCGTTTGTCCCTGGAATTGTTTCAAAGCTAAATAAAGTCCGCGCCCAACGTGGGTTTTAGCCATATTGCTTTTGTATCTAAGTATTTTTATTTAGGTCCTCTGGATTATATTAATGTTTGATGGACGTACTGCTCCCCAAAATTATGAGCCATAGGTCCAGATTGACTTCTGGACATATATGTAGACAAGCACTTTAGAGTTGAGACAAAATTTTGACTTGCTATTGAGCACTCATTTGAAGTTTATAAATTACAAGTGATCTTTCTGTCATAAAGCATTTTGAGATATTTTACTTGGTTACTTTAAGATATTGGTACAGTGTTGAGATATACTTGAAGATAATTTACTTTTATCAATGCAAAAGTAACGTGGATGATTCTCCAATTTGCTTATCATTCTTGAAGAAATGAAATGTGGGCATGCAGCGTTTGGGAAGTCATAAATGGTTCTGAATTAGCAAATAAAATGTCGACATTATCTACGAAGGCAGTTGTAATTTTTTTTGTCACTTATTAGGAGCTAAGATGTGAAGATTGTGTAAAGCACAGGTCTTAATACACTTTCTTGAGATTTATCAGCATATGCATGATATTTAGCGGTTGTATTTTACCTGGAATAGTTGGTTGGTAGATGAAAATGTAGTAAATGGAGAAAAAAGTAGATGGAGAGCTTTTTGGAATGATTGATTTGATTTCGTTGAACAATATTTCATGCCAGATTTTGTTTAAAGCTCTAGTTACGTATACAAAAACTGCTGGACAGTATTTTTATCTTCAAATGCTATTTTAATACCTAAGACTGTTCGATAAACCTAATGTTTTTGAAGTTCAAATTACTGTCCTGGTATTTATCTTACATTGACAAGTATTGAAAGTAGTTTTCTCATTAAAATTTCGGAGTTTTAGGTTAAAAGACTAATAAGGCGGCATAACTTCAACTAGGAAGAATTTTCACGAGGCTTGGTTATCATTATAATCACGGCTGACTTAGCAAGCTTTAGCTCATTATGATCAAATTAAAATATTACCTTCAGTTCTATTCTGTCTTGTGATAGGCTTTTTCATGTTCAACGCTTGGCTACTACCTCTTCTGTTTGAAATATTTGACCTAAAGTAATAAATTAGTCTGCATTTAAGGTACATAGAATAAAGAATATTAAATATTGTTAATTTGAACTTTAAATATTATCGTTCCTCTCAATATCTGATTTTTTTCTCGTATTCAATTAATTACATTCTTAGTTGGAATTATTTTGGACCTTCGATCATCTATATGCCAGTTCATTTAATTTAATTTGTGCGAATTATCATAAATATTTCCTGGCAAAAACCTTTCAAACTTCGACCTTGACCATAGCCGTTTAATTAATTTATGCTGATCCAAATTTGTTTGGCTTTAAAACCCAAATATTTTAATTTAAAGACCAAATTTTCTTTAGAAACTAGGTACATTTCAATTTCTTGACAGATATCGATATTTCGAGAGTAACCTGCACTCTTCTTTAGTGTGTATCGTGGTTGCTTTGTCAATAGTTTTGACTTCAGTATTTATAAGTTTTATGTCTGGCTCTTTTGTGATCGCCAGATACATGTTCCTCTTATTAAAAATTTAGTTTTGGTAATTGTTGAATTTTAAGTTTATTGGCTTCAAGTTCCCCACAATCGTTGAATTTTCTCCTTGAGTATTTTGAGGATGCATCTAATTCATGCAAAGTTGAAAATTGTCTCTTCGTTCCTTGGTACATTCTGGTTAATTCCACTGATATTTATTTTGATATTTTCGTCATCACTAATTCTTTTTGTCAAAAACCAACTTTTTCGAGCTAGTAAAACCAACATGGCTCCTTTAATTTATTTTTCCTTTAATTTCCTTTAATTTATTTAATTCCCTCATGGAACATACAACTTTGACACATTTGTTACTCATAGGCTTAGGAAATTTAATATTTGAGGTTTCGTAGATATCTACGAGTTCTAAATATTTTGAAACCCATCAATAAACAAATCAAATGATTTGAAGGTTTTTATCGCCTCAAATTAAACAATATTTGCTCCCACTTTCATAATTTTAATTCCTTCATTACTTTTGAGAATACTTGAAAGTTATGGTTGGACACTTTAACATTTTTTTTCGATTTTGCGAAAACAGTAAATGTTCTAGCTCGAAATTGAGGGCTTAAAAACTTTCATTACAACAACAAACACACAAAAAAATATCTTTTATTGTGCATAACTTTTTTGTTACTTTATTTTATTCATACGCAAGGCTTTACTTAAATTTCACTAAAAAAACTTTAATGCATCAAAAACATGCTGCAACCATCTGGAAAATGAAATAAATATCCAAGCAATTTCATAACCATCGACAACACACTAGAAGAAGAAAATAAACGCGAAATTGATAACTATATAATGACATTTTTTTATTAGATTAAATTGATAACATAAGTGATTTCCTTCTCGAAACTAAGTCCTAGTCGTAAGAGCTAAGAAATAATATAAGTAACAAGAAAAAGATGTATTTTGAACATTATCTTTCGATTAGTTCTGTTATAAGACTGTTAACTACTAGACAAGACCATTTTCATATTTTTCACAGCTATTCGTAATGCTCGCACGGAACTCCACGAAAAAACCTGATGGACTGAAGCATACTGTTCATTTCAATCCAAGTTGCCATTGTAGGTTGCACTTTGTTCCTGCACAACCATCAGCAACTGAATTTTCCTTTTTTGCAATCCGCATGCCAGTTTGCCCTATTTTCCGGCTCAGTTTCTTTTCAGTTGTAGATTTTCCTTTTAGGTTTCTCATTTCATTTCTTTAACTTCTCCTCGGGGTGTTCTTTCTTTCTTACTCTGATACAATTCAATGAGCGCTTGTTGTTGGAATAATTTGCTGTTCGCGCAGTTTACGAACTTTTGTTGTTCGTTCTAGTTTTTGCTCATTGAAACTGAATAGAAAGGAAACAATAGTGAACACGTCACTCACGATTTGAAGGAAACGCGAAACAAAGTATGCAGTAATGAAAACCATTTGGTCTTGTACTAGTTCCATGAGGGGATTGTGCTTTCCTAGAACCTGTATATGGGTTATCGAAGAACGAAAATTTTGCTTTGGTTGAGTGTACGGTCAGTTGCAGTTTTGAAATAAATAATATGAATTTTCAGTTTCACTTAACAAATCGAAGAAGAGTTATCATGATGAGCAAATGGGACTAAATATTCGCAATCGTGTTTGTGAATCAATTATTTTATTCAATGTAAGAAAAGAGCTTTGATGCAATAATACCAGCTGCATAGAAAATATAAGAATGATCTCGATTTCGCTTTGAATAAGTCATAAATCTGCTACGGATTTTTGGTTATTAAAAGTTATCCTTATTTGGTGTGCATGCAATTTACTTGTCTGTATTTTATTTGAAAGTATTTGAATCCATGATTACTTTTTTAAATGGCTAAGGTGGAATTTTTAACTGCAATGATCGTGCAACTTTTAATTAACTTTGACAACGTGGAAATTTCATATTAAAATAAAATTACCAAGCGTACATCACATGTCACTGCAACTAAATAATACCATTATTTTTTCACTATCATTTCATTGTCCTATGCAAAAAACGAATGCCAATTGTCGTACGACCAACAATAAACACGACAAAGCAAATTATGAAATTGCGGGGTATATTCAAACAAACACCACCTGCAGATTTCAAATGAAGTATAAGGATTTTAATGAAATTGTCAATCGACTAGAATCAAAAAATCGCATCAGGCTTCTGTTAATGCAAGAAACAGATATCGTTGTTTTTTTATTAATGAAAAATTCACTGACAAAAGCAAAAGGGTTCTGTTGAACACTCTCTACTTTCCTATCATTGCCTTCAAGTGTCATTTTTCCTTCTCGCTTATTCAAATGGAAACCATAATTAAATACATCTTCATATTTGAATGTAAAACCCCACCCTCTCAATATCATCTACGAGCACAAAGCATCAAATGCAGCAGCTTTCGAATATGATAGTTAATAAAACAAACACAACACAATAAATCTGCATGCAAAACGAAACATGCTGAGAGCAAACAACGTAAACGAATATCATCGTAAAATTTCAATAACTGAATTACATGAAATACAGAGGGAATGGAAAATGATTGTACCGAACGAAATAAATGCTAAATAAATGTATAAAATAATTAAAAAATGCAAAAATATAGTAAAAAAAAAACAAAAGAACTGTAAATATTAGTAATAAATGAGCGAGAAACTTTTGAAGTTAAATTACGCATTAAATCAATGAGATATAACTCTTATTATTTATTCTAGAAACTAAAGGAAATATTGTTTCGTTTTTAAGTTTTAAAAAATTTAACGAAATAAAGTGATATGTTTTCAGATAATATATTAAATTCGAGTTTGTTTTTCATTTCAGCTGCATGAATTGATTTGGTCACATCTGACCGAAATGTTGAAATTGTTACAAGAAATACATGGGTTTAAAAAATTGTCAAAATTTTCAAATACATTTTAAAATAGATATGCTCTCCTAAACAATGATAAGCATAAAATTGACGACTGAAATTTTCAATGCAATTCAATTGTTCAAACATAATATTTCAGTAAGACTTATTTGCCGACGGAAAAATATGTTGTCATTAAAGTAAGTTTCACATTTTAATTTCTAAGCAAATTGGCGCTCATTTTTGATATTTTTTCAGAAAAAAATTGCTTACGATTTATTTACTTCATTAAGATTTATTTTTTTATGCGACACTGATTTTGAAAAATTTAAACAAACTTTTATTGCGTATAAAATGTACTCATTTATTTCAGCTGACGGGTAATTTTTTTCTCTGGAATACTTTCTAATGAATACCTCTGGAAAGCCAACAAATGCCCTATTTCTGCTTATAAAACAAGAGTATTAATGAAACAAACAAATATTAAACCTAAATTTTTCATTCTCCTAATACAAGCCGAAAATGTGAATTTAACATTTTGATCGCACATTAAACTAATGATTCAGTTTACAATAAGTACATATATTTTGAAGTAAATGTATTCGGAGGATCGGAAGGTAATGAACTTGTTTTTTTAAAAAAAGTCAGGATTGATACAGAAATTTCCATCATTTTCTAATACTTTTTGACAGGGTAAACGTGGTTACTTTATTTTTTTTAAATACGTCAGGTTTTCATTGAAAAACTTTTCCATGTGCTTTATCACTTCGTCAACATTAGAGAATTTTACACCTCTTAATGATCAGGTTGATGGGGTGGCTGAGTTACAAGTTTAAAAAAATGTCAATAGTTTCTTTTTTTCAATGAAAAAGGGCATTGATCTTAAGAAAGGTCGCTCAATTACCACGAATTTAACAGTCCTAACTTCAGATGCTCTGCGTAAAATGAGCAGCATGGCTTTGTCAAAGGTAAATCCACATTAACTAACCTTCTTTCCTTCACACATATGGTCGCATCCGCTCTTGACCATCAAAAGCAGGTCGAAGTTCTATATACTGACTTCTCCCAAGCCTTTGACTCTGTAAACCATAACCTCCCTATTCAAAAGCAAAGGAAAGGTGGCATAGCTGGTCTTCTTCTTTGCTGGCTTAACTCTTACATATATGGTCGTACCTGTATTGTGACTGTTCATTCCTGTTCTTCAATTCCCTTTTTTCCAGTATCAGGTGTTCCGCAAGGATCTATTCTCGGTCCTCTTTCCTTTGTTCATAAACGATTAACTTCCTTTAATCCAATCTTCTTGTCTGTTATATGCTAACGATTTCAAGATGTTTCGAGTGATTGAGTCACAAAATGACTGTACGCTTTTAGTTTAATAGTTTACAGACTTGGTACTGCACCAATGCTCTCACTTTGAACATCGCAAAATGTCACAAAATGTCTTTTACCTGTAAAACGTCACCTTTAAAGTTCTCCTATTCTGTTTCTGGCTCTCTTCTTAATGTTGTTGATAATTTTAGAGATCTCGGTGTAATATTTGATTCTAAGCTTAAATTTGATAAGCATATTTCACATATAACTGCCAGGGCCTTTAAATTATCGAGTTTCATTATTAGATTCTCTAAATCCCTCGTTAATATTTCCACCTGTTACACCTTTTTCTCTCCTTTGTACGTAGTGTAGTTGAATATTGCTGTTAAGTATAGTGTCCTCATTATGTCTACTTAAATACTGCGTTGGAGTCTGTTCAACGCAGATTTACAAGTACCTTGTTCTTCAAGTTTCAGCTTCGTCACCGTCCTTATAGTGATCGCCTAAATCTTCTTTCCATCGAATCACGCAGACTTTTCTTAGATGAGTGCCTACTCTATCAATTATTGTATAGGATAGTTTTTTCTGACATAAGTAACCACGTTTCTGTCCATGAAGCAGTTCATGGAACGCGTTCTACCGTTGTGTTTAATGTGCCATTTGCGCGCACTGATTTTTACTTTTTTCTCCACTATTGCGGTTACCAAGGCAACACAATAACTTACAGTTTGGTCCTCTACCACTGACATTGTGTTCTTCTACAAAATTTTCAAAAATCATATTTTATATACTAGTACGTAACTTATTGTAGTTTTTCTTTTTTTCAATGTTTTTTTCTTTAGTTTAGTTTGCACTTTTTAACTTGATTTTATTTCTTATAATTTTTTTGTTTGTTCTTTATATTCATATTGATTCTATTTTTTTTCATTGGGATTATTATGTTTCTGTTTTATTTCTTTTTTATTATTGTGTTGTGATTTTTTTATAATATTCAGTAATTTGTCTGTTGAATATATTAATAATAAAAAAATAAATAAATAAATTAATTAATTGACACGGTTTATACAGACTTTAGTAAAGCTTTTGACAGAGCTCTACACCCTATTTTAATTCTAAGGCTTCAGAAATTCGGACTTGTCGGATCTTTACTTAGCTATCTGACTTCTTACCTTCGCCATCGATCACAATTGGTAAAATTGCAATGACTTTTATCGAAAAGTATTTCTGCTACCTCTGGTAATATAAATATACCTCATCTGCTTTATGCAGACGATCTCAAAGTCTATCACATCATTAAATCTGAATCCGATGCACTCTTTCTTCAATCCAACCTCGATTCATTTGATCATTAGTGATATGAAAATAAGCTTTATCTTAACATTGCTAAGTGCCAAGCTATAAGTTTTTCCCGAAAATGCACGATCTCATATAACACGTACTTCCTCGACAATAGCTCGAGCTGAAAACGTTATTGACCTTGGTGTTATTTTGGATGATAAATTCCGCTTCTCCTTGCATTATGATAAAATACGTCCCGGGCAAACAAACAGCTAGGCTTTATCAAAAGACGTGCCAAGGAATTTCGTAACCTGAGGGTCAAATATCCTTATATATACCACTTGTACGCCCTATTCTCGCATATGCTTATTGCTGGAATCCGGCTTTTAAAACCTACAGTAACAGACACGAGTCCATAAAAAAGCAATTCTTACTTCTCGCCTTGAGAGAACTATACAACCCTTACGATTTTAATACCCTTTGCAAACCCCCAAATGCAACCCCTAATGCTAAGCTGTATGTTAATGTTTGATTTATTTGTTATTTATTTATTGTTATTGATTTATTTGTTTTATTTATATGTTGTTTATTAATTGTTATAAATTATTTTTATATACACATATTAGTTTTCAATTTTGTTTTGTATTGTGTATATAACTTGTAACTTGCTTGGTTAATAAATAAAATAAAAAAAGTTCCTATCCCAGTTCCCTTATTTTTTACTGCGTAATCTATACAGTGTGAGCCCTCATGTTTTTATGTTGAAGTATCATTTTTTCATGGACCACAACAGATAGTTTTTTTATATGTATGAGTAGTTTTATGAGTTGCTTCATTCATTCAAGCTGTTTACAATTCACTAATGCTATAACCATCTAACCAAGTTCAACTTATTCATATTTTTGAATTGAAGAGAGATGGTTTGCTCTAAAAACTACTGAACCTTTTCAAACAAGAACAAAAAACCAAAAATAAAATTGAATATATTTTCGCATTTATTGTTTTTTTATATTTTATCTTTGTTACGACTGAACTTTTGTAAAAATTAAATTTTTCGAATATTTTTTGCTGCCAATGAAGCTGCTGACCTAAAAGAACAATTACTGAACGCGTTCACTTAGGCGTTGTACTCATATATATTCAACCCATGGGTGATTCGTGTCATACCAATTTTCGTGAATGCTGTGCCAATACAATTTTCTTTTGCGCTCTGATTGATCAAAAGAGAAAAATACAATGAGAAAACTTGTAATAATTATAATTCCAAAAGGAAAATTTTCCTTCAACAGCCCGATATTCGTCATCAGCTTGAAGCTGGTAGAAACATCATTCATAACTAATGTTTGCGAGTGTCGAGGGTATAGTTTGATGACTTAATTAACTTTTGATCTACCACGAGAATCTTATTACTACTGGGCTAGTTTGAAGGCCGGAGAGTGATCAGCGTCGATTGGCCTTTACTGGATTGGAACCTGTGATTGGCAATGCCTAGCAACCAATGCTGTCTCTACTAGGAAATGAAGTCCTCAGAGAACAAATCTATAAGGATTATTAGCCAGCAAATTAAAGTTGCATAAAATTGTTTCCAAAAACAAAACCCTTAAAACCGGATATGGAGAAATGAAGCTAAAACTTTATTGCGCCCAACGTGGGCCCAAAGAATCAATTTTTCTCTAATAACTACGATTTTAGTGTTTTTGTTTTAAATTTTAAGAATTGAAATGACTGAATTTCCTAGAATTTTTCAGTTTCTCATAAAAAAAGGGATAACTATAAATACTGACTATTAAATCTATTTGTAAATAAGAGAATTTAAAAAATGTAAATAAATTACTTGAAAGTAAAAATGGTATAAAAAACACTAGCAACAGTTGCAATAAACGGTAAAGATATCATTTATTTCAATATTGGTGAACCAAAAGAATCAAAAGAATGAACACATGGTAGGTATGCGTATGATTTTGATGAATTTGATGATATGCGATGAGCGCACAATATAAAAAAAAAACAAATGGAAATTCTAACATTAAACTAGTAACTTCTGTTTTTTCTTCACAGTTTTTGTGGATCTATCAATATCTCCAGATTGATTGTTAATAACTATCCTTTTTGGATGCGATAAATCATCTAGGTTAGACTATTCAATGAAACCTTGTGGAAAAAGTAAGAATAATAGCAAGGATACATAAACAAAAATAAATGGAACGATCTAGGGTTGGTACTGATCTCAGGCTGCGATCAAAAATTATAAAAATGAGCCACTTTATTTTTTTGAAATTATATGGTTTATATGCATCGTAGCCTCGGTAGTGAAAAGCTGATGGGCTAGAAATGTGGTGCTGAATAGTCAGAAATCACATGATCTTGTACATGCTTTTTTTGTACACGTTTCATACCTGACTTTGTTTTACATTGAAAAGTATATGATGATAAACTTGATCAAAGCCAAAAGCAGGAATTGACTCAAAAGTATGTGATTTTGTTACGATGTGAACAAGATATTATTTATTAATTACTATAAAATTAACTGAGTCTAGGATTTTATAATAAAAATCTTACTCAAAAATTAAAAGTTAGATGCGAATTGATTTTTCAAAAATGTCTGAGATGGTATGCCAGGTACACAATTTTTTTTTTTAATTTTTCGTTCGGCTGAGCTGCTTACAATGATGTAATCCGTCAAGTGATTTATAACTATATAACTGGTAGTTGTGAAGTTATGTTGTTTGTCCATGTTGAAATTCGCATTTCTTACTCCACATAATGTACACTTATTGCATATTTACATCGGCCAAAAATCACATGTTTTTCAGACGACTCCTGATTTTGGCTATAATTAAGTTCATAAGCACATGCTTTAGCACATGCTGCATAAATGATAAGAGGGTATGAAAGTTGATTTTGGTAAAAGCATATACAAAAGTATTTAAGGAATCGGTTTATATCTGTGCTTTCATAGCGCTGAAAAATTTTTAAAAATGTTTAGTTGTCGTAGCAGCCTAGCAATAATTGCTTATAGTTTTCATAAATAAGTCAAATTCATCTGCTGTATGGATACATCAAACGCATCAGATATGAAATTTATTTTCATTTTTATTTTCTTATATGTCTGGAATTAAGGACCCATTCGCACCAGCAGCAAGCTTAAGCAAGCTTCAATAAGCAGCTAGGAAAAAAAAACTTTTATCTTGTCAATTCATCTTTGCTTTCTGCGAAAATTGACAAAATTAAATATATGTGATTTTGAGTATTTTTTAATTATTAAAAACATTAAAAAACACAATAAAACCTCTTTAAATATTAGTGAAATTTTCCACAAAGTACTAAAAGAAAAATTTATTCATTGCGTAATTTTGTGATTCTAGGTGCATAAAACAGGTTTCTTGAAAAAATTCTGACCTTCTCTGTAAATCCATTTCAACAATTGACGTTTTCTCTGAAAGTAAGAGCAAAAACTAAAAAAGGTAATTTGAATAAAAAAAAATTTGGATGTTTTTGCTCAGCAGCGTTCAGTTGTTTGCCCATTTCTCAAACAGCCGTAATCATAAAGATTCGGCCCACTCTTTGTTTCATTGTACCGTACTATCAAAGAGGTAATAAAGCAAGTGCGGGAGAAGGAGGCGAAGTAGGCGATTGAAAAAATTAATAGGAAATCACGATAAAGAGATAAATAGAAATGTCATAGGAATTTGTATAAAAAACAAATGTAAAAGTAATATTTTTTGAATAACAAGCCAGAAGCTAATAAACACCAGCATGCAAATCAGAAAGTTTTTTTTATAAAATTATACAACTTTGCTTAGAATATTATTACTCTATTGTGTATCAAAAACAGCTAGAAAAATAAGCAGTAAGATAAACCCACTCCGTCATCAAACTTTTTCGTAAGAATTTCAAAAATGCCAAGCCATTTTGTTTCAGTAGAAAATATATTGAGTGAATATTAATGAGCCAATTAGGTAGCTCGAATACGTATCCATTTCCAAATTTGTTCAATATTTTTTATTGAATATGTTCACTGTTCCAATAGTGCAATCGGCATTACACGATTGATAAAGAATATTGTAATAGGATCCGCTTGACTTCTTTCTTCCAAACATATTTATTAACAGATTATGCGGCACGTAATTTGAGTCTTACGACCTTATAGATATTTTCTTATTTCTGAGTTCCTTATGCGATTCTTTACATTGCAAAGAAAGTTTGAAACCCATCTTGAGTTTAAGGAAATAAAGGTAGCGTCACAAAATTCCAAAAAAGATCAAGCAAAACTTTCAATAAGAAAGTCACGGTGAGTGCGATTAACATTTGTTTGAGCACTGTGTACATATTTCAATCGTTTCCATGACGTTTTATGTGTGACATATCTCACATAAAAATTTCCTTAATAGTTCTAAATATTTCTTAGTGTAGGAAGTATAAAAAAACTTTCCCAAAAAAAAATCGTTTCCAAATCTTGGAACATACGAACAAACAATACCATCACAAGGAATAAAATCTTGAACAAAGAGTATATGTACTTCTACAAACACATACGCGCTATAAACGCAGCAATAGGCATTTAGTTTGGACCACTTTATTCACATAAAACCGAAAAATGATGTCCCATTTTAGTACCATTCTCTTCTACTGTAAATGGTTAACTTTACTTAAAAAATAAAATAAAATATAAAAATATACATAAGATATCTGTCAATTTTTTCAAGCTTAAGTCTAATAAAATGATTCAATGTCTGTTTGCTTTGTATGTTGGAAAGAGTCCAGAGCAAACATGATAAGTAAAATGTTTAAAAAATTTTTTTAAACAATGTGATATCAGGATTGAAGCATAATTAAGACACACAAATGGGGATTTATTTCATCCTCTTCATCTTTAGTGATATAAAACATTATTTCTTAAACGTTTCGTCTTAACTTTTTTGCAATTGACTTTCATGAAAAAAATCCTGAACAAAACATTTCAAATAGATATTTATCTCAACGATGCAAGCTAGCTACCGACTACTCCCAAATAAAAACTATTGTACTGTACTTTATTTAAACAAAAACATCTCCCGAAATCCAAAATAACAGCAAAACTCTACTTCACTCATTTTTTTTTCCCGAACCTCATCAGTCTCGTCCATTCAATTCTTTCAGAAACAGTTAACTGATGAATTCCATCTGCTCGATTTTCATCCAAACTCGACTGAATTTCGAATTTTCTTCTCTGGTGCACTGTTTTGTATACGAAACACGTAAATCATATCATTATGTCGAAGACTAAAGAACGTCAGAGCGAAAATTCTTTGCTACCAAATTACCCGTATCCAAGAAAAAAAACCATTGAAAGAATTAGCAAAGAAACGGAAAAGACGCAGTAAAATCAGAAAATCGTCGTTTTCGAATTTCCCAGAGAAAATCGGTCGTGAGGGCTATGTTGATTGCCGGCAACTGCGTTTGCCGCTTTCACAGTAAAACATCAAAGCGAAAACGAACTTAACGAGGATGTCATTTTGCCTGCGAGAGTGAAATGAGAAAAACGGAAGCCTAATTAATTAATTTTCAGGATCCCGAAAATTTCGGGCTTTGCGCTTTTCAGACGAAAATTTGCAACTGTGTGCTACTATGATTTCATGTCTCTAATTACTTATTCAACAGCTACCACTTCGAAGACTCGGAACCACTTAGTCCTCGTGCTGCTTGAGTATTTTTCAACTGAGCTTTGCGTTCATTTGAAACTAATTTATTCATCGAACCGAAGTCACTGAAAACAGGCAGATAAATTTGAATGCATCTGAATTCGGTCCACAAGGCAAAAACCGCAAAATTAACATCGGTTTTACATTAAACTGATGGCAGATGAAAAGCTCGATCCGTTCAGCAAGGATTCATATGTGTTACTTGTCCAGTTTTATACAACGAACACTGTACGCGTTATTTTGAAACACGCTCTCATATTTAAAGAGTAAATCATCGTACACGGGTATTTCACGTTTCATTACAAACAAATAAAAAATGAAATTCACAAAAGTAATGGTAATGCTGCATTCGGGGCATGAAGTTGTTGGCAAATGCAGAAGCTGTTGCGGCATGCCTCAAAGTGAAGTTGACAAAAGTTTGTTTGTTTTATGTGGATCAGTAGCAAGGAAGCCAAACTGCGGTTGCCGAAAAATGCCGTACTTCTCGTTCTGAATATTAAATTTGGGTGAATGAGTTGGTTATGAAAAATTTAAATATGTGTCTGCCTGTAGGTACGACATGATATATGTGGAATGATATACAGTGAAGTTGAAACCCGAGTAAGTTTTATGTTTGATTGGAATTTTATTTTTCATAATAAACTTTTTAACAGAAATTATCTTCAGTACATAAAGTAAATTAAAAAACAACTCTGGTTCATAGGAATTGCTTGAAAGAACGATTTTCGAAGCAAATCAGAGGTAATGTATAGATTTTGTTTCAGGCTTTATATGGTTGAAATATGTATTTATGTAATTACGTTTTGATTTTCACCACCGGACAATCACATTAGATATGTAGCAGCTGAAAACTGACCGACCAGCGCATGCAAAAATTATTACTTTTGAGATAAAAATATGTACTAAAAAGCGAAAAAAAGCTAAGCATAATTGACGCTAAGAAAATTTCGTTAAGAAATAATCTACGTAACAAGCTTTTACGTAAAAAGGGAATTCATTGCTGTCCTGCGCACATGCCCTGTATGAGTGTCCTGTGATTTTAGTTTTGTCGTGATGACTGCATTAGAGGCTATAATATAAGAGATATTTTCAGTGTAACTGCCCTCAAAAGACTTAACATTCATAGTTCATTATAAGATGGCTCTTATTCGAAAATTTCAAGATAACATCTATCACACCTAGCTTACATGAGGATTGGCTATAAATCACACATTATAGTTGACACGAAACAGTATGAGTCCGATCTTTTTGAAATGACACTCTTGAATTTATTGAAAATCAGTGCTCTTACTGAAAAGCTGGATCTTGCCTTCAAAGAAGTACGTTGAGCTTCTTAAGATCTGTGACATCAAATAAAATATCTACCCTTATTTCAGCCATTCGTTCTTCTAACAACTTGTTGGTTCCAACTAGAAGTCACCAACACTAACGACTATCAAGCAGCTACATAATGATCGCACACGTCAACATCAAAAACTGCAACAACAACCTTAGCAGCAACAGCAAAATCAGTTCTCCTTCTTAACTCACTGGATGATTCCGGAGCCACAAAAACTCAACGTCTGTTCTAGTTGTGGACCACTTTATCTAAACTACATGAAAGCTATTTGCAACAGATCTTTCTATCCAGGCTAACTTGTATTAATACATTGACGGATACTGTAACATCATGTGTGGTGCCAAAACTAGGTCGGTTTCCCCCTCCTCTGCCAAAAACTTGCAAAAGACAACCTGAACAAAGAAATCATTGCTTTATTTTGTCTCCCGGAATGGATATAGTTCTTCGGAACAACTTCTCTCCCCCTGTCGAATTAGTGAACATTTCACTCTAAGACCTCGTAGGAATTATCACTCCAAACTTTCGGTCGCATTTATTAGCAGACCATTTGAAGCCTGAGGACTAAAGTGAGTGCACTTCTCTGTTATCTTTGTCATCCAATTTCAGAAAAGCGAGATATAGGGAAATGAAAACAGCAGTGAGAAGTGAAGCAGTTTGTCTGAATCTGAGCGTTAGTAGTAGTGAAGGAAAACTATGGGCACTATGGGCAAATTCGACAGACTTTTACTCCACGAACAGAAATATAGAGATAGAGATAGTAAGTCACGTGTATTTCCAAGAAGTTAGAGTGATTTTTTATTCGAAACTAAAGTTCAATCTGCATGTTGCATACACTACATCCAAGCCTTCTCGTTTTGCCCAGTTTTGTCCGCAGAACTTGCCATCATTTTGCTAACCTGTCTACTTCTGACTACTTGTTTTATTATTTAGTTGTCTTTAGCTGTCAAGTCTGGAACAAAGATAATCCTCATCTAGTCATGGACGCACTGTTTCATTAACAAAAGAGCCCCTAGCACATCAAAACCGCTAGAAGCACTAATGTTCGAAAAACAGAAGAGGATTTGTCCAGATTTTGAATGTGTATTCTACCACTAGCTACTTAAGGCCACTGCCACCAGCTACTTCTCTTACTTTTGACCAGTACGTCCAAAGTAATAGTAGACCCAAAGCCAATTAAACTTCGATGATTTCATCAAGAATTACAGCGATATAAAGCTTTTGAGGGTTGCCATCCGAAAAATACTATTGCTATTGCCTTACATTGAAGTCAACCTACTCTGCGAGTTTTGTGTTGATCTAATGACTGCATTGGAAGTTAAATGGATACAAAGAAATTTAGGGCTACCACCCGCAAAAGTTTTAAATTTTCTTTCACTACAAGATCACTATGATTTGAAAATTTTATGCCAAAATTGCTTACTAAAGATATGCAAAATAAAAAAAAAACCAAATCAACCATAGCTGGCAGCCATATCTTTGTTTTTCCAACTAGATTTTCGCTGAGTATTGTCCACAATAAGTTTAATTTGCCATTTGAATTTCGTTGTGATTCCATAACTGCACTGGAATCTATAGGGCAAAATGCTTTATTTTAAGTATAAGTATAAGATTGTGAAAAAAAGCCTGACGAACCCAATTTCGTTGGATGCTGTCAAACGTCGTTTGCGAGAGAAGGGATATTTTGATCGCGTTCCTGTGAAAAACACAAAACAAGCGGAAAAGATTATTGTTTCCTCGAAAATATAAAGATTGGCCAGCAGATCATTGGGCATCTGTGTTACGGACCGATAAATCAAACTTCGAGATTTTTGGATCCAGGCGGTGCCTTATATAATCGTCGAAATAAAGATGGGCGATATAATCCTCAATGTATCGCGCCAACAGTTAAACATGGCGAAAGCTCCGTGATGGTCTGGATGTATTTTAGCCACGATGGTATTGGAAAACTGGTCAAAATCGACGGAATAATGCGGAAGGAACACTATCACAATATTTTTCAACGAAGTGCCATTCTATCTGGCATTGGTGTGACTGGCAGCGGATTTATCTTTCAACAAGATAATGATCCCAAGCACACTTCTTATCTGTGCACAAACTATCTACGGTCCAAAAATAGAAAGGTGTGCTCAAAATCATGGGTTGGCCGCCGCAATCCCTTGACGCCAAAACGATCGAATTGCTGCACAAATCAAGAATAAACTAAATATCGTTCGTTTTAAAATTGAATATGGTGCCTTAAATCGTGTATAAAAATATATGAAAAGAGAAATGCACAAGAATCCGCCAACTTGATAGTAAATCGAAATTGGAGACCACGCCGCCATTTATTGTGAGAATAAAATTATGGAAAACACGAATTTTTATTCAATTTCAGTCAAGAGAATTTAATTAGTATGTAACACGTTTTATAATGAATGTAAATTAAATTCAACAACTTCTGGAATAATAAGATAAAAAGTTTATATGATAACAGATTCGTATTTCGTGATTACCATAAGTGTGGAGAATTTTCCCACTCACTTTAGAGAACTAAAAAAACACAACAAAAAAGGCAGAGCCAACTCTACAGCAAGCCTCTTCCGATTAGGATCATACAAGCAACGAATGCTCAAGGTATTTTGCTTGGCGCATGCTAATTGTGTTCTATCTTCTTATCTTTCTTCTAACTTTTTTTCTTTCGGAACTTTGGATAGGTGTAAATGCATTCCGATCAGGCTATTTTTACACAAATATTCAAGTTCCAGCTCTACTCATTTGTAACAAACTTAGTAGAAATTAAGATGTGTATTAAACTAAGCCTAGAAAAACCACGTGTCTTAAAAATTGCGTATTTAATATTGCTGGTGTAAGGTACACTAAGAAATTACCGTTTCGTCTGGTGTGTTGGTATGCTACAAAGATCATAAACATACAATATACAAATGATAGTTTTCATCCCATGCCAGTTTTTAAAGAAATATTTGTAAAAGGCATAAATTAAATTACGTTAGTTGAGTGGATTCAGTGAAAGTGTAAAGTTAATTAACTAGATATTGTATTTTGGCTATTTTACTTTGAATTTATTTGCAATAAAGTTTTTTTTTTTTGATAAGGAATCAAGCGATATTTTTCATCCGCTACACACCTCAATTATTCCGTTTTTTCAGAATAATAATGTTTTGCATTGTGCATAAATTGTGGAACAGATAAGGTTTAGCTTATTTTAATTGCTACTATTATTATTATTACTTTTATTACGTTCGTATAATACTATGTTTTTTGCAAATATATTACCACTTTATACACTGAACGAAAAGAATTCGAAATTTTAACTAATTGCAAATAGATGACTTTGATTTGGTAGAAAAGTCTAAAAGTATGATTTATTCTTCAAAACACTTTAATTAATAAGGAAATCTAGATTAGTTGATATTACTAATCTTCTTTAGTTTAAAAAGGATCAACTGTTTGTAGAGTTTCTTACTATTGAAATAGAAAATTTTGCCAATATAATTTGCATGAATGTCTGCATTATAGAAAGTTTAGTTATTTTTATTGTAAAAATGTCTAAAGACAGTAAAAGAAATGATTAATATTATACGGAGATAATTAACGATTCATGATTTGCGGAAACAACAAATTGAATTAGTAGGCTGAAAATCAACCATTTTCTTTAGTAAATTATGACTATTTCTTTATATGAAATACCAAATGATTTTTTTCAGTGTAGTGTATAATATAATTTTTCCTATTGCTTCCTTGAATTAACCTTGTTTTCTGTATTTATTTTCAATTAATATATTTTTTTTTTTTTATTTTGAAATTGATTTTCGGCCTGTACAAATATATACTAAATAAATAAATAAATAAATATATTATTTGAGCTCTGAAACTTATTGTACTAGCTCCTTGCTGAAAAAAATGCTGAAGTGGCGTAATTTCTGGAAAAATTGTTTAGTTCTTTTACACCGATGGTCCTACTTTGTATGTTTGACAGTAACTATACCATAACAATCTACCATGCAGTGAACTTGCTTGAAATAACGATACAGCGAACTTGCCTCTAGACCATCTCATTATACTAAATAGTTTTCGATTTGTTTTCGCTCCACTGTCTACTCTATAGCATCCATACCGTTTATGGGTAAGAACCAAAAACAATAAAATGAATTATTGCCTTACAGCCTTGTGTTTTCGCGCATCCCTTCAATTATGTTGATTAATATGGCGGATAATGTGCTGCGGCTGATACTTTCAACTTTTCCCCTATGGCAAAAGTCGTGATCTTTGTAATGAGTCTGACAGCAGTATACCACGCACAGAGGCATATCCCTTGTAAATTGCAATGTTTGTCTGTGGAATTTGGTTTCAGTCGCTTGAAAATCAAATAAATTTTAAACTTTACTACGGGTCGATGTCTTCAATGTGGTTTTACGTGAGCGAAAGCGTAAATGGTGCTTAAGGATTCAATAATATAATTACATTGTGGCTATTTGTAAATGAATAGAATAGGTGGATTGTGTTTGCAACTTATCTTCAGAGAGGCAATTATGGCTGAACTACAATGTAAATTTTGTTTTCTACTAAAATTGAATTGATTCCAGATGAAACTACTGTAGAATCATGAAGTTCAAAACTCTCTGTTTTTTGTTTGGGAATCGATTCAAACTACCCTATTCATATCTCTTTTTGTCACTACATCATAGCCACATTCAAAATTCAATCAAATTTTCAAGCAATAAAATATTTACTACTGCCCTTGTTATACCTAATTTACAAGGAAAGCAACTGAAAATTAATAAATCACACCTCAAATCCAATCATTGTATTTCTGCTTGTTTTTATGTGCTCGTTCAAACGCATCGTTTGTATGTATTTCTGCATGCTGCTGTAACATCTCGTCGAACATTCCCAACATAATATAAATGTCCTCTTCAATTAATCATTGCAGAATCATTTCGACTAACACTCAGTTACACTCACTTCGGACATTCAGACCACCACCGGACTCGGCCTAAAACAACACCCCCCAACATCATCTGGTCTGCTCAAAAAGGTCGTAGATCGAAGAACGGGCATGTCAGCTATTATTAAATAAATTAAATATCAGGAATTAGCAGTTTGACAGCAAGCTTTAGTCGAAGGTAACGGTGCGATGCTAGTGAAAACGATCAATCAACTTCCGCATGAATTTCGTTTTCAGTTGTTATTTACGCTACTGGGTTTGTATTTGTGCAAGTCGACGGCTGAAAATGGCAATGTTTTGTTGGTGTAGAGTAATTGGCTATTTTCCAGATTATTAATTACGTTCAGTAATTTGCATTCGAAAATAGGATGGAAAGTAAGAAAAATTACAGTTTTGTTTCACTGGGGAATGAAATTAATTTTACGGGGCTAATTCAGAAAGGCTAATCTATATTTTATGATGGAGTCTGGTAATGGTGGAATGGTTTCGTTTCTGAATTTGAACGTGCAAGAGGCTATAGAAGACAGAGTAGCAGTTCAAGATAAGTTTCTCAATGCTCTTGACCTTTTCACTCGTTTTCTCACCGCCTCTTGTCTTTTCGATCCACTCATCTATCATGTGTGTCACTGTGTGCCACAATACAGTAGTTTTATTTGTACAGATATCCTTTAAAATATCTCAAGGCAAAACAATTTAATTTCGTGAATTTCCCAAAAAATTTAAAGGTCAGAAACAACCGCATTGCAAATATCACGAAACCTAAAAAAAAACTAGCTGCACTTTATTATCGTCACCATCCCAACATAGCCTTAAACTGTTATCTCGTCAACGAAATTACCTGCTACTTCCTGATTCCGAACGAATAGCATCTCCAGCCGTAATTTAAAGTTTGTCATTTGCATTCGTAAGTAATTTTCATGATATGTACATTTCTGATGTTAGTTTTCCAACAAACGACCTACAATCTTACCCAATGCGAACCAGCATCTGAAGATATTGCTACTAACCGCACGCCCCCACTACGAGCGAGCCGAATAAATACATCTGTTGATGGAGACCTCCAGCAATCTACCTCCGCCATCAAACTGGAAAACGTCGCTAGAATTACTTATAAATGATGCAAAACAAGGACAGTGGCAGGAGCGAAAAGATAAATTTCTGAAAAGATAAACATACTTTCTGCATACTCAATGAATGAGAACGCTTCTGCAAAGATGCTGTGCTGTTGCGACCGGTCCAGCAGTGTTGCGAACGATGCAAATGAGACGATCCGGAGCGAAAGGGATTGTAATGTGTCAGTTCGCATTTCATCATTTTGCTCGAGACATAATAGTTGATACGATCTGCATTGCCAAGCATTTTGTAAAACGAACGTCCGTCCAAGTACATTACACAATTTACATTTGCTTTTCAAATACCACGTCAAGGAACGCTGTTCGGACAATCACTTGAGTGCTCCTCGTACCTCATTTTCGCAAGGCGAAGGCAACATGCAGTCAAAGGACATCTTTTGTAGTCCGAAAAATATGCTGCAAGTTATAAGTTCTGTTCAGGATGTGGACTAAGGACCGTGAGGGTTAAGCTACTAAACAGACTAGCTATTGTCCGTTACATGTCTGTAAATATTTCGAAAGCATGCTGCAATAAGCAGTATGTGACAGTGTGAATAAGCATGAAAATTGTTATTGCATCGTTTCGCATGATGATAATGGATATGACATTATCTTAGTCAAGAGCGCTTTTGCTCCGGCTGAATGAAACTGAAGGTTGGAGGGTAGCTTTTGTATGGTATACATTTTCAGCATTATTGATATTTATGACCATATATGATTTTAGTATATTATTTATTTATATATATTTTCCGTTACTGCGTCATCTGAGCAGATATTTTCAGGATACATTGGTGCATATGCAGGATAGGTCTAGGTCTCACCAGTAGTTGGTTATATTTAACCCTTTGGCGTGCTAGCCACTAAATTCTTTCTCTCCTCAAGCCACTAAAGTCAAGAAACCATCCGCTTCCTTTGATCCGAACTGACATGGTCCACCTCCATTAAAAGAGTATTCACCGGGATGTTCCACAAAAGAGAAGAAAGAACTCCTCCTTAAGGTGTGCCCGTCCTAATCCCTCGTCGTACAAGAGCATTCTCCAACGAACAGATTACCACTCTATTCTTAAAAAGCTGCACGAAGAAATATAGTAACTTCATATCAACATCCACCAAGAATGCCTCAACGATTGCATCTGATTTTCAGTTGTTAAAGGGCTCCTTAATTTTGTAAAGTGGCAATAAACGTACATTGATTAAGTGCAAGAAATTTCTCATTTTCTTCAATGAGGACATGCAGAGCAAAGACTTTCCTTAGGTATAACTGCGAGATTAACAATGGATAGGTTGATTTTGGAATATAATAGACAAGGATCCATTCCAAAATTTAAAGTTTTAGTGATAAACACAACTCTGGTTTCCCACCAGGAAGTGCAAACCACCGCGAAAATTAGGCACGCATTGTATATCTCTCTCAGCCATGGGAAAGTTTCTCCTAAGGATGCTGGGTATCAGCCCGAAGAACGCCATCAAGGCTCGAAAATTTAAACGGCTCAAACAAGTTAATGGTCCATCTTAATTTGGAATGGGGCATTTATGTTTATAATAAGTAGGTCCATGCCTAGTTAAAACTAAGATGTTTTAACCCTTTGGCGGCACTGGGCATTTAAAAGCATTTTGATTTACCCCTATATTTCCATGCAAATAAGTTTTTTGTATAAAGCAAGTATTGGAAATGAAAGCTGATTTTGTGCTCGCTTATGACAAAAACTAAGAAACGATTTTTTTTTTCAAATTTCGATTTGTCATAGCTTCTGACGGAAATATTGTATCATCACGAAATTTTTGAAGTTTACAAATGTGGGCTAAAACTGTACCTGGTATGAACTATATATAGGCGTGGAGGTACCCTTCTAACTACGGCAGCCACTTGAAAAAACAATCCTTTAAATCATCGACCCTGCTCAAAAATTTCTGCATTTGGACCAAAAATGCAAACGATTGATAAATTGTATTCTTTGTTCACCCTGTCAAATTGAAAATTCATAGAATACATTAGCCCTAAGTAGGAGCGATGTTGATTTATGTAAGTAATTTTGAAATAGGGGCAACACTATGGAAGAGGTGTAGTTTTGAAAAATCAGTTAGAAAAAAAAATTGCTTATTGTCCTATAAATTCTGATTCAATCACCAGATTTTAATTAAGTTCGCACTGTAGCTGAACCTTATTTAAACCCAAGTTTGGAATGGCTATGGTAATATTTATCTTTAGTTTTTAATTTGCCCAGCTAAATAAAGTTTTTAGGCCTTTCACTATAACTACAGTCATAAAATCAAAACAAAATTGGTATAATAAATGAACTTTATTATAGGCCAAACGTGGTAGGAATTTGGTTGTAAGATCATGATAGGGCTACGAGCAATGGTGTTGTAGTTTTTGTATTTTTTTTTTGACGTTTTTTTACTACGTGATGTGCTGTCAAATTTTCAAATGATATTTATCTTGTAATGACAATAAACAACAAATATTAAGATTTCAAAAATTTTAAACAAATTTAGCAGAAATTGTTTTTTTTTGCTTTGCACCGGAAAAAAATCCCGCAAAAAGATCCGGAGCATCACGATTATTGACTTTACCGCGAAGCTATTTTCATGTTTATTATATAGAAAGTAAAATACGGTTTCTTAGCTGCGCGGAAAATCAAGCTGCCGAATTTGGCGGTTAGTTTTCGTAGAAAAACTGAAATCTTGGTTGTTAAATTTAAGTTCGATTAGTTCTCATCGTCAATGGATTCTTTACTAAGCTCAGATACACGATTAAACTTTTGCAGTACAATACCTTTCCCCTAACCAAAAAATGACATCCGCACTTCGAGAATGCGTGCTGCTGGCAATTCATTGAAATGCGGTTCCGGCTGTCAAATAGTCCCACAGCTGATTAACTTGACTTTAGGTGAGTTTTTTCAGTGTAGACCAGAATAAAACAATGGCGCAAAAAAAAACGATCCAGTACTGAACGGCTTGTGCTTTCGCTAAGATTGATATAGGTTGTGTGTTCGCTGTGGTAGCGCAAAACAGTTGAAAAGATAAAGAGAAATCACAATCGATACAAAATATAAAAATAAGTAGCAGAAAATTACCTCTTTTAACTATGAGGGCTTTTTCTAATTTCTTAACTACCAAAACATTCAACTTAACCTTGAAAAATCCAAAGTTAGCTCACGGCAAAAAAGGCAACTACTCGTGAGTTTTTTTTTCAAACAGCACATTCTATACTTCAGCACTTGAATTAGCTATGCAGAACAGAATTCTGCCCCAATAAATGCACCAGCATAGGATTTTTGTTGTTTCCAATGCGTCTGTTCTGTTCTGGATAGAGGAGCAAAAAACACGTCTATTAACGGAGACGTCCATTAGCTCTTCTTATTTTTTTGTTGCCAGTTTTTATCGCAAATCTGTTCCTTTAATTCTCTGGTTTTTGGCGTTTCTTTCTTCACCACAGAAGTAAGTTTATATCCAAAATAAATTTTACCCGAGAAGTAAGAGAACAGGTCTTTTATGAGCTAACTTAAAATAAATCTGTTGGAAAAATTCTATTGCTCACTGTATGTGCTGAGAATGCATACCCACACACTTGAGATATTGTCTCAAGTGTGTGGGTATGCATTCTTATCTACCCTATGTGTCATAAAAAGGAGGGCCGGTTTCACAGTTCAAATTTAAACCAAAGATTAGGTTTAAACTTGAGTTTAAACGAAAAACACGTTTCACAGTGGTTATTAAACTCAAGTTTCGTTTAAACCTAGGATTAAGTTAAACAATGGTATGGCCGTGGTTTAAACTGTAAATTAGCATTTTTTGACAGTTCGTGTACTAATCGGGCCACATTTTCTACTTTAAATTTAAATAAATCAAGTTTTTTGAAAGAAATGTATTCAAGCAGTGATGAAGATGCAAGTGATGAATGTGTTTCGATTGCCATGAATCATATGAGGAGGAAAATGATTGTTAGAACTCGTCCAAATCACTTCAACGAGTGGGACGATGTTGATTTTTGCACTCGTTTCCGAATTTCGAAGCTATCCGCTTATATTCTGCTTGAATTGATTGGATCGGATATAGAACATTCAACAAACTGGTAAGCGTACATTTATTATGTATGTGATATCCTACATTTGCATCCTTTGAATAACCAGGAACAATGCTATGTCTCCAGATAACATGTTGCTCCTAACATTACGACTTTTTGCAAGTGGCTGTATGTTAACCGCCGTTGGGGACTTTTTCGGGGCTTCAAAGTCAACCGCGAGCAGGGTAGTGAAGAAAGTTTCGGATTCTATTGCTCTTTTGCGACCATTATTTATTAATTTGCCTGCAAATCAAGATGAAATAAAAAGATCAAAGTCTAAGTTTTTCGAGATAGCGAAATTTCCGAATTTAACCGATGCTATTGACCGCACCCATTTTAAAATTCTATCGCCAGGTATTTAAACATATTAAAATTGAGTTCAAAAAACCAAATTCATATAATTGTTATGTTTAAGGAGGTAACAATGCAGAATTTTTCCGAAATAGAAAAGGTTTTTTTTTCATATAATGTGCAAACATTATGTGATGCCAACATGAAGATGATAGATATTGTTGCGCGTTGGCCAGGCTCCACACATGATTCAACAATATTCGACAACTCCAGAGTTTGCGCCCGGTTGGACGCTGATAATTTGGATAGACTTTTATTGATTAATGATTATTTCAGAAACATTTTTTGGCGAGTAACATAACAAAATTATTATAAATAATATTACAGACATAAATATTCCAATTTAAAATAGAATAAATATTCTGATTCTAAATAAATTGCGTATAGTAGATATTTCATTTTCTGTTTTTTAGTTCTGCTCTTAGCACCTCCATTTTGATTTTATGTTCCTCTTCAGCGAACTGCATTTTTGCTTCTGCCAATTTCATTATCTGTTCGTGTTCTGCTTTTAAAAATTGCCCCTCTATGTCGTGTTTCGCGTTCTCATTTTGCAACTTCGCTTTTGAAACCAAACTTCAATCCGTTCCTCTTATTTTTTTACACTATTTTGCCTTAAACTGGCCGACACTTGAGTTTTCAGCATGGACGGACAATACTTGTCCCACTTTATTGATTTTTCTTTTCAAATATCTAGAGGAATCTAAAAATATAGTGAATAGTAGTAGGTTATAAAGAATAACGATTAGAGCATCTTGCCCCCAGATGTTGGTTTTGGCTAAATATATTGGTGCCGAAGTACAGCTAACGTTTTCCCAGCTACTTAGTTCAACCAGGACATCCAACATATGGCTGCGTGCTGCTGGGACCCGGTATTACCTTCTCGTTGCTTCTGATACCTTCATAAATAAAAGACAAAGAAATTAGTTGATACAATTTATGCTTGCAAATTTCTTTAACTGTACCTATATTTACACATCGCAATCGTATGCTGATGGCATACCATTAATTTCGTACTGAAACAAACTTTGAACAGTCTCGTCCATTGCAGTTATGGTAGGTTTGGGCTTTGGGCCACCTCCAGTGGTGTAAATTGACCGTTTATCGGTACCATATATTTTTTTTTTGGTAACTTTTTTTTCAAATTTTCGTACTTTCTATTCAATATTTCTTTGGTACGATAAACTCTGTCACTAGCAGCATTAAATTCTTCTTCGATTGTCCTCCAAATTTTATTTTTCTCATCCCACTTGGATTTATCTGAAGATCTGTTTTCTGCAATATCTTTGTGATTTTTCACACATTGCAGTAATAAATTCACTTCCTCACTTGTTAAATTGCACGCCCGACGATTTTCCATTTTTACTGTTTACTTGTAAAAACAAAACACTTCAGAATGCCTCTGAACACAGAAAACACTTTGTAACACTCAAAATATCGGACCAAATCAAAACAAAGTTCCATTCAAAAAGTAAAAACTAAAGCAAATTCACGTAGAAACGCTTTCTTTAGTTTATTTAGTTCACAATAGTCGTAATCATGGCAACACAAATTAATAAACTGTTTAGTTAAACCGAGGATATATCAGCACTGTGAAACCGAGTCAAGTTTAAACTCCGGATTAATCTCTGGATTAATTTTAACTAAACTCAAGTTTAAACTTTGACTGTGAAACCGGCCCTAAATGCGCATTTATGTATGTTTACAAAACTGCATGCTGTGCGATGCATAGATAGTTTTATAGTAGATTTTGGGATATTTTAAAAACTTCAGGGGACAAACAGGGAAAAAAAATATTCACGGCTTTGTTTAGGGCATTCTCAAATTGGATAATATATTTTTCCGGAACGGATGTTTCAATAAATAATAATCACGACATAAGAATGTCTATCTTTTTCTGGTATAAGAAAATGCAGAGTGAGTGAAAAAAGTGACGTCAATTGATTACGGAATGCGGTGCTGTGATTGGTCGCATTCGTCGCCCTCCTATGGTACTGTCTAACAGTCTCTCTCGCGACTCCGTCGATAATAAAACTTTGGGGACTATTTTTTTCTGAGTGAAAACAACGCACACAGGAAAAAATTAGTCCCGAAAGATTAGGGAGAGTGGACGAAAGTTTCACCTCATCTTAAAAAATTTGCTTCATGTGATGGCAGTCGTACACAAATAAAAATTTACATAACCTGGCTTTTAAGAATGCCGAAAAATTTCCCGGAAATAACGTCACAATGGCTACTTAGGGTAATTTTAGGGATAAATAGGAATTGTCTGGGGGTAAGCCGCAGTGCTTGTCTGGCAGCACTGATAGTTTCTGGTGTTAGTTGTAGATGGAACTTGTAATGCTATAGATGCCTGTTCGTGATTTTAATGAGAGATAAAATAAAGATTTTTAAGTGAAATTATTTTTGTTTTATTGAAAAGTACAAAGAGTTAAACCAATAAAATCTAAAATTGCTAAACTTATAAAAATTAAAGATGTTTACGAAATTGCACATAAGTACTATTATACTAGTAACTGACCTGAGTGTCCACTTGAGAGGGTTCATGAATTAACTCGAATGAAAATTGATGTTATACACCAATTTATGCTTGCGTAACATGCCAATATCGCGGCTGGCTCTTTATACCTTTATAAATATTTTTCGACGTCTCTCCGAACGGTGTCGAGTGCTAATGCACGCCTACTCTATTTTCAATGGAAATATTTGCGGACGCATACACAGCAAGCGCCGTAATTATTCCTGTTTTTTCAGTCGTGAAAATATGTATTGCATTAACGTTTCATAATTTACTTTATTCCTGTTGTATAGATGACTGTGATCTTGTCAATAGCTAATTTGTAAGCTAATTAGTATACTCGTATTTAACTACATATCTATTCAAACATACTCAGCTACATCAACAAATTTCATATGAAGTTACCAACGAAAGGAGCGTTCCCTCTTCCATGCGTGCGCAGTCATATCTCAGATACATATTTGTACAAGCATTAGTAAGATAAGAAAAAAATATTCCTGTATTGACGAAGAAATAGTATCGAAGTTTACTGATTGGTATCTAATGACAATATTTTTTCATATCTTGTTTCCCCCATTTTTCTTAGCAATCAACCGAATTCTATTTATTTCTACTTACCAACATTTCGCTGTCTAATTTTAACGTTTCTTATCAAATCGTATTTGCTCATTCATTTAATTTCCCCTAACTCTATCAGATACAATATTCTCCATCCTATCATGAGATCAATATTTCACCCATCAGAGTGACATACGTGAATTCTTCTGTGACACTTTTGTAGCGTATCGATATATTCACGACTGAATATTTCAAGATAATTCAAGGAAAGAACAACAGGACGAAATATTTTCCACAACAAGTTCTATTAGCTTCCTCCCTACATTAAATACGTGCGAGTTCCACGTTAAGTCGCCGTTGAACTACCGTGGTGTGGGTTTTGTCCGTATTTGGCAGGTAAGGGAGGGGGGCGAAGTCTTGAGAAAACAACAGAAGGACAGAAACAATTCAGATTCGAGTGAATATGGTTTCGAAGCTAGGATGATAAATAAAACGCTTAGAGAAGTTGCGAGACTAAATCGAATTATAATGATAGGTTGCAATCGGATTGACGCGAAATACAATGTTTGTCTTTGCGCTTTCTTGGATGATGGAAGCTTTGATTTGGCTTGTTTTTAAGCGTCTCAGAAAGGTTTATGTCACTTGAGGAGTTGTTAATAGATATATCAATGATAATTTGCTGTGGACTTAATGAGAAACCTTTTGCTAGTAAGCCTATACATAACGAGCTAATTTTAGCGAAATGATTGGTCAAATATCCAAAAATTACAAGTCGCAGGCTAAAATCGATTCGGCCAAAAATTCATATTTCCATATATATATATAGATATCATCAAAAAATTTCAGTGAGATAATCTCGGGAACGCGCCATCCGATTGAGCTGAAACTTTCAGGATACATTGATGTATATGCAGAATAGGTCCAGGTCTCTTTAAATGTCAGTTATTGTTAACCTTTTGGCGCCGGCGGCCATTTAAGTGATATTTTTAATATACCTATTATTTCGTGCACAAATGATTTTCGCAAAAATAAAGTTAACGAAATAAATTTCGAACGTGTTTTACATATGAATCGGATAATGCTTTGGAATTTTTTAACCCTATGTGTGCGCTGGGTGCCTAAAAAGAGGACGGGAAAATTTGAAAATTTTTAAATTTCGATAACTTTTGACAGAGCCATTCAATCATTACGAAATTTTCAGGACATATTGATATTATTCAGTTGTAGACTTGTGTAGCTTTTAATGAGCGTGCTGGCAACCATGTAGCTAGGGCAGGCACTGAAAGTGAAAACCTCCAAATCATCGTTTCTCTTGAAAAAATGCCGTTTCTTCAAAAAAAAGCCACTCATATGTAAATCTTGTGCTTTGTTTACATAACCAAAAAAAAAAAAGGATATGGTATAACGGGCACGCCTGGTAACCCTTGCCCAATTTACCTATATTTTTAGCATCAAAAACTTCTGTTCACGGAAACTCACGATCCGATGAGCAGAATTATTTGAAATTCACAGAATGTATTGGCCTTAAATAGGACCAGGTCTGATAGAAGTGATTTTGAAATGCGGGCGATTCTGTGCCAGTGGTGCCATCTTGAAAAACCACTAAAAAAGATAACTGTTTTTAGCCCTATAAATTCTGATTGAATCGTTCGATTTTGACCAAACTCACACAATTGCTGTATCTTATTTTAAGCCACGTTTGGTAGAAATTTGGTTGAAAAATTCGGTTGGAGCTGCCAGCTATGATAATTTTGGTGTCTTCATTTTGAAAAAAAAAATTTGGAAGTGAAAACATTCAAACCATCGAATATTCAAAAAAATGTCCGTTTCTTACAATAAAACCAATCTGTATATAAATCTTATGTTTTATCTACACGTTCAAAATAAAATTTTGGAAATTTCATGTCGGACAAGAACGGTAACCCTCTCCCAGTTAACCTATATTTTTAGCATCAAAAACTTCTGTTCACGGAAACTCACGAACCAATAATCAGATGCAGCTAAAATTTAAAGAATGCATTGGACTTAAGTAAGACCAGATTTGATAGAAGCGATTTTGAATTGTGGGCAAGTCCGTGCCAGTGGTGCCATCTTGAAAAATTACAAAGAAAAAAAACTGCTTTTTGCCCTATGAAATGTGAATAAGTTACCAGATTTTCATGAAATTGACACAGTAGCTGAACCTTACTTTAAACTCTGTTTGATGAAAATTTGGTTTAAAAACTCGATTGGTGCTGCCAGCTATGGTAATTTTTGTGTCTTTGGTTTTGAAAATTCGCTCAGGAAAATGAAACTTTTTGCCCTATAACTTCCAGTGCAGTCATGAAATCAATACGAATTTCATACAATTAATGGAACTTAATATAAGCATTATTCAAACCAAATTTGGTTGAAAAGCCACGATAGGGTTGCCAGCTATTGTTGGTTTTGTGTTTAATTGCAATATCTTTATTAAGCGGTTTTATCGTAGAATTTTCAAATGGTAATGATATTGTAGTGACAATAAACAGCAAATATTAAGCTTTCGATCCTTTGAAAAAACTCGCTTCAGGTAACCCTAAATTTTTTTATACTCCTATAACTTCGAATGTAATTAAACAACGTGAAGCAGATTTGATATATTCTTGGCTTTGATACTGGCGAAAGGTTGCCAGCACGAGTCGGTTGTGCTACTTTTGTATCAATAAATGCTTACAGTTAGTATACATACCGAAAACATTTACAATGAAAATAAATAACCGATGTTACAATTCGCAAAGTTCTGCAAATTTTTCGGATCGCAGCCCCAAACACCAACTTCAGTTACAGTGCTGCAGGCACTGAGAATTTTCTTCATTGATGTTATATGAGATGCTGCTTTCAAAATTATGTGAAATAAGCAACTGATAACGAATATAATTAACCCGTGTTTTGCTCTCATAAACGTTGAAATTCATGCCAGTGGTAATATCTGAAACCTTCCACCATATGAGTTATAATGCATTCTTAAGACGAAAGTAAAACGTGGCATTTGAAACAGTTTGGCCGTAATAAGCAGCACATGTGGTGGAATATGCACTCAAAACCTGCACGATTCTTCTACTGTTCTTCGAACATTAGTGTTTCTAGCGGTTCGGATGCGCTAGAGTTTTTTCATTTTAAATTGGCTAAAAAAGTTATTTTTGCTTCCAAAGCTGATTCAAAGCTTTGTAAAATTGTATTAGACCAATTGAATATGCATCGTTAAGCCGATAAATTTAACTATTCGAATAATATTTAAACAATAATTTTTTATTGATTTGGTATCCTTTTGAATCCGCAATGTTGAGGATATTAGAGATCGTTGAAGATTCAAATCAACATAAATCTGAAATAGTTAAACTAAATTTTCCAATATAATTTTGCACTGGCTGATTGAATTGATTGTTTCTAGCATGAGTTCGGGAATATTTTGAAAACACTCTGTCGCTGTGGTAAAGCAAAGAAACTTTTTATGAAACTTTCACACACGAAATTAACCTTTGCTGAGAAGTCATACCCAGAAGTACAACTTCTTCTTCTCCACAGTCTAAGACTTTAGCTTCTTATGATAAATAAATGAGGATTTGTCGAACAAACTTTAGGCTTTCAAAATTCATATATGCTCCTGAAAATCATGTTTGTCGAATATGACACTACGAACCAAAAAAATATTTCCATTAACACTCATGAACAATGCTTAAATATTCACGAAATTCTATGTCATTATCTAAAACCACCATAAAATTCGAACTTCATGTACGTAATATAATACATTTTTGTAAAAATCATTTGCTTCCTACAAAAATAGATTTATAATAGATTCAAAACCAAGCACGTCACATTCCATGTATACCGACTAGCTTCTCGAACTGGTGTCACCATAACTGATTTATGATCAAAGTTATAAACAGCAAATGTGGACTTTCTCTAGGGACACAACTATTTGTCTCGGCTGTTTGCACTTTATCCGATAATATCATAGTGCTAGATTATAGGTTCGATGTGAAGTTGCTTATTCATTAGAAGGTCAGTTCGAGTGAAAAGCGGCCTGAACTGGACTCAAGTGAACTGGCCTGGACTAGGCTAGGTCGTCAGCATCGTTGACAATCCGAAAGTCATCGGATCAACAAGTATCTACGTTGATTTGTTGAAAAAGTATCTGAGAAAATCGAAGTTTGTTGCTGGGGAAAATAAAATGGTTGAATGATTTTCAGTTATTTTATGTGTTTCTTTTGTGGTTATTTAATAGTTGAGGTTTCTAGACAGAAATTATTGTGTAGGATGTTATTTATTGTTGGTAAACTTAAATGTGGCTTTTTTTAAACAAACAATATACTTGTGAAAATAAAATAACACTAGTGCATAGAAACCGCTAGAAACACTAATTGTAATAATAATAATAAAATTTGAGAAAGTAAAACAATTGGTGCTTATTTTCAAGATAGAAAGCTAATCATTCGGGAAGTTGATCGCAGCAACTTAAACTTAGTATTGATTTCGAAATCACGTGAAATTTTCATACCAAATTTCACGAGAAATTTGTTTCGGTGAAAATTTAGCACAAAATTTATGAAGAGTGGTACTCACTTCTTAGCGTCAAAAGTTGCGTGACAGTTGTTTTCGCTTTGAAAATGCAGATGGCATTGACAGTATGTTTCCACTCATTTCACTCCAATCTAGTATCTGATCAGCAGATCATTCTTTCGAGATAAAAAGTGTCATCAAATGTCAATAAGTGTTTGAATTTGAAAATTGAATTGTGTCGATGTCTTGTCAATAAAAACATCGATTAAAAATTTAAACGCTTGATAAAAAAGACTTGTGTTTAAGGGCTTACAAATGCCAATTCAGTCAATTGCTCACTGCCACTCTGAAAGAAAATAAAATGAAGAAGCATAACGCAACTGATTCTCGAAGAAATTATCTTTAACTTTAAAATGTGAAAAAAAAAGTAATATAGCATCATATCAACCATTTCTTACTCAAAAAAACAAAAATAATTTCCTGACAGCATTTCCTATGACACAAATGTTCAAATAAAAATGTGCTGTACTGGCAACATTTTTCTAAAGCAGCAGCAATAAGTCTACCATAATTGTCGTGCTAAAATTAACCTATCCTTTAAACTTCGTTTTCATCCTAGGATATTGTGGAAAGTTTCAGCGATTAAACTATTTCGAAAACTCGCAACATTTTAACATTGGTTGCTTATTTTATTGTAAATGCTTTGCATATTAACCCAAAATGGAAGCATATGTTGGTGGAATATTTACGAAAATGCCTGGTGCTGGCAATCCTGTGCTGGCACCACAGCCAAAAATGTAGCAAATTTGTTTCAAGTTAAGTTAAATCCATTCTGTGAACTTTATTTCGATTGAAAGTTAAAGAGGTGAAATTAATTTTAGGGTTACTTTCCTCAACACTTTTCAAATATTCGAAACGTTAATATTTGTTGTTAATTTTCATTGCAGGATAATTTCAATTTGAAAATTAAATGACAAAATCGCTTAGTGAAGAAATGCCAAAAAATTTTCTAAATTACGATAGCTGGCAGCACTTCCATGACTTTTCTACAGAAATTCTACGACAGTTGGTTTACAATAAATTCTATTTACTGCATGAATTTTGTTTTGGTTTCATGACTGAATCGAAAGTTATAGGGAAAAAAGAAAGTCACAGTCCTCGAACATTCCCCTTTTTCGCCAGACATGGTTTCGGCAAACTTCTGGCCATTTCCAAAACTTAAATCCTTCATCAAGTGTGAGTTTTTTAGCCTTTCAGGCATTCTACGATCGTTTCTGCGAGTGTTTGAAGAGAGGAGGGAGGTATGTAGAAAATTAAATTGTCAATAAAACTATTGAAGCACATTAAGCGCTTTATTTCACTGTAGTCCCCGAACTTAACGAACAGACTGTATTTATAAATAAATAAAGAAATATGAATTTTAGGCAAAACGAGTCTAATACTAATTTTCTAACACTAATTTTTCAAAATCCTTTTTACGGTCGAGAAAATCTTCACCATGCAGGAGAAATTCAATCGACAGAGTGATGAGGTGGAAGCGTTGCGAGGCATTGCTGGGTTCAATTGTTGTACTCGATCGTTGAAGATCGATTTATAGCAGAAAAATAATATGTAGCTGGGGCTGTTGCTAAACTTAAAGGCTGTAGCTATTGCCATGTCCAGTACTGTAGCTTAAATCAACAGAATATTGTAGCTCACAGCCGAAGCCGATAACTCTCAAAGTTCTATGGTCAGTAAATGTGATGCACAATACAAGAAATTTAAAAGATTTTTTATTGATATAACTGACTGTTTCAATGACAAAATCAGGACATATCAGATACGACTTATCAAACTATTGGACTGAGCAGTTGACCCTGACAAAAAAGGCAGATAGCCCTCGAAATTTCAATACCTGCCAAAAATTGAAATACGGATAAAACATCGGAGTTTATCCAAAATTTTCGTCCAATCAGTCTTCTGCCTACGCTGTGTAAAGTATTTGAGAAAATCCTTTTTTCTCCAATATAGTCAATTTTCGAATCCACGAAAGTCATACCTAACTTTCAATTTGGATCCAGACAGAAATACTCTACAGTCCACCAACTATATAGAGTAACACAATATATTACAAATTCTTTCAATATTACAAATTCTTTCAATAATAAAAAATCAGTGAGTCTCGTGACTCTTAACATTGAAAAGACGTTCGACACTGTTTGGCATCAATGTCTTGTGTATAAACTAATAGCGTTCGCATTCCCGTCTTACCTTATTAGAATCATTGAATTCTTCCTTTCGAATCGCACATTTATCGTAAAAGTCAATAACACTTTTTCAACACAATATCCAATCACTGCTGGGGTTCCGCAAGGCGCAGTCTTAGGACCCAAAGTGACCCAAAGTGTGAAATCGCTACTTATGCAGATGATATTTGTTTGTATATTAGTGACTACTGGCCGAATAATATCATAAATGCCTTGGAGAGCAAACTTGGCGTCACATTCGCAACAGTGTATGCCTTTTGCTATTTGCTAACTTTAAAGAAATTTTAATTTTATCTTTCATAGACTTTGCTAACTGCTATTATTTAAAAACCATGTAGCCAATGTTTGCAATAACATTGTGTTGTCAATGAAAACTCTGTACTCTCTCATAAATCGAAGCATTTATTTGCCTGAATATAATAAATTACTCATTTATAAAGTTGGTATGCAAACAATCATCTCCTATGGGTCACCTGTGTGGAGCTGCTATGCTGTGTCTCATATCGCAAAGCTACAGACAGCGGAAAATTAATGTCTAAAAATGATGCTCAAGAAGTCCTGGCACTTTTCCACAGTATCACTTCATCGTATCTCCAATATCATGATGATTGATAAACTGGTTAAGAGAAACACTGTTTCATATCATAACAAGCTGCAGGATCTTAACAACCTGCTTCTTGCATCCATTCTATCTTGAACTTCTATCTTGAAGTAGAGCTTAGGTTTAAGATCATTAAGATCAGTAGAGCTTAGGTTTAAGTTCGTAAGTAGTATTAGTTAGTAGTTCTAAGGATGCATAAACAAAGTTTTTTGCGAATTTTCTTTTTAATATTTACTATAAGTACTAGATAATAAATTCTTAGCTTACGCTAAATTATTAATCATAGTTTGAAAAGACATTAGTCTAAATCATTTCAAATCTAAGCTTGTATGTACACAATTGAAAAATAATGAATAAAACGTGTTGTTACTGTTACAAAAAATTTAAACAAATCTAGCTTCTAAAGGAAAAATTGGTCTTTCGAAGTAATCAGTTGCTGTACTTTTTACAAAATTTGAAGATAATTTACTAATGCATATTTATTCGTATAGGTGTGAAAATGACCAAAGTCATTATAGTTGGCAATCCGGATTTTGCACATCTTCACTTTGCAACCCAAAATCTAGCTTTCTATTAATTGAGCCTATTTTAAGTTGGCACTACCACCACAAGGTTGCCCAAATAACTTCTATCGGACCAGGCAAAGAGTAAACCTTTTTATGTGACGTGGAATATCAAAAATGTGAGACCTAAAGAGAAGGCCTGAAATTTTAAAAATAACTAGAGCTATGTATACATTTCTTGAAAAGCGAATAGTCTATAATACAGCATATTGTCTTGTAAGCTATCAAAAATCACACGAAACGAACTCATTACCTATCATTTACCGAAGTTTAAAAAAAATTGAATTTCATAATTGCTTTTTTTACTACTTACTTATACAAATAAATTTATCAGAAGAGCCGCCATGCCACTTACATAAAATCTACGTCAGATAAAAAGACAAAAATCCACTTACTGTTCACCGCAAATCAAATGAAATAAATTAGTCTGAAACACAATTTAGCATTTCAAACTCGACAACATTCATTAACTGTACACAATATCAAATCCCTCGTATTCGACCAAGAACCGAATTATCTCCCTCGAAGTTGCCAAAAAAAAAGAAATGAATTCACTCATACCAGCCAAAAAGAGTTTCTCAACAATTCCAACACAAAAATTTTCATTAAATTTTCTTTTATTAAAATTTTTCATCTTTTTCCATTCCGGCAAGTTGAAATTGAGTCTGTTTCCCAGCCGAGTTGAAACCTCGCAAAAGTTTTAGATTTATCATCAAGGTGATAAATTTCCCTCTAAATTCGGTAAAGGTTAACTTGAAAACTTTGTCAAATTATGTCCTCAAGATAGCGAACCTCGAGAAATTTCCTGAAAATTTTCCGACTAACAGAACGGGGCGAAGCTTGAAAAATGTATATTGGCACTGTGGTTGTTAGTGGTGGGGGTAACGATGGTGGTCGGCAGTAGAACTGGTGTACGCAAAAAAAAACCATAGCAGCCACAGCCGACAGCAGATAAGAAAATTTGCTTAAGCGAAAATAGCACGAGCAAATTAGGCGATGAAATTTATTGTGCTTTTATTCGGAAGGAAACGACGACTTCTACGGCAATGATGACACCAAAAAACGACATTTTACAGCTATCGTGATAGATTCGACTGTGCGGAGAGTATGAGGTGCCTACAGATATAGTAGGAGCCTCTATAAGGAACAAATTAACATCCATGCGTTTGAATTGCTATGAAGAGCCTTAAAGCAAAGTTCGCAGTACGAATAACGAGCGAATTGAAAAAGTTTTATCACTTACATTTCGCAGAAAAGTCGAAGAGCATCTCAATAAATAAGTGAGTGGGAGTGTAGGCAGCCACTACAATGACTCTAAGTTATTCGCCCAGTACGAGTTTTGTTGTCGGTCTTATTAAGATTATTTGGAGAATTGATAATTGCTCGGGGAGATGCGTAATATCTGGCGAAACGAGGCCATTTCGAATTGGCATTTCCCACTCATTATTAAGCTGCTGGGAGGTGATTTTCAATAAAATTTGTTGATGTTTTTCTGATATTGTAGCGGAGTGTGATTAATAACCTTGTATTCGTTCGCAATAGCGTGCCAATAAGCGTAATTGTTATAATACGCCGGGAAATATCTATCGAAATCCGCAGTGCCTCGAAAATACTGCGTCGCATTAACTTGTGATTGTGTGGAAATATAATTGAGCGCTGGCGAGAAATTTCCATCAATTCGTGAAAATAGTTTATGATTGAATTTGGATTTCTCAAGCCAAACACCAAACAAGAATTTTACCATCCTACAAGAATTTAACCATCCAAAAAGAATTTTTGAGGAATGTTCATCTTAAATATTTGCTTGATTCATCTCTCAGTGGAAGCTTTTGTATATAAAGATATGATTTGAAAACCCTAATGTGTGTAGGATACTAAATTAGTGTGCCGATATTTTGTGGGTCCAATCATTTTCAGCTCATTTCGTTTTTCCTTTAAGAAGTTTGCGTCTATGATGCAAACCGAAAATTTCGATCTCCATCTACATATATACATACGTTCACAAGCATTATTTCCTCATTACCTTAATTGACCGAACTGCTGTCGAGCACACAGACTATTTGCACAAATTTTCCGAAACTTCAACTGCTTCCTTTTCTAGATTGATTTCAATCAATTCTCTAATGACATCCAAATCCTCTGAAAGCTGCATGAACTTAAATTGGCAGAGCGTTACCTCATGCATCCTGTGTATCCAGCGTCGTCGTTCCGAACTGCATCTGCCCGCTTGCGGTATTACGCACAGACAAGGCACACACCCATACGTTACAACTGAGTTACCCGATTCAGAGCTCCTAATTCGAGTGCTTTCCTATGTTAGCTTATTTGCATGAATAAATATCATGCCATTTTCTCGAAGGAAGTTGGTACGTAGTGCTTGTATGGATTCCATAAAGTTATGTCTTTGCCCTTTTTGGCAACGTCAACCTTGCATTAACATTTCGGGGGTGCAATTGAGGTCAGAAGGCAGCCCTAAGCATTACCAAACTGACTATAACTATACAAACGATTATACCAGTGCACAGGATCGCTCTCAACGACTCAGCCTTCGAATTTATCGCTGACTGTGAAATCATAGAGCAAAAGCATCCATTTAACACTAGTGGAGTAGAGACTAGAACCGAGTAAGGGATGCGCTTGCCTACAGCTGATATTTGGTTCGATTTTAAAATTACGAGTTCGCGAATGTGAAACCATAAAGTAGACAGTGAGTGATTGGGTTTCACGATAAAATCTGTGATAGAAGATTCTGTAATCAAGGTGAAAACTAATAATTAAAAATATAAAATAATGCCATCAAAGTTATAAGAAGCAAGCAAAAATATAAAAATCTTCAATTGAAATAGTAGCTTCAAGGCACGATACACATAGCTTAAACTGAGGTAAAGTGAAAACAGATAAAAAATTTAGTTGAAGAAACGTAATGAAAAATGATCAAAAAATAACGTACCCATAAGAAAAAGAAACAGAAAACCAATAAATGCTATGTCAGTAAAACAAGGAAAATTCTAAAATACAAACAGCATATAATTATCCGGAAAAACGGTTTAAAAATACTTACCATATGGCCATGAAAATGTATAGCATGTTTTTATGTTATTAATATAAAAAAAACAATTGCGAGCTTGTAAGTGCTTATTTATTGCAAATCAACTGGCTTGCTGAGCTCGATAGTAGCTCACCTGACGATATGGTTAGTAGCAGTGGCGGCTCCTCAGAGGAGGCAAGGGAGGCAGTGCCTCCTCGGTAAAATTTACAAAATACGTATGCTAAATTAATCAATAAATAATATTAAATTCCTAACAAAGCATTTTGCACCCAAGTCTCCACTATTTTTTTCAGCTCTAGCAACGATTAAATACAATGCGAAATCAATGCTATCCTCAGACCAGAGCTCTGCCTCAACGCAAAACATAAAAAAAAATGTACCAAAAAAAGAACACCGAAATCAGTTTTGTATCCAGAGCACTGCCTCAGTGTAAAAAATAAAAAAAAAGATCCATCGATCGTAGCCACCATATAGCACATCGACTTCGAGCACAACGGAAACGAAGGAAGAGAAATGAAAATGAGGCAGATTCACATCTGCCTCATCTATTGGATTTTCATCAATGAAAACGTTGTAGTTTGTATTTTCCCGTCATTCATATATGATCAAATTTTAGAGTATTCAATAAGGCAATAGCGAATTCAAAGAGGCAAGCCACAACAGCAGCAATATGTGTGCTTTGTTGCTTTCCAGCACAAGTTGTTATTTTAGGGCAAAGGAGGAAAGTAATGGGCAAATTAAGAGCTATCGAAATTAATAATCCTGAGGTGCTTTGCATTTTTATTTCGTCAATGCTTTGTATTCGGTAAATGGCACTTTTACAAACTACTGAATAAAACGATAAATAATTGAGATATGGAGAGAAGGAATAGTTAATGCATAGATACTTCCGAAAGAACCCAAAAAAGTATTAAATATAAATTATTATTATTTGTTTTTGTATGCGCTAATGCGCTAATTTTTGATTTGATAATGCGGTTGATTTGTGAAATTTAGTTTCTTACCAGTGTAAAACTAATTCATGTAAAAGTGTTTAAAGTGTTTTATCTTGCACTTTAAGTAGCATTGAAGAATTTTCGCTTGAATTCTAAAGCTATGTTGCTATTATTGATTTCAATTATTGTCATGTAAATCAATTGCAGTTGTGATTACTTATTGATTGATAAAAACTCAAAATGAATTTTATGATGACCATTCAATCAATAAACTTATCTGCGACATTAAAAATTATAAAAATAGAAAGCCAGCCCCAGAGTCCAAAATAATTTGAGCCAATAGGAATTGTAAGCGTACATTTAATATAGAAAGGTATAAAAAAATGTTTTGGTAGCTTAATCGATAAGAAACTTTTTGGTATGATTCGAGCTTCAGTAACAATGTGTGGTCAAAGCAACGTTTCAATAATTAAGAAAGCCTAAATGGCATCCTATAAAAAGCAATTAAGTCCTCTCAATGAATCGAGATCGAGGTGAATGAAGGATATGAAATATAAAATACAACATTAATTTCTAAAATGATTTATTGACTTAACGTTGGTTTAACCAGCAAGCAGAGGTTTGTAATGTATTTGGCTAGACAAGAAAGTCGGTTAAATGAAGTTTTGGTTAAATGAAGTTTTGAACCTCATGGACATAATTCAACTTTCACTTTTCAAAATATGCTTAATCAACCTTCTTTTGAGTGCATGATATCCATTTATGATCTATTCCTCAATCGAAAAATAAACTGAAAAGTAAGCTTTTTGTCCTGTACGCCAATAAAATAATCTGGAAAATTTGCTATAAAAGATAAGTCAATTTGAATAAAATTAAATATACCCATTCTGGCCACTTCAGTAATTATAGAGATGTCATTTTTTGCGTTGAAAAGAATTCAGGCTAGTTCTCGAAATATCATGAGTCAACACGATTATCGGAGTTATCGCTGCTAAGTTTTGAAAAACAGTTTTCCAAGAAATTGGAGGATAAACGCAGCTATATGATAATTTCGTTCAACATTTTGCCAAAACAGAGCAAAATAGACTTTGCTTTCAAATAAAATGTTTTTACAGCGTAGTTTGCATAGTATTTTATTACCTCACACTATTATTATATGAACATAATGTTATTTGACTTTGCTCGAATGATTCTTAAATTCTCTGCCTCCCTGTTTCAAAATGTCACGAGCCGCCCCTGGTTAGTAGCCAGAGATACTACAAATGAGGATATTAATATCTTTACGGACAGTCAAGCGGCGGTGAAAGCACTGGTGTCTTACACATATAGGTCGAACTGTGTACTCTGTTGCATTCCGGCCCTGAATAGACTGGATAACAGCATAAGATCCAGACTTTTCTGGGTTCGCGGTCACGAGGGCATTTATGGAAATGAGAGGGTTGGATGTGTTAGCCAAGCATGAGGCTAGTCTTCTCCTGTCTGGATCGGTAGACATCACAACTCCTATCCAAACGATTAAGCACTCAATCGACTCTTAAATGATGCAAGGTGTGACGTGCAGATGGGATGCAACTCAGACCTGAGGGGTAACCAAAATCATGTGAAAGCCATGCAATCTGAAAAACTCTTGGAATTAACGTGGACTGATAGCGAACGGCTGGTCGGCATCATTACTGGTCACTGTCTTGTGGCAGCACATGTCATGAAAATGGGACTCTTAACCAGCGACACCTGTAAGAAATGTGAAGAAGTAGGGGTCTAAGAAGCAACCCAGTATCTCTTGTGTCACTAGCCGGAACTGGGGGAAATCAGAAAGCGCTGCTTTGGTGAGCCCTGGCTGGTGGATCTCTTGCATGCGGCGGAGAAAAAGTCGGGGCCTTCGATGGCCGCTTGGACTGAACTTTCTTTTTCGTGGTTCTTTTATCTGGTATCACTATGGATGAATAGGTCTATGTGTGGCCTTATGCAAGCCAGTACAACGTTACCTAAGCGAATGCTCTCTGTTTCTAGCAAGAGTCGGGCATTTGCACAAGAGGTAAAGAACTGTTTCCTCTTCCTACTTGCATCTAGAGCACCGGCACAAGTCGTTTTAAGAAGTACTCAGCCACGCTACATGCCTGCCAAACAAACAACGTTCAGTTAAACCAGCCATTACTGTGCGAAGAGACCTCCTTGCTTATTCGAGTTATTCGTTAGTTCAACAAAAGTCAAAAGCTCTCCACATTTGCCTTGTGATCGCGCAAGAAGATTCGTTTACGCAGGACTGAACAGGGTCCTTTAGGTGTTTTTGTCTGATATATGTAGCCCTAAAATTGCTAAATAGAAATCTGCAAGATTTTGCAAGTTCGTCCGCTTAACACTTCTCCTTAATGTCTCAAAGTTCTGAGGACTCGAAACTTTTGTCTACGCCAAACGCGAGCAATCTCGTGGCAGTGGTGCCATTTTAAAAAATCACTGCAAAAATATGTTTTAAGCCCTACAACTTCCGATGAATAGATTAAAACGAAATTCAAAAAGTAGATGGACAATATTGTCAGACAAGTCTAGTAGAAATTCGGTAGAAAATTATGATTAAACTATGGTTTTTTAATAAAAAAAAGCTATGGTTTTTTAATAAAATAATTTACAAAGTCCCGATGCAGCTTATTCTTCATCCGATTTTTTTCAGAAGGACTTTTCCAAGTGATGGTTTGCTGGCTGTTATCAACACAAGTCAGATATTTCCCTGCCAAATCTGTAGTTTTTCGAAAAGCCAGGCAAAAGAATAATATTTTAGTTTTCATCCATTCATTCATAAATTAATGCTCATGACGATAAGGCAAAAAATGTTCACCATTTCAGACCTGGTGTCTTACCGGATCAAAAAGTGTATTTGTTCACTTTTAAGCATTCTCTTAAATTTTTCAAACCACGCAAATGGTTAAATTAATGTTTTATATTTTTCTTTCATGCTTTTTAATTTCCTGTACATTTACATCTAATTTCAGGATTTGTTTTGGATTTAAATCATACTTTTAAAATTAAAACAAAAACATTTCTTATTATATTTATTCAATTTGAGTATCCATGATACATAAAAAGAATCAATTCTATATCTTATGCAATTGTATTTAAATTTCTTGCATTACATCTTTGTTCACAATGATATTCAAGTTCCTTTTGAACAAGCATAGCTTTTTTAGCTGATTATTCGATGATCATATACTCCATGAAAAGTTAGCAACTCTTTCACTCCATATTCTATCTTAATCCAAAATCATAAACACATTTCAAACCTGATTTTCCAATAATAAATCCAATAGATTTTTCAAACACGATATGGACAACTTCCAAAGTTTTACCGAATAAAATCGAAATATATATTCGTCCCGTAAAAGCACTCAACCAGAACGAAAACGGTATTTTATTTACTTTTTCTAGTTCTGTTTTCCATTAATGGCTTAGTGCCAATTCTCCAGCTCACCGAAAGTAAGAGCATCATCACCCAAAAACAATCGATGCCTTAGCTTCATCAGTTCAACCTTGAATCTAGCCAAGCCAAGACGACGAACGTTGAACTGGACGGAAGTGGGCCATCGGGGTGGTTTTCCGTTCCGGTGTTGAACACTGTGCTAAAACGATTACAAATTCAGATTTATGTAATGTTACTGCTCCAGCATGGTGCAAAACACTTCACACGACGTGACAGTGAAGTGTTCTGTCATTAGAATATCTGTGAATGTCCTGTTCTAGATATGTTAATTGTTGCTGCTTGGCCCCGAACTACCTATTTGTCATGTCATATACCCAGCCGTAGGTGCAACTCTGTTCACGAATAAGTTTGGGCATCCTGGAAACCATGAGTATGTTGCGCATACATAGCTAAGTGTGTCTACCCAACAGTGCGTGTATATGAATACTTGCTTTCATATACACAGTCTCCTATGAAGCGGAAGTAATACTAGTGTCGTTGGCGAGTGAGTAGCAAGCGAAAGCATTTCGAGAGATGATTGATGTGATCCTTACGCAAGCTACATTCAACATGAGCACTTGCATCGGATCTGAGTGTTTTGTGCATGTAATGGCCTGGATTCCGACAGAGAAATCAAATTAGTCATCAAATTTGCTTACATGTGCCCGGAGAAGAAGCAAATTAAAATGCCTATGGCCGAGCCTGGCATTGCTGTAACGAGATCGACCAATCGATTGAGCGGTTTCGTTCGACAATAATGCAAATCACAATTGCATTGATGTATTAGCTCCACAGCTAAAATTCGATCATACGTATGAGCTATGCAGCCATAAACAATCAATGATGGCCTGTTGTGCTTTATCTCAATGCTTTCAATTCTAGACTTGTAGTAAGGCTGATCGATTTTGAAATATGCTGTACTTTACTCTGCAATAATATTTCTTCCAGCCATAGATTGCTATATCAGTTTGATTTGTTTCTGAGACTTGCATTTCCGCATGACAGAGATTGATAAACCAAATAAACTGCTGGTCTAAGATGTCTCTGTGACTTTCAACCTTTTGCACTGGTTTCACATAATTGCCTCTCATTACTGAATACTCGAAAAAATGTAAGAGAGCAATTTCAGATTTCATAGCTAGGTCAAACGATGTCTTCGAAAGCCATGAAAATGACCAAATACAACTTCACTCATCAACATTTTTCATCATGTTTCTTGCTATAGTTTTCTTAATAATGAAAAAGGAAAACCTGTCCTATACAGCCAAATGCAAACCAAATAACTTTTTCGAAAATGTTCCATCTTACTTTATCAGTGCAATAATAATGTTCTGAGTTCGTCATAGTGCATCATCAAAACTTCCACGTGAAAAGTTTACAAAACACAGCTTCTGCTATGTCGTACAATAGTTTCCATACTTTGGAGCTGTTGCCCCGGCGAATTAATGTTATGTAAATTCTTCAAAAGTTTCGCATTGTAAGAAACTCGATTCTGACATCGTAGTTTATTTTGCCCCTGTGAAAACCAGGTGGAAGTAATTCTGCACACTGAGCTTCCATCGTCAACGTGCATTATTATTTAAAACTGTTTGATGACAAAAAGTCGAGTGTTTTTTGTGAATCCGAAAACAATTTCCCACATTGGGCGCTGTGTTATATATAGAGAGTATGAAACCAGAACGATGCGGATCATGAACGTGATGTCCGTATTCGGGATTTTATGAAATTAAAAAGTTACTTGTGTGTTTTGTAAAGTGAGAAAGTCAGTAGAAGTTCTTCGGCAGAGTAAAAACTGTTTACTCGTGTTTGAATGAAGAAAAAATCATAATAATTTTTTAAAATTAATACTGCTTTATATAGCTTTTTCCCAAAGAATGTGATTACGCTAAGTTATTTCAGCGAAAATATGGTAATTATGAAGCTAACTATTAGTAAGTGACAATATAAAAGAGTGAATTACATTTTGGCAAATATACCAAATTTAGTACAAAAATTATTTTCAAGGCAATGTATGTCAGCCAAACGAGTTAGAAATGGACTAATCGTTGTTACTATCATCAGCAAAAAGTCAAAATATTCGACCATTCTCATTTTTGATGAAACTAAATTACCTACTGACTATTATTTCGTTAAGTATATAAACTTAATTGCATAGAAAACTACTAGAAGATATTGATTTTTTCGCTTCCATCAATGAGCTAAGAAAAACTTTTACAATAGATTAAATTAACAAGAGTCATTACACAAATAGCCGATACATACAACGTTCAGGTTCGATAGCAAAATCAATTGAAGTTGACTTATCAAAGTCCACAGTTAGCATTCCAAATAAATACAGAACTTTGTCGTAAACTACAAACTATACTCCTAATCGTGGTTTAGTGTAAGTTTTTTTTTTAGCTACCATGGCTTTTTTAATGAATATTCTATATAAATAATCGTTTTGCTTTTGTGTATGGTAAAAGTTATACAAAAAAAAATCAGAAGAAATATTATACTTTCGATAACAACAACTCTAGCGCTTAAGAACTACCTTAAAGATTGATTATCAAAGCAAAGTTGAGCAAGCTTGTACATTTTATATCCGATTTTATATGATAATAATTTTTGTAAAATAAAAATTTGAATTCACAATCTAACCAATAGGTCACATAAAATGCAATTCTGCCATTTCTCAGAACGAAGGCAATCAAGTTGCTCAGTCCCAGCCACCAAAAGTCTATTATATTAGCTCCCATTTCGAAACCAACATGTGCAGTAAATTTCGTAAATTTCGGAAAAAAACCTCATATAATTGTCGTTCATATTATAAGGAGTTGTCAACTGACATCAGACGCTGTCGAAAAACGACCACTTACATTTGTTTGGCGGGACAATCAACCGCTTACAAGCACGCAAACGTGCAAAAAAAGGTCAAAAATTGACTTATTTCATCGTTGCTCAAATTGGATATGGTTACACAGGATCATGTTGCACATGTATAAATACTGCGCTTACAATCGATTCGCGGGACAAACCTACGTTAAGTGACCATCAAAGTCGCCGCTGTAAGAGTCACTCACATGCAGTTTGAACGTTCAAATGCGCGCACGTGCTGTGAAATATATTTGGATGGTCTCTCACGCACTTGTCGTATCCATTACACGAGGAATCTGACACAAAAATCGTTTTGCACGCGTATAAAATCAAGGACAAATCTAACATCGTCATTCGATGCTCAGATACCGATATTTTGGTTATAATGCGAGAACGTTAAAATCTGGTTTCACGTTGGCATAAAAAAATAATGAAAGGCTCATCAACGTAACTGAAATGTACGCGAAATTAGGTCCGGAGTTATGTTCGGCACTTCCAGCGTTTCATGCCTTCACAGGATGCGACTTTAATCCTGCTTTGTACAGAAAAGGGAAAGTGAAACCATTCAATATTTTGCGGATCAGCGAAGAGTACTTGAGACGTTTTTCAGATATGTCAGAGTACCCTGATTGCGACTTTACAGCGATATTGTCCGTTGTAGAGAAATATGTTTGTCATTTGTACGGTAGGAAAAAACAACGGAAGCTAATAAGGTGCGAGTATAAACGTTTTTAAAGGCCTACACAAGCAAATAAAACGAGCAAACACTCAACACCAATGTTAAAAACTTCGATGAATCGAGCCTTCCTCCATGCAAATCGGAAATCGTTCAGCATACCCTAAGGTCCCCTTAAATCAGAAAAATGTGGAAAAACTCCTACACACAAAACATCACGGATTTGGCACCAGAGGACTGTGGATGGCAAACAAACGGGGACAAATTTGACTTCAAATTGTTTCAGGGCGAACAGTTGCCAAACATCATCGAAGACATTGTACTCAAGAAAAAGGGTGAAGAAAAAAATTCAGATGGAGAAACTTTGCCAGGTACACCAATTACAATAATAGTAAAATATTGAAGGTGCGCACAATATTTTATCCGCCAGCGGTAGAAAACGCGGATTTTCTGTCTGCTGGACCTAAGAGATTCCGAGTACGATCTAGATTCTTCCGATGAAAGCGATGGAAATTAGTATATGCAAATTTTATTAAGTCACGAATAAATTTGGTAAATATTTACTTTTTTTTACCAATTTCACACTCATTTTCTCAAATTTATGATTGAAGTAATGCTCTGCCTCACAAAAAAAAGCATTTGGTCAGAAGAAATCCGCACACGGACTTTTACAGCAGCGACTTTGATGATCGCTTAAAGTAGGTTTGTTCCGCGAATCGATTGTAAGCACAGTATTTATACATGTGCAACATGATCCTCTGTAACCATGTCCATTTTGAGCAACGATGAAATAAGTCAATTTTTGAAAATGTTTTTGCATGTTTGCGTGCTTGTAAGTGGTTGATTGTCCCGCCAAACAAATGTAAGTGGTCGTTTTTCGACAACGTCTGATGTCAATTGACAACTCCTCAAAATATGAACGACGATTATATGAGGGTTTATTTTCTATTGTTTATTACATGTTATCAACGTTTCTGACAACAAAAGGTCTCGAGGTGCTATGTAAGTGGTCAGTTTCTGTGATAAGCACAAATAAATTCCAGACCCTAAACTAAAACACAGTAGTAAGAGAAAAAATACAAAAATTCAGTGAAATAATTGCAATAATTTAAGAAAATATAAAAATATGACGGACTTCGGGATGACCGTTGACCGTAGATAAAATTCAGAGATTTGGCAGCTCTAAGCTAAATACTGCCTGTAAATATATTTAATCTAGCTGTTCATCAAATCTAAGACTTCAATAAGAATTCAAATACATTGAGAACACGGCAGGGGTGCCTTTAAACAATAATTCAATCGGCATTGATATTTTCTGTTAGGAATTCTTCAGTTATTTCGGTTTGTTACTATTGCTTTTCATTTCTTACCCTGCAACATTTACTAATGGCTCTATATTATCAAGTTTTGATAGTTCGATGCAGAAATGTGCAGTAACCGATACATATCGGGCGTGCCCGATAAATTCAATACAAAATCAATAAAAAACAGCTTATTACTGTCAACAGCTCGAAAATACTGAAGATCCTCGTAGAAACTCACTTCCCAGGGTGTCTGGATAACTCCATGTTGAGCAAGCGTCTGACCTGCATGACATTGAAAGCATTATCGCCAAGCAGAGGCTAGTCTGGACAATTGACACCTCCAAGCCGTTTAAATCCCCAGGTCTGGAGGGAATTTTACTGGCTTCAAAAGACAGTCATGCTCACTGTTCTCTGGCTTATACAAATTTACAAAGGTTGCATAGTGCGAAACCACATACCTGCAGCCTGGAGGACCACTTAGGTTGTATTTATACCCGAGCCAGGTAAAGTCAACCATGCGTATCCGAAGGACTACAGGCCAATTAGTCCGAATTCCTTCCTCCTTAAACTTTTCGAAAGATTACTAGACCTCTATATCACACAAAGACTTAGAACTCAAGCTCTATCGAGAGCCCAAAACACGTCCATGAAACGGAAATCCGTTGAAACAGCTCTCCATATGACAGTCCTTGAAATAGAAAAGGCACTCAATTACAGAGAATTCGCTTTGGGAGCCTTTCTAGATATTAATGGTGCCTCCAATTATGTGCATACAATAGCCATTATGGAGAGCCTCCACGCAACCAACACCCATCCTGCTATTTGTAGCTGGATAAGCAGCATGCTTTAGCAAAGGCTCATATCAGTGGAGTTGACGGGGGTGCAAACCATAGGGAAGGTTCTCAGAGACACACCACAAGAAGGAATTATATTCCCTCTCTTGTGCTACTTGATTACAAATTCAATTTTAGAGAGGCTGGAAAGCAAAGGTCCCTCGGTTGTGCCCTATGCTGATAATATTGCGTAAGTTTCCGCATATCATTGGCCAGCTCGTCGAGCATGCTCCGAAGCTGGTTGAGGAGTGGGCGAATACCGTAGACCTTGGCATCAACTCCAATAAGACTGATCTTTTAATCTTCACAAGGAAGTACAAAACTCCTGAATAGGACCCAATCAAGTTGAGCGGAGCCAAGCTAAGTCTGAAGTCACAGACCAAGTATTTGGGTCTTATTCTAAGCAGCAAACTCACCTGGAAGGTGAATTTAGTGGAGAAAGTCAAGCAGGTAAGCTACGCAATTTATGCCAGCAAGAGAGTGCTAGGTAAAATATGGAGTCTTAACCCTCTTTTAACGCACTATATATACATCGCAATAGCTAGGCCGCTCTTGGTTTACGGATGCTTGGTCTGGTGGCCAGCTGTGAATAAAATTACCTTTGCTGGCATGGCAAACAGAGCTTAGTGGTTGGCGGCTCTCTGCACTACAGGCGCCTTAACCTTGACTTCTTCGTCAGCTCTGAACGTCCTGCTTCATCTTCTTCCGCTTGACCTCTTTGTTAGAGGCACTGCCGGAAAAGCTCCTGTCAGGCTTAAGGAATTGGGACACTTTGAGTTAAAGCACTTCAGCCCTGGAATATCGTTCCCTCTTATATGAATCCTCCAAGCTTGCTGATTTTCAATAGAAACACTGCAAAGAGTTGAATTCGGACAATAAATAACGAACCTAAAATACTATGCATTTGCACTACTTAGGTCATAGCCTACTCTGATTTAAAAGAACATTCAAAGAATTGAGGAAAAATACCGGCGTGATATGTTGGAAAGTAAAAACTGGCAACTATTAGACAGTAACATAACTTAGCTGAAAGCTGAATTTGGAGATGAAATTAAAAGTAACATCTACCATCCTCAACGTCAGCGTAAATAACAAACAAAAGTGAAACGGCATCAAAGCATTGTAGGTTTGAAAACAAACTATAGCTCACTTACTAACAGGACGTAGATACTAGCTCTTTCCATAAACAATTGTCATAATTTTATGTAGCTTTTAATGAACACATCTAAAAAAACACATGCTCCCGCATTCTTAATTATCCTTGCCCCTTGCCCCACTGTTTTTTCTTCAATTTGCAAGATTGATTAATAGTTTATCTAGCCCTCAACATCGTATTTCTAAAATGCAGTCCTAAATAGTTTCTTACCATTCATTTCCTAAACTTTCCATTATCTTTTCCTTCATCAATTCTCTCTATCTTTACCCTTCACTTCTTCATACTCATTACCTGCACCAAACCACCTCACGTTGATTCTAATAAAATTTTGCTTGTCATTTTAATTAGAAAATCTTTAAGATGAAGCTTTTCATTGAAATTAATCAAGACTAAAGAATATTCTTGGAAGAATGAAACGATGACGATGAAGACGAAGCTATCTAACACCAGCCGTCGACGGTGGTTACGAAGATAATAGTTGTATGGCATACAAAAGGATCAATTTGTTTCATATCAAATTTCCGCCGTAATTCCATTCAGTTCTTCTCGTCTCCGGCGCAAGGAAAATTACGGGACAAGAAAGCTGCGAGCAAGTGAGCCAAGAAACACCCGTGTAATTGTGAGTTGATCCGAAAAGTGTGCGAACCATGGGCTGGCGTATCGCAAGCCACAGATACAATCAAGTGCGGCGAGCAAGGATAAAGCGGAAGGAGTTTCAGCATCATCGATCTGTGTCGAAGCTGGAGTGCTGCAATAAATTGCACTAGCTCTGAAATTACTTTCAGCTTTCAGCCAAGCAGCGGAAGATGTACGTCGTTACTAACGAAGACGATGATTACCAGGTGGATTGTGTTGTTCGCGAATTGCTTGAGAATGATGTCAGTGTCACGATGAAATTTCCGCTTTGAATCAGGACATAATGCACTTGGTGTAAGTTTTTTTTTGTTAGCAGCGGTAAAATTTAGTAAGATGAGTAAAGTTTTTGATTTATGCTAAAATATTGGGTATAATTTATCAATATGAGTATGAATACGATCAAAGCGTTTCCAAATCATTTAGTTTTGCAGAATTTTGTAAATTATTTTTTTTCAATGAAACAAAATTCTTTCTTAAAAATATAATTGCATGAAAAATATGTTAAAACTAACTTAATCTTATGTTCTTGAAATTATAACTTGCCGACACCAGTTTTTGCGGAGAAAACAGTTATAGTTAATGGCTTAAGATCACAAATTAGGAATATCAGAAATGTATATTTGAGGTCAACCGCTGTTGAATGATACAGAATACCGAATCAAAGATATATTTTTAGAACTATTTTGGAGCTGCCAGCAAATCCAGTTGCTACCAGCAAACCTTCCAAACCGAATGTATCATTTTTTTCTATCAGCTAAACTAACACCCAGATGGCATCCAGCTCATCAAATCACATTTCCGATGCATTACGTTGATCCAGTTTACATAAACGTTTCGAAATGTCCACTCTATGTCATTTGTAACTTACATATCTATTCATTGACCTGATTTCAATGAATCACAATCTGAATTTCGGTCCCTTTTCATTTCAATCCGATGTAGAAATTTGTTTGCTGAAATAATGGAAATATCGTTCGTTTGCGTTCGCCACTGTCATTACCACTGTTTCATTTCGGAAACGGGAATTCCAACGGTTTTGAAATGCAATATCACTAAATGCTGAGTAAATTTACTATTTCAAATCGATTTAAAGCTTGGGAATTTTGTTGGACTATGAAATTAGATGCAAAGTGTTTTAACTGTATTATAGCACATGTTGCTGATGAAAAATTTCAGATCGATAATTTCATTCTATATTCACCACTAAACAAAACTAAATGTACCCTTCCCGTAGAAATTCGAACCTTGTACCATGTGTGCTACGGGTGCAATATGTGGTACGGCTGGACAAAATATGGTTTCAAAAGCCAAAAGAAATTTTTACAAATTTGAATAATAAATATTATCATAACAATTGCTCGATAAGAGTTCATGTTTCTGAATGGAATCGTACTTTATGACAAATATAGATTAAGCCACTGTTCAATTTTAAACTGTAAACAATAATTTCCCACATGATCGCTTTTTGTTATATAATTTCAAATGTAATTATATATTTATTTATTTATTCATTTCTACTTTCATTATAACAGGCTCTAGCCCAATTAGAAAAACAGAATGAGTTAGAAAAAACAGAAAAGCCATTAGATAATATTATATATCAATTTTAGATCAATTTATTTAATTCAATTTCTATTTTTCTTAAACAATAATAAAAGTAACATGTTGACGCCAAATTTCTTTCAACGTGTTAGCAAAACAGCCGAAATAACGGTACTTTTGTTCCTCTGGGTAGCAAAACAAAGAATCAAAAGTCTACAAACAATAATTATAAAAAAGTTTTCGAATGTTAAAATCAATTTTTTCATACAATTTAATACCTAGTCGGATAACCGCGACGCTTAAGAACTTCCAATAAACGGTTTTTCATCGAAGCTACAAGTTTACTGGTCTCCTGAACTGTTATTTCAGCCCACTCTTTTCATATTATGTTTTTGAGCCGTTGTCTTATTGAAATAGTATTTTTGCGTATTTTTCTTTCCAATAGCGCCCATAAATGCTCAATGGGGTTTAAATTTGGTGATTGTGGAGGCGTGTGTAATTGTTTGGGGGCCTTGTACAGTAACCAAGTGCGCACAGTTCCCGCAGTGTGCTTGGGGTCGTTATCGTGTTGAAAATAAAAAAAATCTTTGTAGTCCCAATTTGTCAGCACTGGATTTCATATCACGTTTTAAAATATTTCAATACATATGTTTATCCATCGTTGTCTCCACAAATTTGCAATGCAGTCAAGCGTGGATTATTCTTCACTGCATTCAATATTGAGTGCGTTTTCACTGGACGTCAGCTTCGGTGGGCGACCAGAACGACGTTTTGACGTGATAATTCCGGTAGTTTTAAAATTTTTAATTACGGTATACACTGAACAGTGCGAACTTCCAACCAATTGTCCTATTTCTCGGTTTGTTTTCCCTTCCGTCCAGAGCTTAATGATGATTTCCGTCTCGCCGACACTTATTTCTTTCCTTTTAGACTCCATAATAAAAATTTTAGCTTTTTTTACAAAACAAAACTAGAGACTTTATTCTAGGTATCTGATCAATCAATATATCAATAAAATGCAATCAAAATTTTAAGCAAATTACCTTCTGCACGCTCGCAAGATCGCAACAATAATGACCGCTTGTAGACTTTTGATCGTTTGTTATGTTACGCTGAAGAACAAAAGTACTGTTATCTCGGCTGTTTTGGGAACACGTGCACAAAAATTTAACGTCGACACTGTGCATTGAATATTTCATCAGAAAAATAAAACTGAGATTTGCAAATTTGTTGACTTTTCGAAAAATATTCTAAATAACATTTTTTTATTGGTTTCTTTTAAACTTATGACTCTGAGTGTATATAAAATTTAAATAGTAATGCGCTGAACGCACTTAACCGCATCATTCCAATAGTTCCGATTGGAAGACTAAACTTGACAACAGTATTCAATGATGCTACCGACAAGTGAAAGAATAAATGAACTGAAGTAGTCATGTTAGAAAAACTAGTTGAAGACCTGAAGACGAAACCGAAAAAACGAGAGGCCTTGGCTAATATCATATTGCAACTGGTGGCAATCGTTAAGCAATTCAATTGCTCTGAACATTTGAAAGTCCTCAAAAAAAAGAAGTCAGGTGGTGTGGACAAAATATTGGAGATCATTGATAAATACCAAGAATGACAACGGACCTAGTATCGAACCTTGAGGAATTCCAGAAAGAGGACAGTAACAAGAAAAGGGAAAAACATTTACAGATAAGACGCAGCTACTACCAGAAACATAAAATAAGGAGACGAGACCAAGACTTGAGAGGGTCAGGTTTCCCATAACATTCGACAGTGTTGAAACTGTTGATCTAAGCCAGAAGCAACTAAGCTAGGGAAGGCTAAGAGGTAAAATGTGGATAATCTGTCTTTTATAAAAGCATGCTGTTCAAGAGTCAGAAAACAATGAAGGTTATGAATCAGCTATTGTAAACAGCTCTGCCGAGTACTTTTCCATAGCAAGAAATTAGTGAAATAGGAAGCAATTTTGGTCACCGAATTCATTGATTGTAGAAATATGAGCAGATTTCCTGTAGAAAGAAAAGGAAACCGACTGAAAGTTAAAGTTGAATATAATATACACAAAAAAAACATAAAAGAACGACGAAAGTGCTTTGAAGAACAGGTTGGGGACGCCATCAGGACCATAAGCTAAAAAAAAGTCAACAGAAATGAATGCGGAAAGAAAGGGATAATGTAAGTCAGGTGGGACGTAGGATCAGCTTGGACTGTTATATTGTAATAGGGAATTTTTGATAGGACAAAGTCAAGAATTTTATGGTTGATTTTAGGAACAGTGTTTAATTGAAACCACGAACACACAGAGAAGAAGGAAGTAGTTGTTAAGAAAATATTAGTGCAAAAATGTGTGGAAGAATAGTTAACATCGAAATTAAAGTAGCTGTAAATTAAAACCGAAGTGAAAGGGTAACGGCTGTTGGAGAAACTGGAGAGGTCAATAAAAAATCGCTCCTTAACACTAAGAGAAGAACCACATGGCACATAACCCAAAGAGACAATCAGAATTTTAGAGATTGCAAGGGAGTACGAATAACAATACATTTAATTGGAAAGTTGGTAGTCATGACAGATTGTTCCAACAAAATGATGATGGACTACGACTGAAGCATTTCCAATGTCCTTTTTTTTCATTGACGCAGTACGATCAGCAGGATAGATAACAACGTTTAAGTAATGTAAATAATTTGTTCAGAAGACATGAAAGAAAAGAGATTAATCACGATCAGTTTAGCCCTTAACCTACAAACAATCTGGTTGTACACATTAAATTTATTGATGAATTTATTTTCGAGAAACCCGCAATGCATTCAAACCAAAGTCCTTGTGTGGTATCAGAATAAATTTCTTGATCATGGCATTGAGAGGTAAGAAATTGTTTTGGAGAGCATTTTTCAACCCACCAGAAAGTGTAATTCAAAATAAAGTGATTTATTTATGATCTAAGCGGTCCTTTGCCGATTTTGCAAACGTTATTATTAGTAATAATATAGCACATATGATTTAATGACCTCAACCTCGCGATAAAAATAATTGTAACGGTGGCAATTCAAAAGGAACGGTGAGAGAAGGTTTCAAACAGCATGAAGCAGACAACGCTCGAGCTTTAATGTTAGAACCAGTCAAACACTTGGCTAGGAAGTTGGGAAAGATGAATATTGGCCTCTTTGCTATCTTGTAAAAATGATAATAATTATCAATATTTTCAGTTGCCCATATCATCGTAATAATCATGGTCAGCGCTACAACTAGAGTCCGATTTCAAGTTGATGTCATCTAATCAGGCACCCTTAAGCTCCGAGCGTCCTTAATCAACGCCATCTCTCCAGCGCAGGCAAGGTCTCCCACTCTGTCATATTCTGTGAAATCTTCCGAAAAGGGTTTTCTGATAGGATCCTATTCGCTCATTCGAGTTAGGTGCCCTGCGCACCAGAGTCTACCGGATTGCCATCATTGCTTCTAGGTAGACAACGTACAACTTCTGGGTGTAGCACCTTCACCTATGGGGCCTTCTATTCTCCGAAAGACTTTTCTCTCGAACGCGGCTACAGTGGCTTTTGCTGAGCACCCAAGTCTCGGATCCATACGTGAACACTAGCAGGATGTTCGGGTGAGATTTTGGAATTTAAAAGCCTTGGCATACTGTAGTAGGGCTTATTGGATTTCAGCAGCCACTCGCGTATTTCTTCCTTCATGTTATTATAGGCTGCTACGATTGATCCAAGGTACTTTGAATTCATGCTCAACTACCCTGAAGGTTTGACCAACTCTAGGTGTTCTTCCTGCAGTTGCTGCCACCATATACTTAGGGTTTCCTTCATTGACATGCAGCCTCAGTTTTTAGTATGTACTTAATATATCCTTCATTTGCAAGCAGCGCCAGTTTTTTGTGCCGCTTGCTCGATCTGGATGAAGCATTCTCGTACAACCAGGTCCAGTCTTCCAATTATGTCTAAAAATATAATCTGCATAAGCCAGTTTATGGCTGGACTAGCTGACGATACTCCCTCTGTCAAGAGTCCCGGATTGCTTTCTCCAACGCCAGGCTAAAGACAAGACATGCTCGTCCATCCTTTTGTCGGAGCTCACTGAAGATGTTGAACGGTCTGGAAAGCAATCTGGCTATTTTAACTTAACTTGTTACATTGGTCATGGTCAACCTACACAATCGTGTCAGTTTGTTTGGGATGAGGAATTCTCTCAAAGCTTCATACTGTTATACCTTGGCTACGCTATCATATGCGGCCTTAAAGTCTATAAATAGATGATTCAGCTAAATTTAGAATTCTAGACGTTTTTCCATCACCAGTCTGAAAGTAAAGATCTGATCAATTGTTGATTTGCCTGAGATAAAGCGACGTTGGTAATGTACGGTTATGGTTTTAGTGCATGTGGCTATCCGATCTTGCAGGACAGAGGAGAGTATCTGACAGGAAGTACTCAACAGTGTTATACCTCAATATTTGCTGCACATTGTATCATCTCCTTTTTTATGTATGGGGGAGGTACTATATCTTTGTGTCAGTTTCTGGCATCTCTTTTTAATCTCATACGCTTCATGCTCACATTGCTGGGCGATTATTTCGAAGCTCCATTATTAGAATTCATAAATTTAATTTTCAAAGATTTGAAAACAATTTGAAATCATGTGTTTAGTGGCCTTCTCGCACAATCAGCTGTATGCAATCTCTTGAAACATTTCAAAAGTTAAGCTGCTGCGTCTATGAAAAATTGCTTTGAGAGTATACAAAAGCTTTCACAGAATTATTTAACTTAATTTAATACAAATCCAAACTTTTCGAAACTCACCAGACTCATGAGCAAACATCTCTAGACAACTTAACTCAGCCCCGCTCAATTTTTTACCTCCTAGCCCAATTTATTCTAGATAAGCGTTATTTATATGAAACCAGCGTATCACTCCCACAACGAATTTCTGGCAAAAAAAACATTCGAAACCAGCTTTCAGAAGTATGTACTTTTATTAAAAACGCTTTAGGCTAGTCATTAGAGCCTCCTTCACTTGTCTAAATTGTTCATATCTCGCAGGGTTCGTAAAATGTTTGATTGCCCAATATAAACAGCACAATAAAACTTGATTGTTCCCAGCATTGCTGCTTCATTGCTCCACCTCTACATCGTCACGCCACCCACTTTGTCTCGGCCAACGTAAGTATCGCTTAAAACTTTTACATCCTTTGAAATTATCAACTTGCTTTTTATTATCGGGAAAATTTGTTCGTCTACCGTACCGGCAAGGGGCACGGTATCGTCACCGTTGGAATTTCAATTTCAACATCATTTGTACGAATGTATGTTTGCTGCTGGAATCGTACCTGTGCTGTAGCGAACTCAATATGCTTTCCGTTTCGTATCCGCAACAATAATAAATCTTTCGAAACGACTTGCTCGCTGTGAGTAAGCACCGGTACCCGCAATTGGAAAACGTCATTTTCTTTCATTTCCCGTCGGCTGTAGAGAAGAGCGTTGTACTAAATGTTTTCCAATTACCGGAGATATGGGCAATCACATTTTGCTTTATGTATTTATTAGGTTTTACCGATAACGAATCAATGCCAGGAATAATAAGTTTGGCTATTGTTGCGCTACGAGCCTTAGTCGCAAAGCAAAAACCTGCAACCTCAGCTCTGTTGGGCTTATGAAAATTCCAGCCACGTCGTCATCTACGTCTTTTGATACGTGCCAATTAAATCGAAACCATACGTATCTCGTAATCCCGGCAATAGAAAGCTCTCTATCGTGGCATTTGATGTCGTCGAACATAATAAACGACCAGCTCTATCCGTAGGCAAATTACATTATCTACAATTCTTTGGCTAAGGACATAAGTCGCGTCAAAGTTGCTTTACCGACGAAGCGTTCAAGAGGCCTCGGGGTCGTAATTCGGTGGAGGTGAAGTTCAAAGAAGATGACTTGGCTGCCTGTTTGTGCGTTACCTGCCTCAACTATACTTCCTCTGGATTTGCCACTACGGACTGGATCCGTGCGAGAAAGCAAGTTGAATAGTCGATTTATCTATTGCAGCGTTCCAAGGCCTTAAATTTGTAGACTCTTACGTTCATGTTTTGCTCATGGTATTCGATTCGACTGCAAAATCTTGTACGCGAATATTTTCGAAGGAGGCGTATGTCTGCCAAATTGAATCTCCAGGGAGCAATAAACGATAAGATATAGCGTTTTTCATTTTGCTGACGTTGTTAAGCCGGGTAGAAGATAGGTGGAGATGTACTGGAATACGTGAACGAACGTCACTTGCTTTATGTGTTTAGTAACGAATAGATATTTAGTGCAACTCTATGATAATCTGTACATGCTGCTACCTAAGGTAACTCGAGAGCATCTGTACTCGAGGACATCTTGAACGCAATTTTCAAGGCATCAAAGTCAGACGGTGAACTGTAAATCGATTTAATTCTCTTTAAAAAAAAAGGCTCTCTAACTTGCAACAAACATCATGATCAAGTTAGTTAAAAGTTTTATTGAGATTTCTAAGTTTCTGATTGCATTACGAGTTTCACCTTGTGAAGTTTTAAGTTGGTTTGAGTTGTCTGGAAAAATTGTATGTTAGTGTTTATTTGCTGGTCAGTGATTATTAAGTTAAGTTTAAAAAAAAAATCATGCAAGACTGTGAAAATAGATGATGTTGTGATGAAAATAAATAAACATACAATAATTTCGCTGCGAGCATCACAATTAACTGTTGTACTTTTCACAACCGTTCAGTGCCTCCAATTCAAAAAGTCTAGCGCATCAGAACCACTAGAATACTAATTTTTGAAGAAGCTATCTTTGAGGGATTTAAAAATGTGTGAGGACGTTATACACTCCTTTGTTGTATCATATCAACCATTTCTTACTCAAAGGAACAAATATCATTTTCTGACAGCATTTTCTATAACACAAATTATGAAAATGTTCAGTGATGGCAGCATTTGTCCAACACAGCGGCAATAAATCTACCATAACATGCTCGTGCTTAATCAACCTATCCTTTGAATTTCATTTTGATCCGAGGATGTCATCGAAAGTTTCAGCAATTTAACTATGTCTGGGGTTGCCATCCGAAAAAAAAACTCGGAAAATTTAAATATAGGTTGCTTATATTATTGTAAATGCTTTGCTTATGAATACAACATGGAAGCATCTGTTGGTGCAATATTTACGAAATTGCTTGGTGCTGGCAATCATGTGCTAGCATAAAAGCTACTTCACGTTGTGTTAAACTCACCCTATGAGTTTCGTTTCGATTGAATGGCTGCGCTGTAAGTTATAGGAGTGAATATAAATTCAGGGTACCCGCCGACCAAACTTTTGAAATTTTTGAAACGTAAATATTTTTTGTTAATTGTCATTGCAGGATTATTCCCATTTGGAACTTTTACAACAACATCGCTCGATAAAGAAATGTCAATAAATTACGAAATTCATCATAACTGGCAACCCTTTCAGAATTTTCCAACGAAATTCCTACAGAATTAGATACGCAGCATGATCCATTTATCACATGAATTTGGTTTCGATTTCAATACTGCATCGGAAGTTATAGGGGAAAAACCTTTATTTTCCTGAACAAATTTACAATATTTAGGAGACAAAAATTGCCATAGCTGGCGACCTTATACTAATTTTTCAACCAAATTTCTATGAAACCTATCTTAAAGTAAGTTTCAACTACTGCGTGAATTATATGAAAATATGGTGGCTAAATCGGAAGCTATAGGCCAAAAACAAGTTTTTTTTTCTCAGCGATTTTTTCAAATGGCACCACTGCCAGAGTATTGCCCGTATTTCAAAATCACTTCTATCGGACTTGGTCCTAGTTAAAACCAACATGTCCTGTGAATTTCATATTGGTCGCATTATCCGATCGTCAGTTCTCGTGAACAGAAATTTTGTGTGCTGCAAATAGAAGTAATTTGATCACGGGTTGCCGTTCTTGTTTAAAGCGGAATTTAAAAAATTATTATTTGACTTGGTGGACAAAAGTCAAAATTTATCAGTTATTTGAATTTATTTTCAAAAATCAAAAATTTTTCAGGCAGGTCGATGATTGAAGGATTTTTTTTTCAGGACCCTGCTGTAGCTACAGAGTTACCCGCACAGTCTTGAAAGTCCATGTGTGTTAGGTTCTAGTCTACACCAATACGCTCCGAAAACTTCACGATGATTAATTGTTTTTCTTAGAAGTTAGGACAAATCGAAATTTGAAAAAAAATCATTGCCTACTTTTAGGCACCCAGCGCCTACACAAAGCTCGAAAGTTCCATTTTTTTATCATAAACAAACTAAACTATTGTATTAAAACTGGTAGCTTTCTTGATATACCGTGGCAAGTTGTTAAAAAGTTATACACTTGCATACGCATAATAATACTTCCCTAACTCAATCATACGATTTGGCTTCAGTAGATGTATCTCAGTGCCTCCTGGGGTACGATAAGAATTAAGTTTGATCTGGTTCTTTTTAAATATTTGTATAAACTCATATTTCTCAACAATTTTACCAGCAATCGCGACATTGAATACTCTATCCGGCTTTAGTTAGCAAGAACTTGAGAATAGGTTTCTGAACTACTTTTAAAGGATTAAGCATGTTCTGCGGTACATAGCACTGTGAAACTATTTCATACTGAATAATCGAATGAATTGTGGCGAAATAAAACGTTCGTACTGCTCGCTTTCACAAGAAAGAGAAAATATCATAGTAAGTAGGAAATGATTTCCTCGATTTGTTCACAACATTATTAATATGAAAATCCCATTTCAGATGCTGATCAATAATTACTTTGGGTTTATGGCTTTGGTCACCCTTTCTATTGGAGTACAATTGCACACATTCATATATTCAATAGAACGAATTATTATAATGATTCTGTCCGAAGTCCACGTTGAGATGAAAGAAATTAAATTAAATATTCATAATAAATATTCATTTTTAATACTTGTTTTTAACCAAAATTTACACTGCTTGGAGATATAGGAGTACCCGAAAATTCACTAAAATGCCCGCCGACGCCAAAAGGTTTAAGATATCTGAATTCTAGCAAATCATGGACCTACCTGTTATATACATCTATGTCCTCCGAAAATTTCAGCTCAATCGTATCGGCCACTCCAGAGATTATCTCCCTTAATCATTTTGATGATATATATATATATATATATATATATATATATATATATATATATATATATATATATATATATGACGAATTTTCGGCGAAGCGAGTTTAGTACTAATTTTCTTCGAAAATTAGTAAAAAGTATTAAGGAGTATTGGCCTATAGCACGGAAAGAGGATCTAATGAAGCAGAAGGAAAAATGGCAAGTCTTGGCAGTGATGTATAAAATATGTAGGTCAAACTTCAAACTTCAACTTAGATTCAAAAATCACGTCAAGGTAATTGAAACTAGCAAAAGCATTGCGAGGAGAGCTTAGAACAGAGTTTAAAAAGGGGAGTGTTTGTAGGTGAACGACATTTGAGGACACTTCGCAATATTCAGAGTAAGGAAATGCACTTGTTAGCTAAAGCATTCAAACTGTTCTTCAATATAAAGCAGTCACTAGCGGATTTAATAATTCTGAAAACTCCAAGATCATTAGCGTACAAAAAGCAGGATTAGTTATAGAGCAAAAGAAGATCGCTAATAAGCAAAAGAAACAATAAAAGGCCACGAATAGATCCTTGCTTAACTCCTGATTTTGTGGAAGTTTGTAGAAGAGCAAAAACTTACAGTTACAATAGGTACAAGGGTGATCACAAACCACAGATATAAGAGAGAATGGATTCGAAATCGAACGAGAGAAATGTGTCAATTTTCGACTTTCTGTTTACTGGTGTGAGAATGAGGTACGGGTGTGTGCCTTACACAATTCATATGGCAAAGCCAATGTGAAAAAAACACGAGAGATCGCCATTTTGAACGTCGTTTGACATTTCTTTCCCCGAACCGGCGGGTGGAGATTAAAATGCTTTATGTCAATGAAATTAATTATGATTTCACAAAATAACTAAACGAAATTGATGCCAAAGGTTAATTTTACCCACCCGAAGTACGATATCCCCTGCAAAACACTTCGGTAGCTACTTTTGCAGCCTGGAACGCGGCACTTCATTATCGCACTATTTTAACATGTTTCACCGCTAATTTCTTCCCGAAACCGACACAAATTATTGCACACAAACGTAGATGCACGTTTTCACCGAATAAGCCGAAAAATGTTCAAATTTTATTTGAGAAATTTTGACTGAAAGTCAATCTTTTCAGTCCCCGACACAAATCAAACTGACATTGACGTTTCTTTCCGTGTTGCCCGTTGCACGCTTTGACACCGATCTGGTGTTCCCAGCATTAAGACACAGCATTAAGGCTCTTCGGTTGTGAGTGGGGTAGAAAGGGGTGCACTGAGCGGAATTTTAGTGAGAGAGCAATGTTGTGCGTGTATTAAAAAAGGCACACTCACGTATGGGTACACTGATTGCCATTTCGCATCCATATTCTTTCATATCTATGTCACAAACGCAGGAAGGGGATCAAAAAAAGAACACCCAAGAGACCAAAGCCAACTAGCTTTTACCGAAGAATATCATGGTTTACAAAATCGAATGCTTTGGCTTGGGTCTACTTGCTTTTACTGATCAATTGCGAAAGTAACGGTGTTTGAAAACGACATAAGTTAGTTGCCGTTACTGGCTAGGAAGGTCTAGATGAAAGATTACACTCTATTATAAACAACTCATTCGAGGAGCTTACTAAAACAGGGCAAAAGGGATATGGGAATGTAATTAGAGATGGATGAAATATTACCCGCTTTATGAATGGCAAATATATTGGGGGCATTTCACGTGATGCGGACTACGAAGAAAGTCTAGGCTCTGGATTTCGTTCAAATTGTGCATAATGGTACTTCTAGAGAATATAAACGTGGGTACGCAATTTTTCTTTTCTATGAGGTTTAGTTCCCGAGCTATGGGCTTTTGAATAATTTACAAAATTGATGAAATGTTTTTTAGAAACCGATTCTGACACTCGAAAAAAAATCTGAAAAACCTTAAATATAATGATTGGTATAGGAAATTAAATGTTCTTTTTCATTTTCAAGTTAAATTTGAACAACACACTTTTTTGTATAAACCCGAAAGTAGACACTTCAACTCGTTATTTGAATAATTTGGACAGGTTAATTTTGTTTATTTTTAGAAACAAAATTCCATTCTAAAACTATTATCATAAAATAAGTACACTTTAAGCTTTGTTTTGATATAAAAATAAACAAAATTAATCTGATACCTGGTGAAAAAAACTCATGACTCATTAAAACTTTCATTTCACTCAAGTACATATTTAGAGAAAGGTTAACTCAAAACTTGCTGAGCGACCCCTACCCGAGCCTGAATTCAAACGGTACCCTACACACTTAGAGTTTACCAACCAAACCTACCAACTAAACTTCACGAAGTATATAAAATAAATTATTCAAAAATAGTGCTAGTCGAAAAAAGACTAATCTAGTTTTTTCAATACCACCATTGTTGGTTTCATAATCGTAGTCAATTTTTACTAATGTTCGAAGAAGAACATTAGTATTAAAATCGATTTGGCCAAAAATTCATATTTCTATATATATATATATATATATATATATATATGTATATATATATATATATATATATATATATATATATATATATATATATATATATATATATATATATATATATATATATATATATATATATCTTTAAAAATTATCAGTGAAAAAATCTCAGGAACGCGTCATCCGATTGAACTGAAATTTTCAGGATACATTGGTTTATATGCAGAATAGTGCCAAGTCTCACAAAAAGTTAATAATATTTAACTCTTTGGCGCCGGCGGCTATTTTAGTGATATTTTAAATATGCCTATTGTTCTGTCGAAAAATAACTTTTGCAAAAATAACGTTTATGTAATGAATTCTGAACGTGCTTTCAATGTGAATATGATAATGTTTTTGAAATTTTTAACCCTATGTGTGTGCTAGGCACTTCAAATGAGAATGGGAAAATTTGAAACTTTTTGGAATTGCGATAACTTTTTATTTGATCATCTGATCAATATGAAACTTATAGGATTATTTAATGTTGTTAAGTTGCACACTTTCGTAGCTTTTGATGAATGTGCTGGCAACCCTTTAGCAACGGCAAGCACTGAAAGTGAAAACATTCAAACCATCGAATCTCCTAAAAAATATCCGTTTCTTACAATAAAAGCCAAATTGTATACAAATCTTATGCTATATCTACGCAGTCATAGTAAAACTTTGGAAATTTCATGTCGGACAAGAACGGTAACCCTTTCCCAGGTAACCTATATTTTTAGCATCAAAAACTTCTGTTCACGGGAACTCACGAACCAATAACCATATACAGCTGAAATTTATAGAATACATTGCACTTGAGTAGGACAGGGTCTGATAGAAACGATTTTGAATTGTGGGCAACTCTGTGCCAGTGGTGCCTATGAATTCTGATTCAGTCACCAGATTTTCATGAAATTGACACAGTAGCTGAAACTACCATGTCTGGTAGAAATTTGGTTGAAAAATTCATTTAGTGCTGCCAGCTATGAGAATTTTTGTGTCTTGGGTTTTTAAAATTCGCTCAGGAAAATAAAGCTTTTTGCCCTATAACTTCCAGCGCAGTCATGCAATCAATACGAATTTCATACAATTATCGGAACCTATTATAGGCATTACTCAAGCCGAATTTGGTTGAAAAGCCACGACATGGTTTCCAGTTATTGCTGGTTTTTGTAAATTTGTAATATCTTTATTAAGCGATTTTATCGTAAAATTTTCAAATGGTTATGATATTGTAGTGACAATAAATAACAAATATTAAGTTTTTGATTATTTTAAAAATGTTGTGGCTGGCAGCCCTAAATTTCTCCATACACCTATAACTTTGAATGCAGTCATCGTATCGAGACGAAATTCGCAGGGTAGGTTAATTTCAACGTGAAGCAGATGTGGTACATTTTTGAATTTGATACTGGCAAAAGGTTGCCAGCACGAGTCGGTAGTGCTACTTTTGTGCAAATAAATGCTTACAGTTAGTATTCATACCGGAAACATTTACAATGAAAATAAATAGCCAATGTGTCAATTCCCAAAGTTCTGCAATTTTTTCGGATCGCAGCCCCAAACACCAACTTCAGTTACAGTGCTGCAGGCACTGAGCATTTTCTTCATTGATGTTATATAAGATGATGCTTTCAAAATTTTGTGAAATAAGCAACTCATAACGAATATAATTAACAAGTGTTTTGCTCTCATAAACTTTGAAGTTCATGCCAGTGGTAATATCTGAAACCTTTCCACCTTTTGAGTTATAATGTATTGTTGAGAGCAAAGTAAAACGTGGCATTTGAAACTGTTTGGTTGTAATTAGCAGCTCGTGTGGTAGAATATGCACTCAAAACCTGCACGATTCTTCTACTGTTCTTCGAACATTAGTGTTTCTTGCGCGAACATTAGTGCGCTAGAGTTTTGTATAGAATACATTGCACTTGAGTAGGACAGGGTCTGATAGAAACGATTTTGAATTGTGGGCAACTCTGTGCCAGTGGTGCCTATGAATTCTGATTCAGTCACCAGATTTTCATGAAATTGACACAGTAGCTGAAACTACCATGTCTGGTAGAAATTTGGTTGAAAAATTCATTTAGTGCTGCCAGCTATGAGAATTTTTGTGTCTTGGGTTTTTAAAATTCGCTCAGGAAAATAAAGCTTTTTGCCCTATAACTTCCAGCGCAGTCATGCAATCAATACGAATTTCATACAATTATCGGAACCTATTATAGGCATTACTCAAGCCGAATTTGGTTGAAAAGCCACGACATGGTTTCCAGTTATTGCTGGTTTTTGTAAATTTGTAATATCTTTATTAAGCGATTTTATCGTAAAATTTTCAAATGGTTATGATATTGTAGTGACAATAAATAACAAATATTAAGTTTTTGATTATTTTAAAAATGTTGTGGCTGGCAGCCCTAAATTTCTCCATACACCTATAACTTTGAATGCAGTCATCGTATCGAGACGAAATTCGCAGGGTAGGTTAATTTCAACGTGAAGCAGATGTGGTACATTTTTGAATTTGATACTGGCAAAAGGTTGCCAGCACGAGTCGGTAGTGCTACTTTTGTGCAAATAAATGCTTACAGTTAGTATTCATACCGGAAACATTTACAATGAAAATAAATAGCCAATGTGTCAATTCCCAAAGTTCTGCAATTTTTTCGGATCGCAGCCCCAAACACCAACTTCAGTTACAGTGCTGCAGGCACTGAGCATTTTCTTCATTGATGTTATATAAGATGATGCTTTCAAAATTTTGTGAAATAAGCAACTCATAACGAATATAATTAACAAGTGTTTTGCTCTCATAAACTTTGAAGTTCATGCCAGTGGTAATATCTGAAACCTTTCCACCTTTTGAGTTATAATGTATTGTTGAGAGCAAAGTAAAACGTGGCATTTGAAACTGTTTGGTTGTAATTAGCAGCTCGTGTGGTAGAATATGCACTCAAAACCTGCACGATTCTTCTACTGTTCTTCGAACATTAGTGTTTCTTGCGCGAACATTAGTGCGCTAGAGTTTTTTTTACAATTAAATTTGAAACTCAACGAATTTCGAATGCACCCATTAATGCTTTGGTCGTCTACCAATACATAAATCTATGCAAAATAATTTAATTTAATTAAACATTCTCATTTTTACTTAATTTTAATGAGCACAAAATAGCGGTTTGGTTTTCAGAACTGATAAGCCACGTGTCGTGTATTTATTGACTTCAAAACAGATATGCAAAAGAGATTTTGCAGTACATTTCACTTATCTTTGGCGAAACATACATCAAACAGAATGATTCTTCAAAAAATACGTTATGTTTTGATCATTCAAGTGTAATTACACCAAGCCAGTGTACAAGTCTGCAAAGAAACTTGCAAGCATATAAGTTGTCTGTAGATGTAATCGCATCTGAGATAAAAACAATTTTTTTGTTCATATGTAATGGTATACATATGTCAATTTAAAACTCGTTCAGAAAAACACCTGTCAGTATGTCATTCGAATGATATTTGCTGGAGAAATTTATTTTCCAAAAGCAAGTAGCAGACAAAAAGCCTGCAGTCTTCTTTGATTTATAGCTTTTTTCCTTTTTTCGAGAGAGACTACCTATACATTTTCATCAAGGCATCTTGTTTGTTTTTGCGTAGATTGTTTGCTCCATGGAAAAAAGGCAAAATAAAAATAGCACCGTGACAAAAAGGCTGCCAGGCTGGTTGAGCTATATAGAAGCCAACAAATAAACTGTAAGTTACATCATGCGAAAAGTTTTCGCACATATGAATGCTAGTTTATGTGCCTGCTGTTATACACATAGACCAAATAACGTCTATGTGTATGAAATAATTTTGTGTACGGACGATGTTTAAAGATTTTTTTGGAAAAACTAAGTAAAATGTCGAATGCATGGTCGATTTGTAAAAATAATTCAAAGGGTTTACTGAAAGACGAAAAAATGAATGCTGACAAGCAAAAAATATGGCAAAGGAGAGGAATAGAAACTACGAAAAGCTTGTATAAATGTAATAAATAATTTATTGGATTTGTAAAATTAAATAAAGTATATGTTTAATTAATTGATCAGAAATCAGAGCATTTTTTTTAACGAAAAAATTCTTCCTTAACCCTTATGTGTATACCCAACTTAAGTAACGTTGTTGTATACCCGGGTACCTGGGTGCCCACCTCCAGTTTGTCCTCAATCCTGAGTCCGTAATTCCATGAAATCGCTTACAATATTTTTTAACAATAATTCAACATCATCAGAAACTCCCAAAATTATTTTGTTGTCAATTAGCATTTTATAATTCCAGGAAAAATTTTACAGGGTCGCGATGTGCGGCTGGATTGAAGACACATTTCCATGAAATCGTTTAGAAATTTTTTTTACAACGGAATGTTTCATAAACATCATTAGAAACGTACGCAGACGCTGTTCAGGTAACGCGAAAAAAATGTCGATCTACTGCCGTATTCAAAATTACATAATTGTTAAGGGTTGCTTCAACCCGCTTACCCTCTAGCATAAAAACTGCCACATGCTGCGTTTTGTGTTATTCTGAATAGTGCTGCTGAGACGAACAAGTGATATTTTTATAATTGAATTAAGTGTTATTTTTATAATAAATCATGGAAGAACTATCGAGAGCTGAATTTGCAAGGTGAATATCATTTCCAAATATATAGATAACTATCTCATTTTTGTATAATAATAAACTCGTTTTTATCATTCTATTAGATTGAGTCGCTTGGAACGAGAAATTTATCTGAAAAATCTGCTTGGAGAAAGTGATGAAGAATCAGATTTCGAAGACGACAGCGATGATGAGAATTGGTTGCCTGAGAGTATAGTAAAAGAGCCACCGTCAGACACAGGAACTCCTGCCGAAACGACCGAAGGTGAAGAGGATTCTGAGTCGGCTGAGAGTGGCAACGAGTATCAAACGCCCAGTACATCAGCGGTTGGATCTGGTGAGGAAAGATCAAATGAATATATATCGAAAGATAAAACTGTGTGGAGCTAGACGCCGCCTCCAATACACAAAACACACGCGCAAAATATTTTACGTCAAAGATGTGGTCCACATAGGTCGACAGAAACCCTATCGATAAGAGACACCTTCAAGAAAATCTTTACAGTGGAGATGGTGGATCTAATTGTTCGACATACAAACAGGAAGGCTGAAGCAGAAATTTCTATATATAACGAAAGGAACCCGAATTCGATACGATCATCGAAACCAATTACTGTGCAAGAATTTTATGCATACATTGGGGTTTTAATTTCTTCTGGCGCAAACAATTCGAATACTGACCACATAAACGAAATGTGGAAAGCTACTTCATACCCTCTCTATCGCGCATCAATGGGAAACAATAGATTTCGATCTATAATGCGATTTATTCGTTTCGACGATGCTCGTACGCGCCAGAGCAAACAGGATAAAGCAGCTCCTATTCCTGACATTTGGACAATGTTGAACTCTAATTTGGATAAAATGTACAAGCCGACAGCAAATTTAACTATTGATGAGCAGCTTTATGCTTTCCGCGGCCATACCAGGTTTACCCAATATATACCTTCCAAGCCAGCCAAATACGGCATCAAGATTTGGTGGATTTGCGATGCCGAAAATTCATACCCTATTCAGGGCATCATTTACACGGGCAAGCAGGGAAATGTTCGCGAAACAAACCAAGGGGAGAGGGTTGTGAAAGAACTTGCTGCGCCGTTCAAAGGAAGTGGGAGAAACATTACAATGGACAATTTTTTTACCACTTTGCCTCTTGCCAAGCACTTATTATCGTGGCAATTGACTATAGTTGGTACCCTGAAGAAGCATAAACCATATATTCCCGAGCAAATGTATTCTTCTAGATCGAGAGAGCTATACTCTTCTCTCTTTGGTTTCCACGAGCATGTAGCAATCTGCTCGTATGTGCCAAAGAAAAATAAAACTGTAATCCTACTCTCGACGATGCACTCAGATACTGCTGTAACTGATGATGAAAAAAAGAAGCCTCACATGATTACCTATTATAACAAATACAAATCAGGCGTGGATGTAATGGATCAGATGGTTAGCCGTTATACCGTGCAAAGGCGTACCCAACGATGGCCTCTGGCTTTATTTTTCAACGTCATAGACATAGCGGCTCTAGCATCATATATCATTTATTATGAAAATAATAAAATGATAAAGAAAAAAACTCATCAACGACGACTCTTCCTACGTCAACTGAGCGATGAGTTATCAAAACCTTTCATTGAAGATCGCGCTAAAAATGACCAAATACTCCGGAACTTTACTACAAAGACTGCGATCGAGAGTGTAATTGGACCAATCGGACCACAGCTGTCTGCTTCCGCCTTTCTTCCACAAACTCAATGTCGAGACAACACTGGTAGATAAAAATAACTGGCTCTTGCCATATATGTTACAAAGACACAATAAAAAGACGCAGGAAAACGCGAAAGTCTTGTTGTGTTTGCAAAAATCCTGTGTGTGATGAACATTCAACATCCACTACAAAATGTAACCATTGTATTATGAACCAATAAAAATGTTTTATAATATGCTAAAATTATTCCTAATTGTTTATTTATTGACTTCAATCTTCATAATATATCAATATCATTGAATTTCTGGGCTGAAATACTAGTGGGCACCCAGGTACCCGGGTGTGAGCTAACGGTATGTTGACTTTGACCTCACTTTTCATAGGTTCAAAAAAATCGCAAAAATTTTTCGAGTTTGTCATTAGCTTCTAAAAGAGTTAAAAGGAGAATTCCTGAAGCCTCAGGTTGCTACCTCAATTATTTTAAAAGTTATAACTAAAACAATGACGAAGTGGGCACCCGGGTACCCGGGTATGCACATAAGGGTTAAAATCGTCGTGTTTTTAGCTTATATAATTATAGCCCAGTTTTGTGAAATGTCGATAAGTTTTGTATCAAGCAACTATTAACTCAATATACAAACTCGTTGAAACATGACCTTATTTTATAAAAAAAAACACACTGCATTCAAAGTCTTCTATTTTGCATTTTTGATTTTCAACTATTTCGAGCATATATTCATTAGTATTATTCCCGGAAAACGAGTAAATGCTTCGGCAAACTTCCTCTACTCCATAAAAAGTTGAATGATAATTTTGGCTGTATATCCTCGTAGCGTAACGAATATTGAAAAGTTTGTTTTGAATAATTCATAGTAAATACTTTGTTGGCAGACACGAGCGCTACTTGTTAATTGCCCTTCATGTCATTCCGTTCGAGTAATGGTCCGTTACTGAAGCGTAATTGTAAATTCCGGAATGTCAAATATTTTATTTTGTCAGACAACTATACCATAGCGCGTGTTGAGCACTTGGAAATTTTCCCTTTCCTGATTTTCAAATACCTTTGAAAAATGCAAAGCAGTTACAGTACCAAATCTAGTGAATTTGATGAAACTAAATTTATTTATTTATTTTCACTAAGCAAGGTTTACATGTATAGAAGAATAAAAATAGTACATGTATAAAAAGACCAAACATACAAACAAAAAAATCTAGGGATGAATACAAAACTACATATTAACGCATAAATAAATTAGTTCCAAATAGATAACAAATAAAGTAAGAAATAAATGAAAAATAACAAAATGAATAACAGTTAATTACCAATTTAGAAAATGTTTACAAATTAAATAAACAATTCATATATATTAGTATGGTAAAGGGAGACTATGATGAGAGAGCTGTCACGCGCAACAGTTCGGTAATAAAAAAAAAGACAAAATTAAAATATTTTTTTATTAACTTATCACTTTAAAACACGTTCAAATTAACTTATGACTTCTTCACTTCACTCTGAGCAGCACATCGAAGAAAGACTCCGTCTTGCCTGAATTTCGGAAATTTAGAAGATCAGACTGCTAACGATGCAGTCTGAACGTTTCTGTCTACTCGCATGGGAAAATGTACATTCTCATGAAAATTTTCCCATGCTCAACGAAAATTTGGGTAACGCGATGCTGACTAGACAGTCACGTGGCTCAGGTATCTTCTTTTGCATGCGCGTAACAGAGCCTTGATAATGTTATTTTTAAAAGTTGCTTTCGATATCCTAGGGGAAAAGGTCTCGGTCATGCTATTTATTGGCTCGTTGGCTGCATGTGATGTGTTGGTATTCAATAAGCAATCTTCGAGATCTGGCGACTCTCAAGGGCAGATTGAGCAAAAACTTTTCTTTCAAGTAGAACCACGTCTCTGATGAGATGAAGCAAGCAGATAACATTAATTTTCTGAATGCAAGGAGTAAAAAGTTGATACATTTAAGGCGATATTCGTATGGTGGTAGATTATTGAAATCATAAGGGTTGAATATATCTCTCAGGGCGAGAACTAAAAATTGATTTTGAACAGACTCAAATCTTTGGCTGTGAATTTTGAGAGCCGGGTTCCAGATAGTGCATGTATCTTTAAGAAGAGTGAAATATATAAGGATTTAGTAACCCAGAGATTCTTAAACTATTTGGCTCGTCACTCAATGAAGCCAAGTTGTTTACTTGTTCGGGAAATCACTCTATCGTAATGTATATTGAAGCGGAGCTTTTGATCCCGGATGTCACCGAGATCTAATATGTTGTCAACCCTACTGAGTGCCGTGAGGCGGTACGTAGAATGAACGCTCGCAATTTCACGAAAGAAGCTAATTGCGTGGTGCTTGGCAATGTTCAAAAGGATCTTGTTCGTGGAGCACCAGTGGTCTAAAGAGTTTAGTTTGAGCTGAAAAGAGGTAATGACATGGTTAATTTTGAGGTCGTCCGTATATAGTAAATAAGGAATGTCAGATAAAACCTCTGACATGTCAGATATAACAATATTAAAATAAAAAAAAAGGCGAAATGACTTCCTTGAGGTACACCGGATTTAATGTCGACATTTTTTAGAAATAAGACCTTGGAATTTCGTACATTGATAGCGACCGTGGAGATAGGAGCAAAGCCACTTTAGTAAAGATCCTACAATTCCAAATTGTTTCAGCTTGGGGATCAAAATGGAGTGATCAACTCGGTCGAATGTATAGACTGCGTCAATTTAATCACCTCTTTCTATTTCACATAAAACATCAGAAACAGGCACCATAAAATTTGTTGTAGTAAATCCATACTTTCCTAAATCCATCCTGCTGCTCATTCAGTCGAGCGTCAACCAAAGGAGAAAGTTTGCAGTAGATAATTTTTTCAAATGGTTAGGGAATGGCAGATGGAATGGCGATGTCTCTATAATTTTGAATAAAACGTATATTGACACTTTTATAAATTGGTGTAATTTAAGAAGATTTCCAATACGATGGAAATAGCCCAGAGGAGAGAGAATTATTAAATATAGTATGAAGGGGCAAAATCAGTTGTTTTACACACTTGATCAGAGAAGTAGGAGGGAGGAGGTCAGGTCCAGCGCCCTTGTTACTCTTAAGCTCCATGGTGGCAGTAAATATTTCATGCCTTGATATAGTCAAATGTTCAGTAAAAATTGTTTGAGTCTCACCCGGGAATCTATACAATGTTGGTCAGCGAAAAAGTTGCACATCTCCTGAGAAGAAGAAGAAAACATCGAATTTTCAGTGACCATAGAAGAGGGGCACTCGGTTTTTTTCTGCTTCATATTAACAAAATAAAAAAAAAATTTGGGTCGCGGATTATATTCTCCCCAGTAGTTTTTATATATCTATGATACGCTTCGTGAGACTAAGTATAGATTTCATGAGCAATTGAATCTTATTCTTTTTTAATACGATGGCTAACATCGACTTGATTCTTCATTAGTTTATAAAGTTTGTTTCCATGGTTTCTCAGTTGTCTAAGTGATTTCTCAGAAGACAAGGTTCAACCACGAACTAGCCTATGTAGCGCTGCCGATGGAAGCATCATAAGTGGCTCAGAACAGGTGAAGGAAAGATGGGCGTCCTATTTCCAGCAATTACTGAACGGAAATGTCCCCGCACCCGACGAATCGCCATCATTAACGGACACATACCTTGACAGTGCCTCATCTCACCCCCCTACACTGGATGAAGTCCGACAGGCCATGGACCGCTTGAAACCCAACAAAGCACCGGGCATCGATGGTATCCCCGCGGAGCTCCTGAAGACAGGCGGGATTTCCGTTTTAAGGGCAATCCATGGATTGGTGACAGGCATCTGGCAACAAGAAACGATGCCGGATGAGTGGCGAAAAAGCGTTATATGTCCCATTCACAAGAAAGGAGATAAATTGCTATGCGAAAACTACAGGGGCATATCACTACTTTGTACGTCGTACAAGCTCTTGACAAAAATTTTAGAGTTAAGGATTTCCCATCACGCTGAGAAAATTCTTGGTGAATATCAAGGTGGTTTCAGATGTGGAAGATCGACAACTGACCAAATATTCACGGTCAAACAAATTTTGGAAAAATGCTGGGAATTCAACATTGATGTCCATCAAATATTCGTCGACTTCAAACAAGCGTACGACAGCATCGACCGAACTGCATTATATAACATCATGCTGCAGTTCGGAATCCCAGCAAAGTTGGTACGCCTAGTGAAAATGACCATGACCAATACGGGAAGAAGATGGATGGCGAATCCGATACAACAACGAGCTGTATACCATGTATGACGAGCCGGAAGTCTCTACCGTCATACGACTCCAAAAACTACAATGTGCTGGCCACGTCGAACGAATGAGCGATAATCGAATCCCCAAAAGATCTCTCAAGGGGCGAGCGAGCGGAGCCAGGCCAGTCGGTAAGCCGCGCAAGCGATGGGAGGACTCGATAGATGCTGACAGCAGGTCACTTTTGGGAGCACCGAACTGGAGGACGCGGTCACTGAACCGAGACGAATGGAGGCGAATTATTAAGGAGGCTAAGGCTCGATTCGGGCTGTAGTGCCGCGATGATGATGAAGGTTCAGAGAGCTTATCTTTTTTCCTTATCTTAGGTACAAACTTATTGACCGCGTCAAATACTATTCTATAGAACAAGGATAAATCATCATCAAGCGATTGGCACCTAAACACATTTGTCCACTTGGCATTGCCAAAGAAATTTTCATTTGCTATCATAATATAGAGCTTTATATTATTATATAAAGGTAATTATTTATATTATTATTGTATATAATAATAATAATTTGGTTTTTTTTTTCATCCATTTTCTATATATGATCTATTTACTTTAATTTTCACCAGTATAGAATCAAATTGATAATTAATTGCATCTAAGCCAATTAATCTTATAAATAATCAGGCTTAGCAAGCTTTTAAAAGAATCAGCTTAGCAAAATTAACTCCCAGAAGAAAAAAATTCTGCAAACAATTTCTCTTCGCAAGTATTCAATAAACATTCTTTCGGATCGAAACTCATAGATCCTGAAATATTCCAAACCAACTTGCATACCACCCCAATATTTCAGCTTATCGATTATCTGATTTACTCGATGCCGTTTATATACTCCTCAAGCATGCAAAACTTGAAAATATACTTGCGATAACGAATTTTCTGGCAATAAGCCATAAAACCCCCAAAACTTTTGCTTCAATCTGCATCGTACCAGATTTTCTTGGTTTTCCCAAGTCACACTATACATACTCATACATGTATGTATGTATTTGATCATGTGTATATCGAAGCAGACAAAAAGTTGCAAAACGAAAACGAACCGTCGACTAAATGCCGAAATAAATTTTGAAAATTTGCCTGTTGAAGGACAGAACAGTAGAAATACGCGTGTCATAGAAAGATTTTAATCTGGAATTGAACAAGGGTTAGATTTTTGGGTAAACGTTTAAGTGGGTATGTTTCCGAGTAGTAAAAACTCGAAGCATAGATTTACGGTCAATTTTTCGAGACAAAGAGAACCACACATAATTTTTGTGATAAATGGGGTTGCTGTGCTACGCTGAACGAAAAAGTAAGGGTCAAGAGATACGGGTAGAACTTTTTTTGTGTCGAAAATTTAAGATTTTCCAATTATGACAAAACAAATTTAATCTGGAAGAAATGAATACGTATCATATGATTTTAATATTTTGTACTATGTGGAAAACATTTAAACTGTACTTAATTTCAGCTCAACAAATAGCATTACTCATGGTTTTCTATTAAAGTGGCTGCTAAATTGTTAATAAAAATTTTGCGCCCAGTGTGAGCTTCAAACTCATGCAAGTTTCATTTCTGAAAGTGGAGACATTATCCTTGGATTGTTGAATTATGAAGAAAAAAGATAAAAGCAGATTTACAGGTTGTGAAAACTGTATTCCAGTGGAAATTTAGTTGAAGAATGGTAAAAATCAAAATCACAGATAACATTAAATTACTACGTAAATAAATCTAAAAAATATATGCTAAACCACATCAAAGCCTCGTCAATCCATTTGCATTTTTGAATTCAAAAATATTTTTAACATGTTTGCTAAAAGAAGCTCGAAAATGCTACTCATTATGGAAAAATCACGTGTTTTTCCTATCGCAGAATATCTAACCAATGTCTCGCATTTCTCCGAAGGCAACTAAAATTCAAAAATCTAATTCAATATATAAATTATTTATAACTTCATTCCATATATTGAAATTAGCGGAGAAACAATCCATCTGATGCTCTTTAAAACTCAAACCTTTTAATTCATAAATATCTCGCTCATGTTCAAACATTCAATTCGACTCTAATTTGTGCACCATGCAAAGCATCTAAGCACATGGTCATAATTCGATTTAAATTTAAATCTGACGAAATCAAGAAAGTACAGAAACATATGCTGCGAATAAACCTTACGGCTAGATAAGCTCAACTGTAGCGTGTTGCTTGTATTTTGGAAAATACTTACCGAAACAGGATAATTTGGATTAAGGCTGCTTTCAGACACATGATTTGCACAGATAAAGAGTTTTCGGTTTCGGAAACTTTTCTTTGATTAGAATTTTGAAAGTATATTAATTTAGGATAACAGTATTAAATAGATGATAAAAGAATACAATTTTTCAAGTTGATTTCAACATGGCCTACCGTACGTTGGAAATAAGGAGATATTAGGTGATGTAAACTCAGGACAGTAAGACCGTACGATTATGGGTAGAAAGGAGGAAAGGCGATATACAGAGCAAAAGACGTTCCGGTAGATCGACAACTCTTTCACTAACAACAAAAATCAAAATGAGGAAGATGGTGGATTGGAACAAGGACAGCGACCAAAAGGATAAATCAATCCGAAAATTACCAACAACAGCGAAAGACAACGTCTCGATCAACGCTACATTAAATCGACGAATTGAGGAAGACATGCCTACGTGAGACGAGCGATGCCGCTTCTTACAACAAAGAATGTCACAGATAAGTGTAATTTCTTTAGAAGGTTGCAAAGCAAAGGGCTCTGTGAAGCTAGTGCTCTTGGAAGGTCTAACAGAGCTAACGTACTTTTTACGGATGAATCCCCAATTGTTTTGCACCCAACGCCGAATAGGCAAAATATGAGAGTAAGAACAAATTATCCAAGCACTATTCAACCCATACAAAAGCCGAAATTTGACCTCAAGATAATAGTTGCAGGAGGAATCAGCTCACGTGGAAAGTCGAGACTTCATGTTGTTGAGTGAAACACAACCGTAGATGGATTCTATTACCGGAATAGCATTTTACCAGCTTACGCAGCATGTCAGGATGACAGAAGACAGTTTTCACATAAAAATTTGCTAATTCTTATGCAGGATGGGGCACGAGCGCATACAGCAAAGGCAACATTGGCACTGGCAAAATCGATGTTTTCAACTGTTTGGGAAGATTAGCCTATAAACTCTCCTGACCTTAACCCAATCGAACGCGTTTGGACTAGACTTCAAGAGAGTGTATTTAGATATCCGATGCCGAAGAATAGACAACAATTAATTGCAAGAATACAACAAGAATGGGGCAATGAGCTATCTCCTCATTGAACCTGAATGTTATTGTTATTTCGGAAAAATAATTTGTTTATTAATTTTTAAAGCGTGATTTTTTTGAAAAATAATCGATTTTTTTGTTTAATCTAAAATTAATGTAAAAATTTAATTTTTTTTATACATTTTACTGGTTCACCTATGAATTATACATCTCATTAGCATTTTTTTCCCTCTGTATGTTACAGGTTCCCCGGAAAAGGCGTTAAGTTGCACGAGGCAGTTTTTGATGTCTTTTTTTCATTCGCTCGCATCGCCGCCATTTTGTGTTGAAAAATTATTAAAAAAAAATTATAATTTTTTGTAAGACATGTACTTTAAGGATTTGATATTAAAATTTTCTGAATAAACAATATGTATATTTTAAGCCAATCTGAAATTAGCAATTTTTTTTTTCGATTTTACATGCATTTCTCCCTTTAAATATATTTCTGTTTGGATGAAATAGTTCATTAATAGACAAATAAATCACTCCGAAAAAATTATTAGGTATATTAGGTATATTAATGTGTTACAACACCTTTAAATGTCTTTAAATCAATAAAGTTAACTAGTTGCGTAAAAGAATATGCAGAGTTTGTCGTTAAATTGAGCCACTTTTTAAGAATAGGGTGGTTTCTATTCTTTTTTCCGTAAACAACCAATTTTCCAATTTTCCAAAATGTTTGGTCTCTGGTTCAAATCTAGCTATCAACACACGCCGAACTCTGGGTTCAAACTGGTTTAAGTGAAAAAACTTAATATTTTCTTGGTTACTTTTACTTTTTTAAAGTAGATTGAGACAACCTCCTAGTTTGTACATACTTAAGTAGATGAAACGAACCTCTTCATTATCTAAAGGAAGTTTTGTTCAGTGACCACTTTTGCTCCTTTTATTTTTTTTTCTTTCGATAATACATATCAGTTACTTCAAATAGTATGAACTTATTCAACAACAAGACAAAATAAGTGATAGAGATGTAGCTGAAATGGTGGCAATTGCTTATCACTTTAGAGTAAATTTCAAAAGTAGTCATATCATAATCAAATCCTTATTAGTCATATCATAATCAAATCCATACCTTCATAAAGTCATCTCTTTTTCTTTCCGCTTGGCTTCAACTTCTTTAACGGAAAAATTAATATTTGAAATGCAATTCATATTTCCTAACCCTGAGCAAACGTGCTTTCTAATCCTCTTACACCAGTATTCACTTAACCCCCAAGATTATATTATACCTATATTAATCCAGCTATGACTACCGAAAGCACACACCGACCATCCAAACATGAATTGGAAACCGATAACTTGCGTCCAGCAACTAATGTTCCATTTAGTCGTAATGCTGGCATTAAGGATTTTGTCGGTGAATCCGTTGCTAATTACGAACGTGGTCAAGCACTATATTTTTGACTATGTAAATGCAATCAAACTGCTTGCAATTGGTCATGAAATGCAAACAGCGAGCGCACCGATTCTTAAGCACAAACTTAAATACAATTACGAGCGTTTGTGATTCCATGGTCAGTATTTTGTTTTGCGAACGTGTTTGAAGGCTATCTCGACTGTTGGACAAAGCCACAGTAAATCGAAATTATTGTCGAAGCTAGCCTAGAGCTAGCCGGGTCAAATAGGAGAATCAGGAGATGGGATAAAGCCGTTAATAACTGAAGGAGGCTTTCGATAGCATGCTTTGTCTTAGTGGGGTGAGGCGGTAATTGAGTCAAATTGAATAAATAGTTAGATACATTTTCAATCCTTTATTTTGTTATATTTTTAAAAAAATATATCTTTTTTGCAGTCCAGAAATACAGATGAAATCAAATAAGTATTTTTCAAGTTCGTTTTAATCCACCCTTGACAAGCAAAATTTCCTACAAGTAAAAACATAATTTGCATTCAAATATATTTCATACACCAAGTTCTGGACTAGATATTATTCCATTCATTGGATCACTCTGCTCCTGTATCGCAAGTGACGCGGGAGTTGCACAAATCGATAGATGACCTGCACCTAGGCAAGGTACAAAATGTACCTTACATATCATTCGATGTCCCGAGTGCTTGGGTCCTGTGTTAATGGCTCCGAAAGCAAACAGTACAGCATCGTGACTAATCCTGGGATGAGTATAAGGTTAGTTGCAGCTTGGATACATCCCGAGTCGAAGCCTGTATGCGGAAGACAAAGTTCGTTCAATAATAACAACAAGGCAGAAATGCAAATATCAATGTCTGATTTAAGGATGAAGCAAGCCCTCGATTCAACTTGCCAGTACAGGTGCTTAGAAATCTAAGGTAAGTAACTGGAAGCCATTAATGCAATATCGCTGCCAATAGCCTGCACCCGATGCCTTTCACATTGCAGTACTTACAGGGTAAGCAATGTCGTTGCTAGTATTAAGTGTACTTGGAACAGTAATAATTTTTAGTTATGATACCGGATTTAGAAACTTTACGGTATTATTTATTGGCTTGAGTTGATTTCGATGTTAAACAGGATATTCAATTTGAAAATAAGGCAAGAGCATTAAAGCGCTAGATTAGAATTGTAACTATGTGCTTAAGGCACTTCGTAAATTGGTTTTATAATAATTGGTTTTATAATAATTAAACAAGCATCATACGAGAAATTGTTCATGATATATAAATTCGAAAGCCTAGCATGCAAACGAAGACCAAATTGTATTCTTATTATTAAATGTCATCTATGTCTCAAATGCTTGAATGAGCAAAAAGGTATTGAATACTTTAATATGTTCCGTATGATTTTACTTTAGGGGATGTTTTTCCGTCGGACCAACAGTGCGACTTAAACTAATTATTCACTGTTAACCACTGAGAAGTAAAATAATTTTTGTAAAACATTTATTCATTTCATTTACACTTTTTCAGCTCACTTTACGATATAGCTAGGTGTATTTCAGAAAGTTGTTATAGCATTGCATTCCATAAACTTGAACAATATAACTCAAATAAAAGAGACAGAATACACTAATTAGTATTAATTCAACTTGCAGGCAGAGCTAACAGAGAAGTTTGAATAGTTAACGAAAGTTTTAATGATAGCTCACGTACAAACAAAATTTTAATGACTGTCAATCGTTGAGTTTCTTTCTTGTCTTTGTAGGTTAAAGAGAGCCCCCGCGAAAATACAGAATATTGAAGAAAAATCATAAAACTATAATCAAATGCAATGTCAATACGAGCCTGAAACAAATAACGTTGGCAAATTAATTTAGCACCCATCATAAGGTAAGAGGCAAAGAAAACAATACTGATGCTCAAATATTGGAAATAAATAAATGAGAAATAAAGTCACGTTCAGTGATTTCTCACCAGTAATCACACAATGCAGTGGTTTGGTAATTGAATGATATTTAGAATTCAAAATCGAATGATATTTATATAAAGCTATAATATATCTACATAGATACTAAAGATTGTATTCAGCATAAATAATCGTTAACATTTGAATAAAGAACATAAGCTGAGCTGATTGACAGAGATTTTGATGAAATGACCGCTTTGAAATCTGCAAACCAGATGAAATTAATCACAGCAACTCGATGTATTCTTTTGAAGTGACAAAGTATTTTAGGACTAAAGTGAGCGTAAAACAAGCGACCAATGCTTTTTTCTTTAAAGAAATAGGAAAGTTTTAATTCCAAAAACGTGCAACATGTGGCAAGACCATTCAAGCTTGTTATTGTCAAACGGCCTCAAAAACCCTGCCTTAACAAGGAATACGGGTTTAATTCCTACAAATATCTTGTGTGAACACCTAATACATAACATAAATACACATCCACAGTCCACAAACACTTGACACATCAAACCAACACCAAAATTAACAAACACCAAGTAGGCTGAGATAGTCTTAATTTTTGATGTTTGTAGCATGTAAGCTGAATATACTTTTAACCTTTTAGAATAAACAATAAAATGTTTTAAAAATATTTTAAATGTCTTATCATAGAAGTGGGCTTCACGCCGCACTTAAACGGTTTCTATAGTACAGCAGTCAGGTGCCTGACCTACCATAACAGCGTCTACTGCAATTTGTTCCAGCCGCAGCCGAGCACGTCGTCATTTGCCTTACAAAAGCAACAGCAGCTGCAAAAACAACCATCAACAAAAACTATACCGTTGTGAAAAAGACGTTCTTTAACAACTAATCCGTAGAAGAACTGAGCATCTAAAGCAGCAATATATTTCGATGCGTTTCGTGAAGAAGTACACACTACCTCGCGGATACGACCCAGAGCAAGTTAAGTAAACTTTGACTCACGATGGTGCGCTGACGGTAAAAAGCAGGAACTCCATAGCATATTCCTGAAATAAACCAAAAACCAAATAACTTTTACAAATAAGGATTGTAGTAAAAAAAAATTAATTTTAGTGTGAAATTTACAATATAGTGAAAAATTGTATATGCTAGGTACAGAATTTAAAAAAACAACACATAGAGAACAGCCTCAATATCATATTTTTAATACAGACATCCGCCATCGGTAGCAGTATCCTCCAGCCCCGAGACCTGGCCATCGACCATCTCGGTCCCGTGCAGACAGTCGCTATGGCAATTTTAAAACAACGGCGACCGATGGCGGCAGCCACTAGCCTCGAGTTCTGGTCATTGACCATCTCGGCAGCGCTGCTCGCAACTGCCTCAGCCTTGCGAGCACGCGGTTTACGGGCCCCGAGAGCTGGCCATCGTCCATCTCGGCACGGCTCGTACAGGCAGTTGCCAAGGCTAACAAACCATTGTACTCAACCCACTCGACGTCAGCATCATCCTGACACTTGGGGGGAGTAGTGTGGGAACACCTCATACCCCAGTAGGACCACAAGCATCGATGACTTTTACAATGCACTCTTTCATAAATGCCTATGAATTCCAAAATAATGGATTACAATGTAATGTGTAAGTAATGCAAAAAACAATCATTGTGGTACAGAAATCCATATGGGTTTATCTACTAACTACTTTACTGCATTACAAAGTAATGCACAGTGAAGGGTAGAGTAATGCAAAACGGAGCGAGTATTGTTACTTATAATGACCTTCTAATATTAAATTCATCTATGCGGTCATGCGAAAACGATCCGATGATGATTACTGGTAATAATATCGTAATTATTTTTGCTTAAATTCAACCGTGCTGTGTATGAGCAAGGAAAGGATGAAGGAGAGGAAGCAGCCTGTTGTAGCCCACTCTTTCAAAAACTTTTCCAAAACAAGGAAGGAAGGAAATGGGACGTTAGTTGGAAACACAGCTTGGGTCACCAGACTTGTGTATGGGTGAAATATAAGCAGATTTCCAACTGGCGGGGAAGGAACCGGAGGAGAGGCTGATATTAAATATAATAGACAAAAAAAACCCATAAGGACGATGATAGAGATTTGGCCAACAGGTTAGGGATACCATCAAAACCACAGCCAACATTGACATCAAGACACTCGCGTAAGGATTCAATTTCAAGAAGATTGGTGTAAATGGAAGATGGGGAAGATGAAGCAAAATGGGAAACTTCACAAGGCAAGCTATGATTGTGTTGAGAAAAGAAGGATGAAAAATATTTCAAATTTCACGTAGATTAGACGCAGAAGTGCTATCGAGGAACACGGAATCGAAGAAACGTTGAGTACTTTTGAGGGAAACGACATAAGACCAAAAGGGTTTCTGAAGATTAGAACAGATAGACAACTCAATGCTGGAGAACTAATCTCAGATAGCTTGACTGACGGCAGTTTAGACGGAACAACATTCGAAAATTCGAGGAAGTCATCATGAGACCCTGTGTGTCTAAATCTAGCTCGATCAACATCCTTAGCTTTGAAGGCAGATGGCACAACACGACGAAACCAAGGAGCGTCATAAGGCTTGCGAGACCGTCTGGAAGGAGTGAAGTGGGAGATAAGGTTGGATAGGAAGCTGTGGAGTTTTATGACAAGTTCAATGACAATGAGGCCGCGGGCAAAGGAAAACCAGTTAACCGAATTCATTTCAGTCATCATACCAACGAAGTATTCTTTATGAAAGTTAAAACGCATCACTTGAGAAGGAGCTCTAAAGGTCTGAAGATCAACATGAAGTGCGGCTGAGAGAGGAGAATGACGTAAGTCAGCTTGAACGGAGGAGAAGGAGGCGGTCTGAGCACTGATGTTATGAGTAAACTCAATGCTAGAATAGATGAGGTCATCGGAGAAATTTTGCTGGAATAAGTTATGATTCCATAACAGTTTCGGTAAGTTGAAATCTCCACATGTTAAAGGCAGAGCAGAAGGAAAGCTAATGTTGAGGTAGGTGGATAACTTATAAACTGCAACTGTGGAATTTTAAGGTTTATATACTGAAGAAACAGTGAGAGCTTTTGTGGGAGCAAGGGTAACGCGCACAGCAATACATTGATTAGGAGGACGAGGAGGGAATTCCATACAGAGTGTTTCTTGAAGAGTCCGGTGAACTGCAACTAACACATCACCGCTATCGCTTTTACCTAATGTAGCTCGATCTCGGCGGAAAACTGTATGAAACGGGAACAGCTCATTATCGTAAATATCTCCTGTTAACCATGTTTCGGCTAAACAGATTATATGGTCAGAAAAAAGAGTAAAAGAGAGATTCGGCGTGCTTAGCTTAGTCCTAAGTCCACGAACGTTCTGCTAGTATACATGATTTGGATTGATCTTATTAATTACGAAAGTTCTGCGATGTATTAGAGTGACTGGGCCTACAAGGCCTTGCAATAAAATACTAGTGAAATTTCACAAAAATGCACGCGGTCAAAGGTTAACAATATCGTACTCTAATACGGTATTATATATTTTCGATGTAAATTGAATTGAATTAGCGGCTATACTATTTTGGACTGCAGGCTTTTATCGTTTTTTGTTTTTTTTGGCATGCATTTTGTTTCTTACACATGATATGATATTACCCAACCTGTACAACAGCTAGGATTACACTGGCTATAGTTTCCTTAAACATTACCTTACACTTAAATTACGATCTAACCTATGTCTAATTATAGTTACTTAGCCTAATTACAGCTAATCTCAACCTAGGTCTTAAATCTTAATCCTTTTGTTTGACGGGTCGAAAAGCGCATCCATAAGTTGCCGTTGCAAAATATTTTCGATAATTTTCAACTTGATTGGATTATGCACTCCAGAGACAATCTCACTCAATCATTTGGCTTGCCTACACATTACATATATGCATTGTATAAATAAGGAGATATGCATTTTTAAAGCGATTTTAATACTTACAAACTTTCTTTGGAAATCAGTGCAAATCAAGTCAATATGAATTTTGCATAAAAAACCTAGTCATCAACTTCAGACATCGGTAAGCCGTCCTATGATTCACATCTTTGAATTTAACCTATTGTAATTCTAATGGAAAGTTGCATCAGAAAAAAAGCAAATATCAATACAAATTGAAACTGAATAAAAATGGACAAATAATTTCTCCTATACTACTAACTATTCGCAATACACACACCCTTCTTTATATCTTTATTTACTTATTCATTGGGGTTCATCTAAATCTCAGATAAGGACAAAGGACTCATGAGTTTTAAGTCTTTCGGCTTAACGGCTTTTGAAAATTGTTGCGTCCCAACAGGATTTGGCTTTAAGCTCACCAGAAGAAAAACAAAACTTACTTGTGGAAATTACTTTCAGGGTATTCTCCAAAAATTCTCAATTCACAGAGAAAAAAGGATTCACATAAGTTCTGTAGGAATGTCGGAAAGATTTAAAGGAAAAAGGTGAAACGTTCTTAATCTTTACAAATATACCGTAAGAAAAGTATCTTATGTGAACTGTCTGAATGTGCATGGGTTTTAGATGTTGAAAAATGAAAATAGGGTTTATTTTTCATTTTTTGGCAGATATTTTTCATTATTATTGCTCTTTTTTCGAGCTCTACAAACTTTAAGTTATTTACTGTAAAATCTTGGATTTAAATCTCTTGGTTCGCTGATAATTTGCACGGGAAGCTAAGAAACGATTGCAGCTCGCATCAAATAAAAGTCATAGATTAAAGGAGATATGTTGAAGCTGATGACATGTTTGCTGAAAAATTGTCGTGAAATAAAGCTGAAAAATTGTCTTGAAATGAATGCGCTGATTCGAAACACTTTCTGTCAATTTTCCCAATATTCACTGAATCAACTATAAATAGTTGCAACATTCACCTTCAAAAACCTCTTTGCAATTTGCTTTTGGCATCTACAAACTTGTGGCCCTGTCAATGTACCTCTAAAAAAAAAAATTTCCATGTAAATTTTTCTCAAGCTGATGAGTTGTTGGCAATAGATTCTGGAAATGAATATGCTGATTCATATTTATAGATATTTGCTAAAGCAATCATAAATAGATGAAATTGTATCTTGAAAAAATAGCCACATCACAATTGATAATGCACAGGCGTAGTCATTAAGCCCTGGCAGTGCAAACAAAATTACCAACAACGTCCTTGAATCAAGCTCTGTGTTCATACAAACGCGTGCGAAAATAACAATGAATTTCTTTAAAAACTCGAAATACGTAGCAAATACTCGTATAATAATAAAAATTCAGCTCTCATGCGAAACACAGTAATTTGCTTGCCCTTCAATCTCCAATGACTTCTTTATAAATCATCGAAATGACACGAGTATAAGGCATTAAAATTCGTTCCCTGCTATCGTGCAATCTCACCTGCTACTTTCACTGCCTTCGATACTATGACTGTTACTGTTGCCGTGTAAGACTTATTGCCGATCATTAAGAATTTTCGCGAAAATCTAATGTAAATTGATTTCCCAAGTTTTCAGCACTCGGGTCAGGAGAGCTGGCTGCATTCTTGAGACATTATTCATTTTTTCCGCTCCTTCTCTGCGACGTCAGGTCCAACTCAAAGCAAATCAAGACTGACAATTTATCAGAATATGCTTTAGTCGAAAGCTGAAGAGAAATATTATTTTCGTAACGAGAGAGAAATAATTGAAAGATTCTTGGTTCTTATTGGAAACCGTAAGATTAATTGATGAACTTGGCAGGAGATTTTGGTTTATTCTTTTATTCATCGAACGAAAGTGGATTGATGTGAGGGCTTTGAAGGTAATGAAGCCATTCGACAATTCAGGAGTTGTTGGTAATGAGGTTGATTGTGAATTGTAGCACTTATCAAAAATAAATAAATACTCTTGTATTTTCTTATTTTCTTTCCATCTGAAGATTGTTAAAAGATAAGCTGTGCTTCCGATTTATTTCCTTATTTTCTCGGTTAAGTACGGGGGTTTCAGCTAACATTTGCCATCATAATATTCCATCATGGCAAGATGAAACTATCAACAACTTGGACTGCTGCTGCAAAAAAGTATTGATTGCATAGTGGAGAAGATATTCTGCATTGGTGTCTTCAATTTTCTAATTGGCGGTCGTTGATCCACACCCGATATTATTTTGGAAAACAAAGTAGAACAGAATTGAGTCAAATCGAATAAAATAAACTAATTTTATTATTTTACTAATTTATTTAGTTATGAGTTACAAACAAAAATGCTCGTAGAAAATGATAATGTAAAAATTTTGCGTGATAAAACAAGATAAAAACAAGATAAAATAAATCTTAATTTGATAGATAAAACTTTTATTGAGTATATGAAAGTAGGTTATACAATATAATGTCTGAAGTGTTACATACAATAAGAGTCTTTTCACGCTTTATAATTCATTTTAAGGATTAACTGAAATTGGTTTTAAAGAATTTATAGCTCTGAAATAGGAAAATTTAAAAAAAAATTGAATAACTTAATTCTAAACACTAAATCCACTTATATCAACATTCATATTTGCATCGTGCAACATTCGCATAGAGTATATTAAAGGAGAGGGTATCACATTGTTCGTAATTTGTGATGAAAAACTGTTGTTTGCTTTTAAGCAATTTATGAGCTTTTACATCGTTGCGAAGATTATAAGTAAGATAGCACCAGGGTTCGTTAAACGTTATCATGAGATATATATTTTCACTGTTTGTAATTATTTGATGTGACTGTGTACGCCAGGGGTGGCCAAACCATAGCTCATGCGCTAAACGTGGCGCATTAGACGATTACAAGTGGCGCGTTGCGTTCTTGCGCCTACTTTTTGTTTCCAAGTAGGCACTCTAACGAAGGCATCTTTAGATTTCCACCACCAAAATGCTCTCAATTCAATTAGTGAAGTCTTTTAATACATCAGTCCATATCATTCTTGACCGTTTACAGTTACTGGATGTGTATTAGGACGTTCACACTGAAGCAAAATCAAGTGATTTCGATTAGCTGGTCGATTTGAGGCTAAAAATTAAATGGTGTTATTAAATTGTACTTAGTTGCAACAAATAATCACATAAAATTTAAGTGGAATTGTTTTTCCAGGATGTTTCAAATTGAAAAATAAGGGGTTTCGAAAGTATGCACTGATTCTCATCAGACACCAGCACACAGTGCATACTTGACTGATGTGCCCACTTGCAGTTGGAGATCATTAATTTTTTATTTACTTTAGTTGTGACAAATTTTAACGTCTTCGACTTATATTCATCGAATTAATTTACTCATTGAGGTTATTGATTTGTGATCATGGTTTCCTTCTTTTCTATAAATCAGCATAGACAAAGTATATCATCTCTAAAGCTTATCAAAACAGAGAGTAATTGATACGGAAAACTCGATCGTTTTGTGGAATAAGCCTGCGAAAGCAGAATCAAATTGGAATTGCAAATCGCTAGACTTGTTGCGCAAAGCCTAAATCCAAAAGATGACGATAATAATATAGCACCAAGAGGACCTTAAATTTCAGTTGAACTAAAAAAAGCCATAATTGATATTCCGCAACTGGTAAAACTGTGCGTAAAACCGCTGAAATAGTTGGACGAGCTTCCATAATAGTTTTTCATTTTAGCACCAAAGATTATGAATATAAATCTAAACCAAGCTCTCCAAAAAATGTTCACTTCATTGGATGAACGATGGGCAGTGCGATAAATAAAAGAAAAACCTTTTTAAGTGCTTTTAAACTTACCATTGAAGCAAAAAAAGCATCTTGGAAAAAAAAACTAGTCTTGAAAACAAGAAGGAAAATTTTGAAGGGGCATCGTTTAATGGTAGGATGGCGAGAAGAAAGCCTTTAGTCAGTCAGGTTAATTGCAAAAAAGACTGGATTTCGCTTAACAACACAGTGAAAAGGAATATTCATTTTGGCCAGTTCTATTCACCAACGAAGGCAAATAAAACGTTATTAGACCGTATGGCAGATCGTATCTATGGAGAATAATCAATGAAGAACTCAAAGGAAATAATCTACGGCCAAGCGTTAAACACGATGAAGGATCCTTGCAAGTGTGGGGTTCTATATCAGCGGTTGGCCCTGGAAATATTCATATAATTGAGGGAATACTGGGCCTGGCAAAGAATTTTAAAGAAAGTGGCCGAAAATTGGAGATTGAATTTTTTTTATCAAGACAATGATCCCAAGCCTATAATGTAGGGAATTGGCAACACTATAACTGTCCTCAAGTATCCGTCGCCTGATCTAAATAAGTAAAGCAATCCCACGACAACCCTCGTACGGGTCTAGGGGTTGAAGCTGGTAGAGAGCTTCATTACAATTTTTTTTTTAATCATTGTGGATACGAGTGTGGAGTGATTAATTCCACGACTCACTTTACCCCTGATTTAAATCAGGTACCTAATCAGAGCTAGGTGAACTCAAAGCTTGGTGCGCGGACCCTCGTTCGAACCTGGATTCGAACCAGGGACCCCACACGCAAGAAGCCAGTGCTCTACCCACTAAGCTACTCAAGCTTCCGCCTGATCTAAATGCTATCACGCATTTATGGAGTTACCTAAAAGAAAAAGAAAAAAAAACATTCTATAACTATTAGAAATGTATTAAAAACAGTTTTAATGGAAGAATGGGACGAAATTGAGCCTCCCTTTTGTAAGTTGAAGGAGTCAATGAGTTGGCGGAGTCAATGCAAAATCAGCTTAATGGAGCTAAAAGCCAAAAATAATGCCAACTAAGCACTAATAAATAAACGAAAGTCCTATCCGTTACTAGGAAAAATTTAATTTTAGATTTTGTCGGAACAATTGCGTAGCCTTTTTTCATTGATTCAATTTATTTTTAACTTGTTCCGTTGTTATTTTGTGCCACTGCATATGTTTTTTAATAAACAAAACAACTTTCAACACAAATTTACGTTCATATTAATTTGAATAACAGCTCCAAACTCTAAGTCAGCTCAGTGAGCGCGAACGGCTCACCTGATTTTCACATTTAGTTAACGAGTGTAAAAGTTACCTCAAGACTTTCAACACTTTCAACTTTAGGTCACACGGATTTATCATTGGTTCGGACATTTTATGAAATTTCAGTCCTGCGATAAATATGGCAGCAATCACCTTCTCGTCCAGGAGATCACTTCTGACTGTTGCAGATTGGTACTCAGATAAACGTATGCATGTTGAATTAGCGTACATTAATTGATTTAATTGCGTGATTGAATTATTTTCCTCCCCTAAGTGAAACACATCTTACCACTTTCCCTATTTTCTATCTCCAACCGTGAGCTCAAGTAGATAGAAAAATTGGTCGAGTTATATGGCGCATCTGAACTCGGCTGCGAAATAATTGGCGCGTGGTATACAAAAGGCTGGCCACCAATGGTGTACGCAATTACTCCGTATAGAGGATCAATAAGAGATGGTAAGTGGATTGAGGAGCTTGAAAATAAGTGATCTGTTGATACTAGACAGATGAGATTTTCGTTTAATGATTAGATATAAAGTTTTTATTGATATTGAAATTTTCGAGCAGATATTTTCAACGTGATCTTTGTGTGTCAATTTTTCGTTCAGGGTTAATCTTAGATATTTAATGGTGTTTACTCACTGAACGTTTTGCTCTAGAAAGGGACCTGTTGCGTCTTTTTATGCAGCTGAAGTCAAACTGGAAGTCAGATTTTACTTAAGACGTGTGTAGGAATGATTGAATCCATGAAATTAAGATTGTTTCAAAGATCTGACTCAAAGCAGGCTGATAAAGCAAAAATCTTTCACAGTCCCGGAAGTTTTTCCCGGGTTTTTTATAGGTAGAACTATGGCTTTCTTTCAAGTGGTAGGATAGAAAGCAAGCTTAAGGCAACCATTGAATATCGAATTGCGGATCCGATGGTGTCCTGGAGCTTTGCGATTTTTAATTGATTTGATAATACTTACAAATTCTTTCGGTTTATATATCACCCTTTGCTAGTCTTCCGCTACCCAACAGAAGCTGTTAACAGCATCTTCAACTATGTTTTTTGTGATCGAATTACTCATTGACCAAAATAAATTACAAACTCGTCAATAATGCAATATATCCAAATAAGAGATCTTAACCTTATCTCCTCTTCCGAATACTTGCAGATAGTAGATTGCTTGACATTCGCCTAAATCAAAGCCGTGGCAGAGTTGTTACAAACAGGAAAAATTGGTAGATTTAAAAAATTAGAGGATACTAATACAAATTCTATGACAAAATGACAAGGAGAGCTATACAATGTGGAAATTCAAGAGATCGAGAAGACTTCAAACCTAGACGAATAAAATAGTTGCTATTTATTATATTACTGTACTCTGCATATTGTTATGCACATAACACTACCACAGAATGATTAGCGAAAACGCTTTTTCAAAACTCCAAGCTACATTTCTGTCCCATGCCAAAGCATAAATTATAATATTCAGCGGAGAAAAATTATCTCACATTGAGATTTCCCCATTCAAAATCTATCGGTGCTGAAATTTCCAATGAATTCAATCAACACCAGCAGCGAAATGAATTCCCTTCTCTGCTACAAAAATATGTCAATATCTCGAATAATCGTTACGATCGTCTCGAAATCGCGAAATTTATTGACAAATTTAATGAAACAGTAAACTCTCAAGTGCTCTTGAACGATAGACACTGATGGTGCTTATTGAAAGTATTGCAATATCCTTGAACAAATTGATAAAATAAAAAAATCATCAGACCAGGATTATTGAGCATTACAGCAAGTACTTCAGCCTTCATTGGTATGATTGAAGGTTCAACGTGGCCAATGACTTCCTGTGTTATGTGCGTCCATTTTGCTTATGAAAGCAGTTTGATTGGTAGTGCAAACGAATCGGAAGCAAAAAAAAATTCATATTTACAAGTGATTTTATTGTAGGACTGAAATGCAACTTTTAACTAGTTCGGACCAATAAAACTTGACATGATTACTCATAATGTATTTATGGAGTACGGTTTGCCATCATTTAGTGCAAAAGTCCAACAGAACAATAAATCCAATCAAATAATTTTAAAAAACAACAAATATTTTTCACATTTTTTTCTATAAATCTTTTATCGTACAATCACTATTTAGCTCGACAATCTAGATCCCTAGCAAACAACAGCAAGAGGATTTCAGATTTTATTTAGCTTTCTTACTCGCCACCCATCAAGAACCTCCACACATCGTCCAATGGGTTTTGCTTGTTTAGGCTCCGGGCAAGGAGACCGGGCTACGCTTTCATGTCCTTGGGTACACAAAAAGTTTAAGCTCAACTTATCTGGATTTCAGTTGATTGAAGCGATATTCACCCACATATTCCGACAATCTACTCTCAGCTCTTTTCGTTCATCCGAAAAACCTAAACCTTTTTCCCATGGTGAGTCCCAACGAAAAAAAAACGGCATTTCGAACCCCGAGGAAAATCACCGAAACAAAGATGATTTTTTGTTAGCTGTGATGTTGCTTTGCATCATGGCTTGTCTGTTAGGTTGTTAATGAGCTTCCCGTTGTAATTGTAATTTTCTGAGACCGAGTAAATAATAGCAACTAATTTAAACTGCTATCTGCGAATATATTTTGCCGGTGTGTATTCAAAATGGTAGCTGGCCGCAATAATTTAATTATGTTTACAGAAATTGTTGGCTGTGGTTTGTCTTAAGTTAGAGGACGGGGTCAAACTGTGTCTGCAGATATTGTTTGGATTCTGTTTTGGGTTGCGTAGTGAAACTTGAGAGCATAGTAGTAATTTGTGATTCTCGAACACGAACAACAGGTGATATGAGGTGAACTTAAATATTCGTATGGCATTTGTTTGTATGTATTTGCTTGCATAATAAGTGGGTTTTCTGTGGAATTTAATTAATTAGTAGACGGAGCTGGTTAGCAAAAACACGTGAAAAGCTTTAAAAAATTTCATTCATCAATTTTTGTATGATTTGGTACAGTATCTTATTCTTTGAATTTTTAAGGAATTACATTATATATCAGACCTATCTAACTCAAATGTTTCTCCTTCTAATTTAGCTCCAACCACTTTTGTCAGCCACATAATAATATCACGCGAAGAAATACGTAAAGCTATCTTGGAGCTCAATTGCAACAAAGGCCCTGGTCCTGATCTTCTTCCACCGACCTTCCTGCGTAAGTGTGTAGAGCAGCTAATAACACCCGTGCATATATTCTTTGACAGGTCACTTTAACCCGGTGTTTTCCCATCCTGTTGGAAACTTTCATATGTGACACCAATTTTCTAAAATAGCGATAGACGCTGTGTCGAAATTTACCCAGGCTTTGCCATTTTATCTTCCATTCCAAAACTTTTTGAAAAGGTTGTATACAATAAACTTTCCCCACTAGTTGACTCCCGTCTGAATGAGCAACAGCTCAACTATCACAAACTTGACAATCCTAGTTTTAGACGTTTTTGTGTAAAAGGGAGAAAAGCAAAATTGACGCAGTCTACACTGACTTTAGCAAAGCTTTTGACAGAGTTGACCATTCTATATTGATCCTTAAGCTGCACAAATTCGGACTTGCTGGATCTTTACTAAGCTGGCTCAATTCCTACTTCAACTCATTAAATTTCAAGGAGCTTTATCAAAAATATATTTGCTACCTCTGGTGTTCCACAAGGTAGCCATCTTAGCCGACTACTCTTTAACATATTCATCTTCGATCTATTTGACGTCCTGTCAAACCTACCTCACCTACTTTATGCAGACGACCTCAAACTGCACCACACCATTGAATCTAAATCTGATGCACTTTTCCTTCAATCCAAGTTTGAGTCTCTTATTCAGTGGTGCAATATAAACAAGCTCTCGCTGAATATTGATAAGTGCCAAATTATGAGTTTTAGCCGCAAATGCACGGTTACGCAGAACACGATCTCGGTGTTTTCTTGGATGGGAAACTTCATTTCACCTTGCAGCTCGACAAAATTCTTTCCCGTGCGAATAAGCAGCTCTGCTTTATTAAACGATGAGCCAAGGAGTTTGGAAACTTGTGGGCTACTAGATCATTATACTCTGCACTTGTACGCCCCCTTTTTGAAGACGCCTGTCTTATTTGGAACCCAGCCTTTGAAATTCACAATAACAGACTCGAGTCCATTCAAAAACAATTTTTACTTTTCGCCCTAAGATATCTGTACAACCCTTACGACATCGAAAATTTACCCCCATATGAGTTTAGACTGGGTCATTTAAACTTGACTTCACTTGCATTCAGAAGAATGATGATTTCGGCCTGCTTCACATTTGACTTAATTAGAGGCGTTATTAAAGTTAAAATATCCCCTTGAGGAACACCACGTTCAATCATTTACAAAAGGAATATCCACATTCCACCACATATGCAGCTAATGAGCCGGTGAATAGATGCTGCAGGGTCTTTAATGGCTTTAGCAACCTTTATTCCTCAACGATTTCCAAACTATCCTTCAAACCTTACCTTATCCAAGCCAGTACACCATAATTTTTAAGCTTTTTATTCATTATCGTGTTTAATTGTTATTCTTTTAGTTCATTGTAATTTTACTTATTGTCTATTTCAAACCTATTTGTTTACTCAATTAGTTATTTATTTATGCGTCATTTATTTGTACCTTACACTTTTTTTATTATTAGTTTTGTATTCATTTGTAGTTTTTTATATAAATAGTTTGTATTTCATATTTATATATACATATATGTACTGAATTTATGCCTTGTTTGGCTAATAAATAAATTAAAATAAAATTAATGAATTACATAGACAAAAAAAAACTATTTACATAGGCCAACGGTGAACTCAGAAAAATGCTTTCTTTATTAAATATTGCTCCATTACACTGTTAGCGTGATCCTAATGAATGTATTTATGGAAAAAATCAGTATTCAGTATCAAATATAAGCCACCCAGAATATATCTTTGCAGCATGTATCTTTGTTTCCGCTTGGCTGCATTAGAAGACACCAACTTAAAAAATACTAATGAAGCTCAATACAACGTACGGAGCTATTGCATCTGACTGAAACAATTACAAAACGCTTTGGAAAATATCCATTTCATGGAAATCCTCATCATTTTCAGAGAACCGCCAGGATACGCAACTGACATTCAGATACCATTATCCATCATGCAAATAGGGTCGCACAAACTTACATTTATGCAAACGTTCGCATATTGTCCTAATGTTATTAAAAAGTCATAAAAGTTTATTCAACTCGAGAAATTCATTTATGGATATGCATTCAACGATGTGCTTGAATCAACCACACATGTCTTCCGCTGAATCCTTGAACGTTCATCAAATCGGCAGGGAATCACTGATCCCAGCTATATACTGTGAAGTGAATGCATTCACTTGCATATACGCCGGATGCGGCTCAATTGTGTGGCTGTGAGTCTAGTGTCTCCTCATAGGAACAGACGATTCGAATGGAAATTTGCATACGTATGAACTGTAAGCATCAACAACATCTTTTGGCATAGTTGAGTCTCTGACGTTGCTGTGTTTCCTTTTAATGACTCTGCATCTTAAAAGCTCTTACAAAGGCATATATGCGCAACAAATTAAGTTGAATGTGAAGTATGCACATATTATGCAATCGTACCTACATTGTGGTTCTGTTTCAAAGTCATGAATACGAGCTCGTAACGACTTCATTCAGTGCGGATTTGGAGTCATCGTTTTTGAGCGGATTGTAAAACCATCAGTGAGTGAACAGGATTTCAAAAGTCATTATTTCGAGACCAGTATAAAATTGATTTTTGTATTTATGATGTTTCACTGAAGTCAATTGGATTCAGTTGGACATAAAAGGAGTTATACGAAGATTTAATATGCCTCTCTGACGACAATATATAAGTCGTTGGACGTTTTATGTCCTACATCAACAACTGTATGTTCGATTTTACAATTATTTGATTGTCTGAAAATATCGATTGTTACAATTATTACAGCCGGTTTTGTGGGCTTCCCAGTGGGCTTACATCCTGCTGGTAGTTTTTTTTCATATTTTCAATTCGCAACTGACTCAATAGACAATATCAGCAGCAAGCATAGGAGACACCATACTAAAAAAAAATTGCATTAAATACATATTTATAAAAAAAAATAAAGGGCTCTGTTGAAAACAACCATGGTTCAGGTTTGGGGAAATGCTGTCGAGTGCTTGTGCGCAAAGTAAAAGTAAATTTTGCTCGGTGAAAAAGCATGTTAGGTTGCGGAGCACGACGGATATTAGATATTTCTTTTTGCAATCAATTTTTAAGTAATATGAAATTATAAAGATACATTTTTGCAAAAGTTTGGTGCACTTGTCTACAGCACAAATCCGCTATATGGGTCAGGGGCATATTTAGCAGTTAAGTAGATTCATTTAAACATTAAGTAATAAGGTAAAAGAGCAGAGAGAACAAGAAGTTATTCCTTTCACTTCCATGTCCAGTAGCAACGAAAAGTTGTAGCAACGAAATTCACATACACAAACCAGTTGCGTGGTGTTCATGGAAGCAAGGGAAGCATTGCATCCCTTACATTTTTGCTGATATATGTTTTAATTTCATATTTTTCGAATTCGAGGAAAAAATCGTGAATATGAATTTTCTAAATGAATTTTCCCAAAAACGAATAGTGAACATCTCACGCAACTAAGGTGGTAACACCACAAAATGATCATCATGAGAGAACCAAGAACACGCATGGAAGCAACGAAAAAATTGTATCTACGAGCGTTTATTTCACTCTATGCAGAGTGGATTGTGACGTCATTGAAAAAAAATGTGTTGGTACTATCTATTTGGAAGCAATGACGAATTTGCTTTAGTTTTGAACTGAGAATGTGTGCTGTGCTTTATATACTATGGGAATTTTTGAGCGAATTTGAATTACGAGATCTGGCAAGGGCTGCCAGAAACTGCTAATTCGACGAGCCGTTATCATTTGCTGTAGTGAAGTGGTTGTATGTAGTTCGGGTTTGAATTTTGTGCTATATTTTATAAAGAAATTTGGTGAAGGGATTTTTGACTGGTGAATGTATTTATTTTACTAATAATTTACCGTATTTAGGAATATGAAATCAAATTCATTTGAATTATGTAGAGTTGAATGCGTAAAATTACTTTGTGGAATCACATGAGTTTTTGTTTTATACTTAAAATACTAATAGTGCAATTAATATATAGGTATTTATTTCACTAATAGGCTACAATGTTTAGTAATATTGAAATTAAATCCATTTTAGCTGAGTGCGTAGAATAACTTTGTGCAATTGCATGTTTTTTATTGTTTTATATTAAAATAGTGAGGGTGCAGTTAATAGGTTTAATGTGTTTATTTGGTCTGTGAATAGTCTGGATCCAAATTACATAGTTAGTGATTTTTTTCGATTTCCTTTTGGATCTCGATCTTTTTCGGAAAAAAGGACATTATCGAAAAAGAACGACCGAAACTGAATTTGGAAATTGTCTCTGTAACGAAGAGAAGCACTCGGCATTTTACTTGCAAAAGCTATGAAGATACGGAATGGATTACCGGTTGTAAAATTAAACAAAAATTATTTTGCTGGCCATGTCTGCTATTTTCAAACGATTCCAATGTTTGACGGACCATCGGTTTTTGTGATTTGTATAATTTGCATAAAGCTGTGGATAGACATGGTACAAAAAGCATTGATCATTTAAAATCAGTCCTTTTACTTTCGAAGCTCGGTTTGAAGAAGAATTGAAGAATTGCTAAGTAGTCAAGATAAATCGTCAGTTATATTGCACAATGAGAAAGTAAGAAAAAACAGAGAAATACTGAAGATTCTAATAGATTTCGTTTGTCACTTAAGATGTCAAGAACAAGCGCTCCGTGGTCACAACGAATATGTGAATTCTTGCAACAGGGGAAATTATATAGAAACAATAAATCTTTTGGCAAAATACAGTCCAGACTTGCGAGCTCATCTAGAGCAAGCAACTGTTTTTTCTGGATCATCAAACAATGTACAAAACAATCTCCTTAGTTGCACTTCAAAAAAATTATTGAAAGAGATTTATAATGAAATTCAGGAAACTAAATTATTATATATTAGATGAAACAACCGATATTTCATGTCGTTCACAGCTTTCAACAACGTTTCGTTCTATAACTTCTTCCGGTGCAGATAAAGACACATTTATAAGTTTTCCACATATTTCTGATGACCAAACTGCGTTGCGTTTGCTTGGATTTTGCTCAAAAATTCAACTGCGATAACAAACTTATTTGTCAAGGCTATGACGGAGCTTCTGTAATGTCTGGCAAAGCAACTGGATTGCAAACACGTATAAAAGAAATCTATAAAAGTGCAATATTTATTCATGGCTTCGCACATCGACTAAATTTGGTTTTATCTAAATCGTGCAATCAAATACGAGAATGTCGAATTTTTTTTTTCCAATCTATTACCTGTTTTTCAACATTTTTTAACCATTCAAGAAAAAAACATTTGCTTTAGATTTATTCCTGAAAAAAGACTTCCAAAATTAGCCCCAACACGTTGGACTTTTAATGGTCGATTAGTTCTGATCATTTTCGATAGTATAGATCAATCAAAAGAACTTTTTGAACATATAATTGAAAATGAGAGTGCGAATTGGGATGGAGAGACCATTAATAATACTAACAGATTTTCAGTTTGTTTTTCTGCTCAATGTTTTTTCAAAATATTTTCCACAAACCGGCGTGCTTTGCGATATATTTGTATTATTACTGTATTAAAAAAATTGCAGATTTTTAACATTAAATAAAATCTTTGTAAAATAGTTTCACGGTAATTTGGGACCAAACCTGTTCTATTTGCAAAACACTACCACGTAGTAAAAGAGCAAGGCACATGGTTGACAGCAATGATAATGTTGAACTATTCTTTACACGTGTTTATATCGAAATAGTTGATAATATATCCGTTGAAATAAGTTCAAAGTTTTTATCCTTAAAAAATTTCGCATTTTTAAATCTTTTAGATTCTTCGAAATTTGTCAAAGATGCCACTTCACAAATTTCAATTTGCCTACCAAAAGGGCAAATCAACTATAAATCAACTATATCAGCTGCACATAAGCTGATACAAATAAAGGAAAAGGCATTGGAATACAAGAAAATCGCACTGTGTGCCTTCATGGACATAGAAGGAGCCTTTGACAATGCAAGACATGGCTCGCTATACGTCACTCTCCAGAAGAGGGAAGCTCCTCAAGAGTAGGGAAATGGGCGAGCAAAATAATAAGGAATCGAAGTGTGTTCGCGGAGCTGGGGGAGGCGAAGCTAGGGGCAGACACTAGGATGGGATGTCCACAGGGAAGGATATTATCCCCCCTGCTATGGTCCCTACTAATTGGCTGGGCTAGTTTACAGCCCATGCCTGAGAGCTGCATCTGGTCCTTTACAGATAAAAGCCCCTACCCCTTTTTGTTACATTTCTGCTGCTAGTAGTATTTCATGATGGATGAAAAATACGTAGCATCTCCCTTTGGTTTCTGGGAGCATTTTCATGACCCACCCCAGCCGCGTAGAGCCAGCAAAGCGGCAAACCAGCATTCGCAGGAGTCGGACTATAGGGCGCTCCGCTTATGCGGACGAGTGCCTATTCATGGTCCGCCATCACCTTTACCTGCTTGGCCCTCTTCTGGACTTCGGTTCAGTTGAAGCGCCTCCACGCAACCTCCCATTTCATAAATCGCTACAAACGGCTTTTTTTTAACCTTTATATTTCTATAGTATTTTCCCATATATTATTTTCAAATCTGCATTTTGGTATATTGTAAGCTACCAATTGCATTAATTTTTATTTGAATTTATATTATATTTGAATGGACAAATTTTAAAATGTTTTTTTTTTTCTTATTCTTACTTATTTTATTGGCTATTAGTTTCAATATTCGCGCGTTGAAGAATAACACGGCTCGGACCACGACTTTTTGCTCCAAACAATCCATGACACTCGTGATTAGCTAGTACTAAATGTCACCCGGAGAACAACAGTGTAATGGTCATTGCGAAGATAAAAGTTCCACTTGAAAAACGTTTTTGAAATGGTTAGAACACTTTAAATAAACCAATAAAACTTAAAATAAACACTTGTGGAACTATTTACAGTCGCCTACCGGATATTCATGTTCATTCAAATATTAACTTCCAGTTACCAAGACACTCTGGTCGATTTTTGTTCGGATAGAAATCTCTAGATCTGTCTGTCTAGGTGATATAAATATGTTCTGGGTGCATGTATATGGAACAGTAATTTTACGTTTCACTGAAATAAGATCCCGTCTTCTAAAATAGCTTGTTACAACGGGAAAAAGCAATCAGCCAACAAACCATTTACTGCCTGTCATCTACAATTTTTTTACATGAACTCTGCATTGGTGATTTTCGCTATGTTTACTTCTTCAAATAATTTTAAAAACATCGTATTGCCATTTTTACATCAAAAGCATTACTCGTAATTTTTTCATTGCGAAATTTTTTCCCCCATCTATTCACCATTCGCTGGTTGACAAATCGCTCCCCATCCGACCCATCACATCACCAGCTACTTGCAAAACACCAAATTCTAAAAAAAAAAGACCTTAAGAGCACTCATCTCCCCCAATTCATTTGCGCACTGTTTGAGATGTTCTGAATGAAAGTTATTTTCGCTGATGACTTTTTCATCACTTAGACCTTCAAAAGGCGCTGAAATTAAATGCGAAATATTAACATGACTTGGCTGTTGCGTCGGGGATATGAGTCCAAGCTACATACATTCGCAGAAACGAGCCCCATTTCTAAAATTGGTTTCGTATTCATATGTTCACAAAGTATGTACACATATAGGTGCGATGAAACGTTTCGTCGTGCAATTCCATTCGAATGAAAGAGGATTTTCCATACGAACAAGTCTGGCTGGAATTGAATTTACAATTCAACCGTAGATTTTTCCATGAGTACATAGAACGGATGCAGATTTTATTCTGGCACGATGGTTTTCGGTATTGAAAAGCATGATATTGATTAGTGGCTTCAAATGAAGTTTATGAATATTAGCTGAGATATGTGACATTTACAGAAAATGGTGAAAAGATTTTCAATTTTGTAGTATAACCAGCTTTTTGTAAAAATTACCATTTGCAACTAGCCAAGCATTTTGAACAGATTCATTACATTGCTTCGTGAAATCACTGCATTCAGCTCAAAATACTGCAAAACAAGCTTGATATCAAAGCAGTTTCCACAATAGTGATAGTTTTGTTTGATCATGTGAAGTCTTTCAAGCCCAGTAAAATAATATTAGTGAGTATTGGAGCTTTTGAAGGCTGCAGACTATATTTTAAGGGAACAAATGCGACATAATAACACGAATAGCGGTTGCTACGTTTTTTGTACACTGAAGAAGAAGTCAAAAGGATTGAAAGACCAAGGAATTCTGGCAGATTCGTAAAAGAGCACAGAGGAGAGCGCTGCTCCAATTAAAAACACTGTTCGGCCTTATCTTCCTTACCTACCCCTTCAATGAAACTTACCGACTTCAATGTCAAATACTGTCAGCCATTCATCGATTCTGTAGTCTTTACTGAGGGCCAAAATCTCTTTGGCTGCCATCTCTTTACTTTAGTCAACCAAATCGAATATTGCGTCGCTAGCTAGCTACCTGCTTCCTTAATATTAAACTAGCTAGCTGCCCGCTTCCTTAATCGCTAACTTGGATCCCATCTACTAGAAAAACTTCGTTCTGGGTTCTCTGAATCAAAAAAAGTCCATGTATCCGTTTCTTATCAGAAACTAAGCTCAAGTCCCGTAGTGGTGTAGCCATGGATGACTACAAAATCATCCGTGAATACACTTTAGATGACCCAAATTCCTCAAAACTGGGAACTGCACTGCTAGTTAAAGAAAGATTCCAAGGACTAAAAGCTATGGAATGATCTACATCAGTTTTCAGCCAGGGAGCTATCAATTTGTATTTATTAGAGTTAATGCCCATCACCATTTCAGTGGTTTTGTTCCTCGCTCAGAACTTTGACTGTATTTACTTACGATAATCATTCTCGGGAGTGATTTCCGTGATCGATCATTTGGTAACCTCTGCGACAACGCCTATGGCATGGCTATAAAGCAATTGCTGATGCAGGTTTCAGACCTTATAAAACTCATCTCTCCGGCAGAACCAACCTTCTGCTGATTTTCGTTAATTGCTAACTTTTTTGTCTCCCCGAGCTTAGGAATTCGGAGATGAGCCACAATTCAGCACATTAAAATACCAAGTTTATGACGTTAAATCTGATTTCTAACGTATCCAAGAAAAGAGTTTGACCTAACAAGGTTGCAAAATATTTTTCCTTTGAATTTATTTGTATTTTTCTACACAATCTACTGGTTAGTCTACATACTTCTTTCAGTGATGCTCCCATCTCTTTAAACCGTCCAAATAATACTCGGCGTCTTTCTCTGCAAAATAATTGTTTGCAGTCCTCCTCATTTGACTATAATCTTTGCGCTCCGAGGCGAATTTTAGATTGGAGATCAAAAAGAAATCGCTTGAAATTACTTCTGGTGAAGGGGAATTTTTTAGGTAGTTCAAACCATATTTCATGGATTTTTACCATGACAACCGCTGAGGTGTAAGGCAGCACATTGCCTTGGTAAAACAAATTTTTTTTCTGCAAATATATATATAAAATTTCTGCCTTCAAATTGTCAAAATAGAATGCGTAGTATGCTTCTGGTATTGTTTTTTTCCTGTTTGAAGAAAATCGAATAAGATAATATCATAACTATCCCAGAAAAACAGCTGCCATTCCCATTAATTCCCCAGCCATAAAAATAGTTTTTGATTTTTTGAAGCCAATTATCTTTTTGCATTCTACTGTTTTAACTGTATTTTTGATTTGGGTGTTTAATGTGGTGTATCCCAAGTTTTATTTACAATAAATAATAAGTGTCAAGGCTTTGATGTATTGCGCCTAAACAAAGCCAACAGAGCGCAGTTCTCATGCCTAAGTCTTTAGTCAATATGCTACAGACACGTTCTTTGAACACATTTCCAGCCTCTGCTATCTCTTTCACTTCGATTCGTCGTCGTTTTGTTCCATTTGATGAGATTTAGTGATGTTATGGTCTGCGGCTGCAGGTTTTGGACGTCTTCAACGTTCATCGTCTCCCTAGCTGGTACGCCACGTCACGCCACGGTACGGCAGCTGCTTGAAATTTCACAACGGTAAATAATAGTACAGAGTCCTCATATACAGCGTCCAGTTCATCTTTGATTTGCGTAGTCGTATAGCCTTTTAAAATCAAATACTCAATAACAGCTCGATTATCAATTTTTCCATTTTCATCAAACTTTCACGTTGACTCACTCGGACGATTGTCTAACATGAATTGCGTGGTCAAAATGGTTGAAATTTTTGCGTGAACCTGTCAAAATATCTTCGAACTACATTTCTCAGTATTTATTGATAATTGCTATCATCTTCAAGTTAAGATTGGACATTTTTCAGACCACCTTTGTATGTATTCGACGATATCGTTGCATCGATTTTAGAACCACTGACCCCGAGCTATCCATTCCCTATGATAGAGCCAACTGGCAGCAAATCCATTTTAAATCTTTGATCAACGAAATCGTTGCTCACACAAAATTGACGAGTATCTGGATATACTCCATCATATTATGTCCTCAGTCATTGATAGTTTAGCTACCCCACAAAATCAACAAAACTTCACTGTACCGCACAACACTATTCAGTTTCCGAATAGAAGGAAATCCTTAAGACGACGTCTTACCCGTGTCTATCAGGGCCTCCTTAATCAAAGTCATCAATAGCCTGATCATGATCAACACCAGAGCCCAGGCCAACAAATAATTAAAGAGCGTCTCCAACAGGTGGTCCTGGGCCAAAAAATATTCCAAGCCATTAAACGAGGAACAGGCTGTGAAAATTGTTGTAATGATTTTACTTCCACCGGCAGTGAACTCTCTGGTGATTTTTTCCCCTAGTGTAGATAGTGAAAAAAATGGCTTACCAGATCCTCGGGTAATCTTATAGACCAAGGGTATATGCGGTTTGACTCATTAAAAAAAGACCACTTACAAGACCACAAAATTCCATGGGGGGGGGGGGGGGTCACCTAAGCACTGCTTTGACCCGGTCGTTCTAACTCACCCCAGGGACTTCCAAAAAACCATAGCTCATGGGTCGGTAAGGCGACCCTCCTCTCGCTTTAGTCGCGATAATTTCTAAACCTATGTTGAAACTTATCTACGATCATTGCAGCATTGCATCTGTGATTGTCTCAGGCCTGACCAGATCGAGCGTGGTCTCAATGGTATACCTCAAACTTCCGAAACAATTGCATACAAGGAATGTGTGCTAAGTATCATCGAGGTCAGTCACACAGTACCGGCAAAAGAGTGTGACCGCCTTACCCATTCCGTTCAAGTGTTTCCTGAAGTAACCGTGCCCTATCAAGAGTTGATAAGTGTGAAAGTTTATTTCTCCGTGTCTACGGCTAAGTTAAGACTCAATAAGACCAAGTAGCTTAGCCAACCAGCGTTTTTTATCACTTTGACTCCAACGTTGTGGCCAAAGTTGGAGAGGTAGCGTACGCGTACACGCCAAAGCCTCAGTTCTGTTCACCTCTGAGCCAAAGAGGTTCCCACCGTTGGGTTTTCGCACTGGCAGATCCATCAGAATTACTCATAATACCACCAATACAGCCTCTTCTGAGACCTTGCGGTAGCTACGGGCAATTTACAGGGCACCCCATCGCAGGATATTGGCATTGCGCTTCTGGACCTTCTTAGTTCGGAGCGTATCCTTCCGAACTTTGGTTCGTTATAGCAAGATGGAATTGGTCATTGCCATTAGCAGTTTCCGTCTCGTCTCACGGGTTCCGACGATGTTGGCCATTAGCCTACTCAGCCAACTGATGACTACTAGAGTGACGCCCTACGAATATTATCTCAATACGACAGCTTAGTGTTGAGGGTCACTCCCAGATATCTGACCAACTTGATGGTCCAAACCTCGACGAAATCAAATGCCATTAGAATAATAGTTGGTATCCTCTGCTTCGTCAGCTTTACAAACTGTCTTTGGGACTGTTACCGGTACACCCTCTTTGTGACTTGGTTAAGTCTAAGCTGGAAACGATTACTGCTGTGACATCATTAGCGTATTGCTGCTGCTTTTTCTCTCTCATCAATCGTGCCCCAAGTTTTGTTTTCACCCCAGCCTTAAAGTTTTTATTCAATCTGTTAATAAGGTTTTTATTCTGTTTGGGCTCAGACTATTAATTTTTTCACAAATCTTCAAAGCCAGAGTACCTTCATGGGCCAAAAAATTATCCTTACCCTTTTGTGGGGCCTTTTCTCTAAAAGTCTTTTATAGAAGTTAAAATGTTTAAGTAAAACACTCAAACATTGATGCTTTACAAATTTTCTAAAGAGCATTTGCATTCAAAGAAGCCAGAACAAAAAAATTTTGGGATCTTAAATATACACGAAGCCGTCGACTCTGTATGGATTGAAGGCCTCCTGCATAAAATGATCAACTATGGTTTTCCAACATAGATCAACAAAATTGTAGATAACTTTTTCAAGACACTCTCACTTGTTTGACAATTTATCAATTGAATCAAGTGTGCCTCAAGGATTCATCCATGGATCAATTTTCTGCAACATTTTCCGGGTTAACTCAACTTGATGCCCCACAACCGGGAAATTCCACCACCAGAGGGCGAAAAGGTCGTAAAACTGATGAAAAAATGAAGAAAAACAGACAAAATTATCCAAAAAAAATAAAAAAGATAAAACAATCAAGAAAAACAAAAAAAACAGAAAGAAAAAAGTCCCTAAAGGAAACGCACAACCACAAAAACACAAACATATTAGCCCGACATCTATCGGCGGAGTTCATGTAACAGCTGTGTGGGGCAACAAATCGAGTTTTACCCATTTTCCTTCTTTTTACTTTGCATATGCTAGGAATCTTAAACGATTCTCCCACTATTAATCTATACACATATGACATCGTCTTCTTGAACTGCCTGCATAGTCCACACTTTGCAACAGCAGTGATGCAAAGGTACGCAAACCATTTAATTACTTATTATGAAAAGTAGGGCTTACAGATAAATGCCAAAAACACTGAGGTGATCCTTCGTAAGGACTTCAGAGAGTTAAAGCTCTCAAACAAGTCAAAATTGTTATTAATGACCTAGCAATCATAGCTTCAAAGGCCGTAAAAGACCTCGTTATTAAGCTTGACCCTCGCTGCCATCATATTGAGTTAAGCCTAGAGTATAGTCAACCGTTTTTTTTTTAAATAACAGCATTTGTTAAATATTCAAAGCGGTTTGACCTGTGGAGTCAAAAACATATTTTTGCACCCTCAAAAACATCCAGACAAAAAATCCAGACAACCTGATATAGTCAAAGCTGTATCAACTCTCGTACAACTTTTTTTTATCTGCAATAAGGTTATTTTGTAAAGCGAGTTAAAATACAATTGAAACTAAAATAAAAATTTTATTTCCTCTTTAAACGCGCAAAATAGAATGAAACTGATTTCCTAGTATCGCGATTATTTTTCAAGCTATAAAACAGACAGCCAATATGCAAATCAACTGTTGGCTGAGCCTGTGAGACATATAAAACTCCTAACAAAAAAATATATTTCAGAATTATTGCTTATTTATTTGAAAAAGCTCATTCATCATTTTAATTCACTACGGGCACACCACTAGTTTATTCTTATGAATTGATAAAAATGAATGTTTTGAAACGAACCCCTTCGAATGAAGTAAGATACTACGAACCTAGAATTCCAATCATGAAACCCGCCAATCAACCTATTTTTTTCATTTTAAGATTACTTCATACTCTATTTTACATTCATACTTCTAACCATACGTTCTTTTACACTCGCTCCCATAACTCGAAGCTTTACAACCGAAAGCCTTTAATAACGTCTAAATTTGAATCTTATATCGTAATTTTGCCGACCGATATTCGTCCTTAAAGTTTACGACCATTAACAGTTACTGTAGATTTTATATACGGTCCATTGACCGGCCGGCCTGGTAATGGAACAACCCAGTTCAGAAAATAATCCAAATTTAATTCAATATCCTAATCCAGGTGAGGCCGAGCTGAATGCGAGTTATGTTTTCATCGAACGAAATTATATTTTGTTGGTGGTCCTTTTTTTATGTTTCAGAGGCTTTTTTTTGCGGGAATTAAATGTTCAGTCGACCGTCATACTGTACAAAGTTAATAGCTAATGGTGAGTGTTGCCATTGGCTGAACGTAATTTTCAAGCATAAGCCCATGTAGCGGTGGTGTATTCCGAGACTGATTAAGCTTAATTATGATGAAATCGAGTCTAGGTTCTTTATGAGGAGGCTATGAGGGAATTTAAGCAATATATCTTTCGACTTATATATTTATGGTTATTTATTATGATCAAGAGTTAAAATGACCAATAATTCAACTTGATTAAATTTGCTAGTTTCTTCTTTCGATGTTTTTTTTCCCAAAAAGCCCACGCTGGGCGCAACATTACTTTACTAATTTTGACGAAGTTCATATAAAATAGAACATTTTTGTTGAATAAATCAAATGAAAATGAACGATGGAACCTCAGTAAATGCGATTTCAGAAATTTACAAGACTACGTAAAATTTCAAGCTAAAATTTGTTTAAATACATAATGAAGTGGTTCGGAACAAAGAGAATATAGCATTGAAAATACTAAAGATAAATATTGAAAATGGGTCCGCAATATTTTTCGCGATTTTCAATACAACTGTAGGAAGAAGTCTGTGGAAGTAATATCCAACCAATAGTCATTAATATCCATTCAACTTTTTCTGCATGTCTTTTTCTTTTTTTTTGATGAATTTAAAAGCAAAGCAAAGATACATTTTATTTCCTTTGGAACTGAAGCTTCCGTAGTGCAATTAATACAATTAATGATCTCGATGACGTAGCTAAAAAAAAATTGATTATATCTGGAAAATAAGCTTATTTAATCTTCTAGCCAATCTTTTATACCTCAAATCGGCAGCTCTGGCATTCTTGTTTTTGCTTTTGTGAACGAAGTACTCTAACTCTAACAAAACCTAAACTATGTCCACTGCGGTCGCTTTATACCGGTGCGACGTGGTCGTTTCATAAGTTACGAACCGTAAAATTTTTATGACAGATCCAACGTAAAAAAAAACCTTCCCATGTCATACGTTGATGGAATATCAATAAGGTGCGTATATCCACACACATACACATTTTTCCGAACGATGCTTTCTATAGGACTTCTCGAAAAATATCATTAAGTTTCAATACGTGTGTATCTAAATACGATAAGAGGTCCTGAATAAAATGGTATCGATCGGGTCAAGTTTTATGTCAGTAGCAGATTTATTTTTCGGAATATTAATGACTATTTCTCGTTGGAATAATATGTGGAAAACTCTCAAATCTCGTCAGGAATGCCAGAATATTGATTGCTTTTCAATGCTAAAATATTTAAATGTCAGGCAATGATGCAGTCCAAATAGCAGCCGGTTAGGTCGGTATTCATGCATTTAAACTATGCTAATAATCACATAGAAGGATAGAAGGATAGATGAATTTTGTATTCCCGAATTTGTTGATATGCAGATATTATGACAGGTTACTGTTGTATGAATTTCAAAAAAGTGCCAAGTGTCAACAAAGCAAAAATTTGATAATGGAAAATTCAATTTTAATTGGTAATTTCTATCAGATTATCAATTTTAATGAGTCAAAATTTTATAAAAAGCATCAAAAAATTCCCAAATGAAAACTCTTCATTGAAAACTGCAAATTAAATTAAATACCCATATGCGATTCCTTTTTTTTTAATAGTATTGATTCACTCACATGTCCATCACTAGTTTATTGTACTATTGCCGAAACTTTCGCGAAAATCATTAATAGGATTTAAATGAATTTGTGTGTGACACACGTCAAATACACCACTTTCCACAAACTATTAAACTGACATGATTCGATGTTGCTCACAGATTTACAAATGTAAGCTTGTCGAATGCGGAAAATTAACGATAATTTTGTGGCTCCCAACTGCCAGCGGGAGTGCTTGCCAAACCAAATTGCGATCATTTTCAAATGAGACAAGTCTCTATAATCTATTTCAAAATTAATGGTATAAAAGCGTTTAAAATATAATTCACTCGCATAGATATATGTAAATATGTCTGTAATAATATGCAGGTGCAGGTGAAAGCTAAAAAGGAGCGGTATGGTTTGATGTGAGTATTCGATGTGTATGATTCAGATTTTAGTTGAAATAACTTTTGAAAATCATGGCAAAATGGCGACTGAAACGTAATCCATTCTTTTAAATATTTTTCATTACTTTTGAGATGGATGTAGGATATGGCCTTAATATCAATTTGCGTTATTTAAAAACCGCATATTTTCAAAACTTCGTGAAAAATGAATCGAATTAAGCAAGTGTTGCAAACGAAATGCAACTAAGTGCATTACTAAACTCCGAATAAAGTTGCAAGCTATATATGTCATAGCATCGTGCCTATAGACGTGATAGGCACGATGCTACGACACATAAACAAATAAAAAAAACAATTACTATTAGTCTAGAGCTTACAAATTTTCGTTATTCCAATTATTCTAATTAACAAAGTCATATGTCAAACCTGACAATAATAAGACAATACATATAATGATAACTTTTTGCTAATTTCACATCAATAATAATTTCGATACATTCTCAGGCTCTCTTCCTTAATCCTACAGATGAGGAATTTATTTATTTGCTCTACAGCTAGTCAAAAAAAAATCCCATTAAATTCGCAACGAACTCCTCTGTTGTATTTTTTTGAGCACGAGCCAATCGGAAATAAATTGCTGCCGGGCGAAATAAATTGGTAATATTATGATTTATTGAAATCATAAGACCAGTTTGCTTACTCGTGTCAAATCTCTTAGCCTTCTTGTTTTGTACCCTACCCTAATACAATAGAATGCGTTATTTTGCTATACTATGAGCACGATGCCTTATATTTTTTTCTGGTAGAAAGAAATTTATCACTGTAACAGTTCCGCAATGATTTACTTTTCTGCGTGATAAATTATGATTTGCATTTTTTTCCCAGTCGCCAACAGGCATTTTGTTGACGGAAATTCGGTAATAAATACATTCATAAGTCCAAAATAGAAAAGCGGTGAAAAACTGTACGTGATATTTGATAAATTCAATTTTTAGCTGAAATTGGCTATCCAATTTTAAAAACAATGTAGGTTCAAGGCCTGTTGTATATTTTCAATCACAAATCTCTACTCAAGTTCTTTGCCATCTCAAAATCACTATGAATAAGTTCAACTTTCTTCGCAACGGTGCTACATAAAAAAAGCAACTTTAATTAAATTACTTGAAAAAAGTCACGATTTTCAAAAAAATTGTACTAGTTTTCAAAATTAAAAAGTGTAATATATTTAATTTGGTTTAATTGATTTGATAGATGTCTCTACGAATGGAAAACCAAGTTACACATACAAGTACAAATAATACTTCCTCTTTTTCGTTGTTTCTAACTAGTTGTTAAGTTGCTTGAAACCAATTTGTAGCTTTACACATTAAGTTTCGATAAAGAGATAAAACGCTGAATTATAATGTAATCCGTAAATAGGAGTTTCAATTTCAAATTATAAAATGAAGACACACCAACATTTTTCAAAAGTCCTATTATTTGGTGCTTTCATTTTACAATGGATTGATAGACTTTATTTCAAAATGAGAAGAATATTTTCAAAATATTAATTCCGTCTTTCAACCAACATCCGATTAGGATTAGAACATTTGATGGTCACTTTGATAACTTAAAGAGTTTTTGGCTAATAAATCAAAAATTGGTATTATGTCTCGAGATCATGCCACAGGTGAATGAAGATTTTAAACTCAAGTTAATTTGGTTTACCTCAAATCTTTCAAATTTTTTTGATTTTTGAGAAAAATTCAATTTTTTGATAAACAAGAACGACAATCCTCCACCAAATTACCTCTATTTTTAGCACCCGAAATTTGTGTTTGCGATCAATATGAAATTCACAGAATGTATTTGCCTTAACACGTTCGGCGCTAAGCTTAATTCGGTTGAGTTTCTCTCGGGCCCAAATTTTACTGTCGCCGCACCAGCAGAACGGAAACGGAGAGGTAAGCGGGAATACCAAAAACGCAGCCGAGTAGAAATTTGTATATTTTTAATATTTCTATACTGTATATTCTATATTTATACTTCAGTGCTTGTTCCATTAAATTAATTTTCAAAATGCTACTGAAAATCTTATTTAGCTTGAACCCCATACCCGTCACCCAAGTACGGATGACGTGGCGCCGAAAGTGTTTACTTAACACTTTCGTCGCCACGTCAGTAATTTTGACATGAGAGGTGCTATGTTGAAAAATTGATAATGGTGTTATGTTGAAAAATTACCAGGGAAAACAAAACTGCTTTTTGCCCTTTACATTCCAATCCAGCCACCAGGTTGGGCTGAAAAATTAAGGTAGAGCTGCCAGCTAGGGTAATTTTTGTCTTACGAATTTCGAAATTTGGTCAGCAAAATAAAAGCTTCTTATCATATAGCTTGCGTTGCAGTCATGAGCTCAAAATGAAATTCATACCATAGATGGATCTTATAGTAAGTTAAGTTTAATACGGATTCGGTTGAAAAATTATGATAGGGCTGCCAACTAGGGTATTTTTTTTTGCATATTTTGTATTTTGTATTTTCAAATTTTTTTTATTTTGAATTTTCAAATTTTCAAACAATAATGGACTTTTATTGACAATTTTAGCAAATATAAGAATTTCAAAAATTTTAAAAGTGTTGTGATATCGTGGTTTTTTGAAGAAGGCTCTCCATGGAGCTATTTTTGCCTTGCGTTTGGCATACTTAAAAACATTCATTTTTGTTTTATACAAAGACCAGTCAAGTATTTTTTATATTCTAGCTGCAAGCCAACTTGTGCCACAAAACAAGCCAGCTGCAAAAATCTATTGCTGCTCAGTACGCCAACAGACCTTTTAAGCTAAAAACTTCCCCCGGGCTGTCACTTCCACATTCCATCACGAATGCTTTGAGTTCCCCTTGTCTTTGGGTGAGCTATACGCTTCTTTAGCTGCATAATTGAGAAAACAGGTAATATGGTTAACAGCTCGATCTAGATCCTAGAAGGAATCGATACTCCCTACAGAAGTCTCTAGAAAGGATCTGGTCAGAACTGAAATTTTGTCCTGTCCGTTATATTCCAACTAGTAAAGACTACGTGCTCAGCTGAGCTCATCAGAGAGCAAACACTCATGGATAACGCTCCAGTTGTGCAACAGATGTATGTGCCATCCAGTGACCAGTGCTGCCAATTTGATTTTTCAACAAATGCTAGATGTCATTGAATTTAATGCTAAATAATACCAGATCTGGTAAAACCAGAATAATAAACAATGCTTACTTATGCCTTAAGTAAACATAATTCGATTATTGAAAATAGTATAGGTATGAATTTGTAGAGAAAACGAAAAAAAATTAGATGCTTAAAAATTACATATTCAAATGATTTTATGTATATAACAGCCCTCTCTGATATATATAAATTCACTTCTCTTATGTCAAACTTATTTATACCAATTTTTTTTTCAAAAAATTGTGTGGAATTTAGGATTAATCGATCGTTAGCGGATTGGTTGACAGTTGAATTATCAGAATACTCTAGCCTAAAGCGCATATTTGTTGGAAAGAAGCAGCATGATATCATGTTTCCAATTATTATTGAGAAAAATTCAATGGACAAAATTATAAATAGATGACTGCCAGATTATTCTGAAATCAAAATTTAAATGCTAATAACAATTTTTGATGCTAACTTCAAATTTCGAATGCTCTTTAGTATAAAATGTCAGATCTAGCATTCAAAATGCTAATATGGCAGCACTGCCAGTGACAAAGTGATTAAAAATATCTTGGATTCGAGGTGAACAATGTCAGCTTAATGGCAACATTTACGATGGATATGTTGTGCGCCAGGATTACGCAAAACAGTTCCACACCTCAACCATTTGCATAGAAGCTACCCCACAGTTCATGGTGATCGTTAGAGTCATCTCCTAGAACAATAGAATCATAGGTCTTCGAAGCTGCCGCCACCACATCCTTCTTTGGTCCACAGGGAGGATTATCGAGTGCTATAATCCTGTGCCCATTGTTGCATAGCGAAGAAGAAGGACAACTGTTGCTGCTTTGGTATGATGAAGAATGATTTAGAGTACATTCACCATTACCGACCCGAATTGAATCTAGATCCCCTTTGGACATAGTTTCCTAGCCCCCTTCCTCTGTCTTCAAAGTCAGAAAGATCTAGACAACTCAAAGGTAGTTTCAACACTAACGCTAGCAACAGAAATGGCTTCTGCATCAGATTCTTCGTCAATTGCCAACCCTGAACAAAAGGCGTAACCATTATTTGATGACTCCTTCTCTGTTTCAGCCTCTTGCTTTGAGTTTTGCTTAAATCCTGCAGGATGCTTCAATCTTCTTCAATTCACTCATGAACAAATGTAAAGCCAATTTCTTGATCCAGTACCTAATAATTCCCTTTGGGCCCTTAAAGACCGGTGCGTCGATCAGAAAATTGCCTGTCTTGATATTTTTCTCAGCTGATCTTTGTCTTTTATGAGCAGAATCTGCCGTGTTTCGTGGCAGTTGCCCATTGGAGGAACTTTTTGTCTTTTTAAGCAATTTCACCTAGCTTTTATAGAAGTTTGAAGTCTAACCTTCTAGTTTTATAAGCCCGTGCACGGTTGTAGCATCTAGACTTAGTTTTTGAAAATAGCACTAGATGTGACGCTTGATTTAGTACTAGTTGGTAGTTGAGCCGTCTCACTCGCCATAACCTCAACGCTACTTTGGTAAAATGCGGGGCTTCGAGCTATTTCTGGGCCAGACTTCAAAACCAGAGCCCAGAGACAATTCAAAACAAGGCTAAAATTTGAAGACAAAATTTTACTGAAAAGCAGTGGAGCTGACTTATTTGTCCTATCTCCAATAGCCATAAAAGATTTAGTAACAAGGCTTCCATCAGTCTTCGGAGAGGGCTCATTTGCCACAGCTCTACTGCTCATGGCTTTGGCTGCTACCCTTACCTATTCAGATTTAGTGCCAGGCTTCCACTTGAAGAGTTTAAGTGCCTTGTTCATTTCCATTTTATATGGGTTCCCACTGAGAGCCGCTAATCCAGTCCGATAACATAGACAATTAAATGATCCCATGGTTATTTGTCCAAGTAGGGAAGACCTGCGAGGGTTGACACAAGCCTTTACGAGGGTCCAGAGATCCAGATCGGTACTAATCAGGAGTCTGCCTCGGCTAAACCTACACCTCTATTAAAATAGCGACGAAACTTAGAATGTTCTCAGAAGTCTGCCAGAGTTTTAATGGGACAGAGATGATTATATTAGTCGAGAGCCGTTCACGAGCAGATTTCACTCTGTCGCAAACGTGCCAAAAGACTACTTGGTCCAGAATGCTACAACCATCAGTCCAAATGCGACAGATCAAAATAAGTCGTAAAACAAGAATATTCTCACTAGAAAAAGTGTCGTTTTAAGAAGGGTGATTCTAAAATCTAGACTAGATCATTTGATAGTAGCCAAGATGCACCATGAAGAGGAAACCTAACTTACATTTTTTTTCTTGCATATATTCTTACCCCAAGTTCTATTTGTATTGAAACTGTGCTATTTATTAAATTAGTATTACTAACCGACTTATTTTTCCTCCGAAAGTATTGGACTGAATTTCAGAAAGTATTGTCACTAAAACCATTCATCGACTTGCCATGTATGCCGTTGGGAAACCGGACTACTCTCTCATGTTAGTACAAAAACAATTATACTCCCATTTCATCACTGGAGATGATTCCTGCTTTGAATATCAATTTTCATAGTTAGTAAAAATTATGATCATGCTATATCGATATTCAGATCGCATTGTCGGCAAAAAAAACTGAGAATTTCTTTAAGTTAGATGGGCCTACTTTTGGGTCAGTACGAAATCCCGAGCAGCTCAAAAACTTCCAGCTTGCTATTTTCGTCTTTTTCACTTACAGTGCCGTCTAGGGACACGTATTCTATGAAATTTCGCTTTTATGTCCTTTGCCATTTAAGGTAACTATTTTATGATGGTAAGAGATTTTTGAACTTGAAGCTGGTTGGGTTTAAATATGGGATTGGTTTGCTGTTGTTGGAAAATAAATTGTATGGAATATTTCAGGGAGTTTCCGTAGATGCGTTTATGTTAAAGATGCTACACTGGCCTTGCGTGCTAAAAAGCTTACTGCCTTTTGATGAGTGTTTGAAAGATGAGCTTACTACCATGGATCATGTTACTGTCGACCTTTTACTCTTTATCATTCTGATACATGATTTAATTTAACTTTATCATCCTTTGTTGCTTTGAAAACATTCTAAATCGTTGTCACATTTTTTTTTAGTTTACTATGGTTCGATATACAGCGGTCGGACCAAAAGTGACCTGACCTAAAGCGCGGACTAAATGAACTTAGTCCTCAGGTGTTTATACCAACCTGACCTAAAATTTGCTTAGGTCGAATTTAGTCCTCGTTCGCCTATGACAGCTGTCATTTAGTTTAATTTTCGTTCATGCACTGTATTTATGGTTTCATTTGTCTCTCAAACATGTTCATTTCAATGATTTTGGCTTATTATTCTGCGTTGTATTGTAATAGGGTTGCGCTTAAGTTCTGCTAACAAAATTTTGTTTCCTGCCAACTTTGTTGGATTAATATATTAAAACCAGTACATTCAAAATCACTTACTCCGTAAAATCGAAGCAAACCTCCAAACAAAACTACGAACAAAGCTCTAAAGCCCGGTCCAGACGCTAGGTTTTGTTTTATCTGCGCAGTCTAAAACGTTGCGACAAAAAGTTGCGTGTGGATAGGAAAACTGTGCAATTTTGAGAACGGTACAGTTGCAGCGATAATTGAGTTGATAGGGCATAGTTATCCGCAACGTTTTAACCGCGCAAATAAAACGTTGTGCAAAACCTAACGTCTGCACCGGCCATAACGTAACTCAAAACAAAATATCCTAAAACACTATTCGTACTTCATAGCAATACAAAGTAATATGAAGTCTAGTCAACAAAAACCGGATACGAACAAGTATCTGCCACACAAAGCTGTCCTTACATCATTTCGTGAGCAGTTTTCAATACGGTTTAGTTCTTTGACGATTCTATAGAAAGTTTCAAGTAAAAGATACATAGGTAGACAAGTAAGTATAGGCAGGCTCGCTCGGAGTTGGGACCAAATCAAATGTATTTTTACTTATTCGCAACTTGAATACAAATTACCAACAAAGCGATGATCTCGCACGTGCAAGTAACATAACCGTTTCTGTGGCAAACGACACGTCGAATTGTTGTCACATGTCGAATTCTCTCGAAACATTCACATTTCGAAAACGTTTTGAAATAGATTCGCCGAGCAAGTGAATTATCTGTTTGTGTTAGTTTACGTAACAGAAATCTTTTTTTGAATAGTTTTCGTTGAATACGATTTGCGATATCGCTGTCTTTTATGCTTAAGTAATTAGGCATAAGTTTATAGGAAAAGATGTGTATATAGTGACATTGCAAGAAATTTCAGCGGAAAGAATCTTTGGATAAGTTCAATTGAGTTTCCTGTCTTCTGATCATATTTAACAATTCTGTGAATGTTGTATGAATATATGTAACCAGGACATAAAAACGATCAAAAAATATGAAATTAATTCAAATAAATTGGATTTACTTTAAGTTGACTTATGTTACTATTCCAAAACTTACATCGATACTGTCTACCTAAAACTACTCCTCTGGTGTTAAAACCAAACTTAAATACATCTTAATTACTGCAAAATCATCACATCAAACTCAATCTATCGTTCGACTTGAAATTTTTCCAACAATCAATAACTTCATTACCATTAATTTCTAAACACATGTATTAATTTCAGTGTGCATATCAATGAAGGACATCTCATCAATTGCAAATACATGAACGCAAATAAATATGTATGTACACATCTTAAGCATACATATCATTACCATGGTCTAATTAAGGACTTGTTACCAAGCAGCTTGAGTTCAATGTAGAAATTAAAGGTGTCAATAAACACGCATGGCTAGTCAATGTGCGTCTCGTTAAAATTTACTCAAGTGTACCGGAATGCTGTTAACGTATACTTGCCAATGATTGGTGTGGGAATGAAGAGGTCAGAGGACTGGAATGGTTAGAAATGTGTTTATTCGGCTAAAAGAAAACTTGACGCTTGCGTAAGATGAAATTTATTATCGAATTAAGTTTGGTTACTGTGTTGCATTACTGAATAGTTGCTTTTTAAATGCTTTCTAATTTTGAAAGAAAATCAATATTGAGGTTGTCCTTTTTCGGGCCTATTTATGAACTTCAAAAATTTATTAATCTGAAAATTGACAAAACTGACATTACTTAAATCGCGCCTATACGACGAAAAAGCCCACAAAACACTTCAAACAACCCATCTACTTTACTATCGATTTTATAGCCCTCCTTTAAACCAAACATGTCAATCAATATCAAAACGGTTTTTCTGCGAACCGATTTAGTTCGACAACAAATTTCACTTCTTCAGTTTAAATAATTGATTATTTCGCATAGTAGTGTTTTTCTAGCTATCATCTAATTAGCATTCCGTGCATGAACAAGAGTTTACTTACTATACAAGGATGTAGCGTCACGGTGTGGTGTCATGGTCGCGTAGTGCGGCTTATGTTGAAAATCGTACTAGCGTAACATCGAATCGATTACGCGAGTCGTTGGTTTATCGAGAAAATTAATTTCGAGTTGTTTGGCAAGTGCATTTTAATTGAATGAGGCTGACGTGACAGACGTTTGAGAAGATGATACTTTTGTTGTTATAGAAAGTTTTATGTCTGGGTTGTTTTGTATGAAATGAGATGGAAATGAAAATACTGCACGGCTGACTACCCACACTGGGCGCTAGATGTTCAAGAGCAATATTTCCCTTAGTTTGCAATTAAAAATGAAATGAATAGTAAAAAATGTAGGTATATAAGCAAAATTATATTTTTTTTAAGGAAAAAACATTTTGGAGTTTTGTGAATAACATTATCTCTTCTATGTACACAATGAGCCAAAAAAAATTATAATGTAAATTTTAATGATGACAGCAAAAACGCATTGCTTTTATAATGCTTGTAGCCATTTTTGTGCATTTTTTGAGGAACATTAATTCTTATTGTTCAGTTAAATTCAATTGGATAGAAAAAACATCCAATCTTTTGGCTGCTGCTTCCATATTTACTAAAAAAAATAATAGATTGATTATCAACTTTTTAATTATACCGCACAATTATAATCTTAACACCTGATATCCCGCGTTGATAGCCATAATTAAGTGGAACGACATTCCTCATCAACAGGAAATATATTCATTACATTTCTTCAACAGCAATTAGCATACTTCAAATCTTCAGTCTCAAAGCTTCCTTGTTGCCGTCAGCCGAGTCCTACATACATCAAACTAATGCCTGCAAAAAGTTATCATTAATTACCATAATTTGCAATGCATAACTACAACTTTCTTGCATTTTTTTTTTCTTCATTTTCACGAGCTCCTTACTACCAGCCACACGCCACACCTACGATTGCAGCAGTCTGGGTGAGCGAAGAAGCCCAGCAAAAAACCATTTAAATGCTAGCACTTTGCTAATGCACGACCGTGTGCTGCCATAGAACAGTACTTGTCGTTCAGAGCCCGCAATTAAACACCTGCTAAACTCTCCAAGAACAGCCGGGAAAGGAAATAATATCGTCACGTGCCTGGCAAACTTTAATCAAAACTTTCCCAGTAGCAGCAACTTTAGACAAGCGGGCGCGGGTTAAATACTCGCATTATGGCTCCCTCAATACGACAACGGGCTGGCTCGCTCGTGCAATGAACGAACGTCAAAATTCATTTCCTTTTCGGAATCGTTCTTGAAGCTGTTGAAGGTGCTGCTGTCAGTTGTATCTTTTCTTTTCCTTTTTCGCCTTGGCAAGTCTAATCGATGTTGAGGAAGCGAAAAGAGAATTGCAGGAAGAAAATTTCTCTTGTTCGAGATTACTTCGGAAAAGTGATTGTGATTCGAATTGGCAAGTAGCTATCACATGATATAATGGTGGAGGTCGTTATGGCGACAATTTCGGTCCAGCGTCTTGAGAGGAAAAATATGATTGAAGATATGATAGGGCTTTGTCGCAATGAAATGTGAACTGATTTGACCTGGGTTGGATAAATGTATCCGCACTGATGCAAGGATAAATTTATAAAAATGGAAATCAATGTCAGACTAAGTATTATCTCAATAGTTTTCTTTGCACCTACGTAACTAAAAAAGAAATGTTCAATGAAAATGCTGATTGTGTAAAAAAAGGAGCAATGCTTTTAAATATTGTTTTTACTAAAAATTGTTAGTGCGCCCGAAAATAAAAAAAAATCTTTGTATATTTCAACGAATAACAAAAACAACATCACAATGATGTTATCAACGGCCGAAAGAGCCGTGTTTCAGTTCAGAAATTTTAGTTTCAGCTGATGAGCTAATTAAAAATGCCAAAATTACTGAACAATTCCTATTGAAGAAAAATAATTCGAGTCGAGCGTTTGCACGGATAGGACATGGACGAAGCAGACAAGAGAGTTCTCCATGTTGAAGTGATGTATTCATCGAAATTGATTTCAGCAGCAGGCGCCGCATGGTTTTGTGCAATTAGGTTGAGTATCTTTATGATTTTCTTTATACTTGTATATATTTCTAATATAAATAAATCAAGGCATCTTTTGATGCATTTGGTATTGTTTGCCGGCAGATTTTCTGAAATCGTATTTCAAATTACAGGTATTGATTTCAAATTACAGATATTGATAATCAAAAACAAAAACTGGCCACAGTGATTATAGATGGTCATGTCGCTGAAATCATTATCATTGATGATAGTAAGGAGAAACTCGTGAAGAAAATGAACAGGATTGTTGCCCCGAGTGCAGGCTATGCCAGTGCTGATGCCAGGAAGTCAACAACCGTTATGAATGTGGACATTTCAGCTCATCCTTCAACAAACTAGTGTCAGAAAAAAGGCCAGCTCCACATCATAGCTCTTCGTGACCCATAAACCCAAGAAAGGTTCTGATGCCTATCCTGAGCTGGTGGCAGTAGCTCAAAAGGCTAGCGCCTTCAGCACCAGTGCTAAGCCTTTTGGCGCCAAAATTTAAGCACTTTTCGAAATACTACAAACCAATGGCTTGAGTCATATTTCAACTGGCCAGTCAACGTTTTGCCGTCGGATATCAACAAAAATCCAGACCTTCTTGACTTCGCAATCTTGAAGGAAATACATCGGAACTCCGTAAAATCAGAAGCAGTGTTCGATCTGTCGTCAGATCACTATCCTGTCATCATCACTCTCGACATGACGTGCCACTTCGCTTGTGGTAAGCGTACATATTCCAATAAAACCAACTGAAACGCATTTAAACGATACCTCACCAATTCATTATTTCTAAGAGCATCAGTAAAACCACCGGAAAAAGCCGATTCTGCAGTTATTCTTTTTAACGAGCATGTCTTGGAGGCATTCGACAAAGCAACACCTAAAATTAATTTGTATTCCTTAGATCAGGAAAACACTCTTCATCAATCAGAATTCTAGGACAAAAAAAAAGACAAACACGAAGAAATTGGCAGCTGTACAGATCACCCCAAACTAAAACATGATTCAACAAAGCTTCTAGGGAGCTTAGGCTGGCACTTGCCAAGGACAACGAGCTAAAGTTTCAATTGTTCTCGCAGAACCTCGCTCCCACTCAAAATTCCGACGATTTGCTGTTGAAGGTGGTCAAGAAAATTAATAAACCTACTATCAGGAAGCCCCACTAAGAACTGCCAAAAGGCAATGGGTCAGAAGTGACTCAGAATTCACAGTTCACCTAGAACAGGTTTTCAAACCTTTCACCACGGCATTAAGTGACTTACCACCTATTACCAGTGCTCCGGACTCACAGCCAATCAAAACTTTGACTAAGAAAGTGGAAAATATTAGTATCTATGAAACCTCCTCAAATAAACCTTCGGGTATTGATCTTACCACTGATGGTATACTCAAACAGGTGCCAGCAATCTATTCTCTTGGTTGTCCAGTCTTTTCAGCGCTATTTTTGAATCAGATATTTTCCTGAAGCTTGGAAAACAAGCGAGATCATAATGATTCCCAAGCCGGGTAAAGACTCTTCACAAGTGAAGTCATGCAGACCTATAAGTCTTCTGTTATGCGTCTGCAAAGTTTTCGAGAAAGTTCTGCTGAGAAATCTACTTCGAATACTTGAAGATGCAAGGAAAATTCCAGAACACTAATTCGGATTTCAAAGGCATGACAGCACCATCCAACAGGTCCTTTGAATCGCGTCAGACATCAAAATTGCTTTCGAAGATAAGAAATATTGTACAGCGGTCTTTTTAGACGTAATGCAGGCTTTCGGCAAACTCTGGCATGAAGGTTTGATCTTTAAAATCCAATCAATGCTTCCGAGAGGCTTTAATGAAATACTCTCCTCCCACCTAACCAATCACACATTCCAGGTTATATACAAAAACTATACTACCACAAAATATCACACGGATGCTGCTGTACCTCAAGAAAGTGTCTTGGGACCTGTACTCTACACAAACTTCACATCTGATCTCCCAATAAGCAACAAAACAACGACAGCTACCTTTGCGGACGACGTTACCATTCTATGCACTGATTCGAATCTAGTTATGGCTTCCCGAATATTAGAAGCCCACATATCACTTCTAGAAGAATGGCTAGCGAAATGAATAAAATGAATAAAACCAAATGCGTTCACGTTACCTTCAGATTGCTAAAACTCACCTGTCCTCAAGTATATCCAAGCAATGAACCAATACCTCAAAGCTATGAAGTGAAGTATCTCGGAATGCACCTTGACAGGAGGTTCACCTGAAAAAAGCATATTGAAGCGAAAACTCAGCGATCTTTCTCATCATCCTAACAAGCTATCGAGAAGCATATTAGCTAAAAAATTGTTTGATTGCGACGCAATCAAACTAGCAAAGTGGCAGGATTCGATTTTTCTGCCACAAACTTCACCTGAAAAACTTCAGCTTTCATATATTGAAAGAGGTCCGAAATTTAATGTTACAAATAACAATTCTAACAAGACAACACTATTCCCCAAAAAAATTGAGTCGCATCGGCGTATTTTTGAGCTGCTCAAATGAGGATTTATTCCCTGCTTCACATACACCCCAGAAACGATAAAACGGACAACGGTTCTTCTCAAAGGAGGTCATACAAACATTAGAAGTGCAATAAAATCCAATAAAGTTTTCAAATGCAATAAAGTTTTCGCCAGCAAAGAGTGTGACATCGTAAAAAGCTCCGATACAGTTTTCTGTGTAAACTGTAAAACAACATGCCACCCAGTCAGCTACAGGGGCTGCCCCGAAGTCAAAGAGGTTAGACTAGTTAAAAGTAGCAAAATACATGGACACAGTAGTCATTGGAGAATGCCAAAATCTATTTGGATGTAACATTTTCACTTTGAGAACTCAAATCAAGGACTTCATCCCAATCTTTGTGAAAGTCTCCTTGGAAATTTAAAAAACCGAGACGCTTTTACCGCTTTTACACTTCTTTTAACTGGTCATGCGTCTTTTTAAGCTTTTGGCCCCAAACATAGTGAGTTCAGTTCTCATCTACAAATAGATTTGAATTCAGAAATTCCCGAACCAAGGCCTAACATTCTTTTCTTGACAAACATTATGACCCATTCTTGTTTTGCCATAGATTATTACAATATCATCCTGGAGGACACTTCAGATGACCCAAATGCAAACGAATGAGAAACTGCATTCTTTGTCAAAGAGCAAAGGGATTTACTGTTATTGAAGCAATATTTTGTAGGATTCTATGGACACCACCCCTTCAGAGACTCTGAATAAGCTCAGGATCTCAGTATAATCATAGCGACAGTATCTTGACTTGGTTTCGTAATCATTTGTAATGTTCCAAACAAGGCCTCATTTCTTGACCGCTGATCCATTCCTCGATTTTTTGACCGCTGATCACGATGGTTGGGAGCAATTTGTAAGCGATGTTGAAAGTCAAATTCAAAACCACCAGCTTGACAGCTCACAAAATCTGTGCTGCCAAAAATTTGATAAGACTCTTAATATGCTCAATCATATCATTTTCTCAGTCATTGATAGTTCATTGATCTTTGCCTTCCGCGACTTACCGTATGACATTATCTAGCTTGACAATAGGCAGCAGTCTTTAAAGTGATATCATACCCGCATCTACCACAGTTTTCTTAGCATAGATAAGTCTAGATACACCTCTGTTTTGATTAAAGGTATCAAGATCCTTATCATGGCTTTTGTTAACATGAAATTTGGGGAATGTCTCCGAAAAATAGTTCCTGGTCGAGATATGTTGCCGAATTGATACAAGCCAAATTGTCAAGAACATATTCACACCACATCAGCGTCTACAAACCGTGAAAATGTATTTCCAAAACCATTGTCTAGTCGTGGGAACCCAAAGATCGCTTCGTGACCGCATAATCGTCCATCAGCACGTGCTATTTGCCATGTAATTGTAATTTTCGCAACCACTTCACGTTGCTGGACCGCAAGACAATGAAAAAAATTAAGAACAATGTGTTCCCAAGTAGAATATCGCAGCCGTGGAAGCCAGTGTTGCTGACAACACAGATTTATCGATTCACATGCGTACGCAAAAAAGTGAAATTTATCCGCTCACTTTGTGGAAGAATTTGGGCGAGGACCTGGGTCTTTATGCTAGTAAGGTATAACTGGTGCTTTGAACGCCCGGGGAATGGTCCGAAAATCAATTGGAAGTTGACCCTCTGTTTTACGGGGAAACTTTGTTCAGCGACAAGGTTCATTTCTGGTTCCGTCAATAAACCAAATTGTCACATATGGAGCGAGAAAAATCTAAGTCATAGAGATACCGTTACATCCACAAAACTGCACTGCATGCTGGCAGCATCATAGGGCCATAGCTTATTCAATGATAAACACGGTGAGCGCATTACTGTCAATGGCGACTGGCACAAAGCAGTGATAAATCAGTTTTTGTCCTCAAATTTGTATTGTATGGATGAAAGAAAGATGTGCTTTCAGCCGGAAGGTACTACGTGCCACACAGCGACCGTAACATTGACTTATTAAAGACGAAATTCGAATATCGCATTATCTCGAGAAATGGAACCGTCAATTGCCCGCCGAGATCGTGTGATTTGACTCCGTCGGATTACTTCTTGTGATGATATGTGAAGTCGTTGATATACGCTGACAAGCCAGCAACTATTGGCGTTTTAGAAGCCAATATAACCCACGTCACTGACGATATACGGTTCCAGTTGCTTCAAAACACGGTCGAAATTTTGACCTCTAGAACTGACTTCTTGGGAGGTTATCGTGGTGGTCATTTGCACGAGATCTTCTTTGCAAAGGAAACCTACAAAAACAAATCTTACAATGAAAAAATTAGGCGGTGAGTCGGACACATTTCGTTTAGTTCAGGTTTGAAATCTTAGCCCTCTAAAAAGCACCCTTTTAGTTTTAGACTTTGTATTCCAATCTTCTACCAATTCCACCTCGTTAAAACCTAGCAAATCGTTTTCTATTAAAAAATATTTCTGTAAATTTTTGTCGCCAGTGATATGGGTAATCGAATAGACTTTCAAAGTTTTCTATATTCAACGTTTATTCACCACATAGAAGTATGCTTGCAGACCTATATGTTTTTTTTTTTAATATGCTAGTGTGCTAGCACTAATCTGAATATTTTCCTAGCGGTGATATTAGTGCTCCGCCAAATTTAACGTAATGAGTATCACAGGAATCACCTGATTTATAATAAAATCAAAACTTATTTCATTAGATTCGGCTCAAAAGGACACTTCAAAGCAAGTGGCTCCCGAAGAACAGAAAAAAACAAATATACTGCTCAGAATTGAAAAGACCAGAAAAAACTATAATCCTTCCTCGTACCAGCCAATAGTTCAGCAGTAGCACTTGCGCTTTAAGATTCTAAATAAAATACCGCAAATCCGCACTTTTGATCACCATTTAAATGAAAGTCAAAGCAATAAACGAGCTCAATACCACAAAAATATATGAAATGCCTCCGTTATGATAGTTAGTTGGCAAAAAAAATCTAAAATTGCTATTATCTCTCACAGTAATGTGGGCTGTTTATCTTGTTTTCTTGTCTTTTTAATCCACGCACTTAAACCGACTGATACGTGCTTTCTATATCGAAAAAAAACGTAGAAAAGTTCGTCTTTTCAATTACCATTCGAATAGCGTAACATAAAAATTCATGAAGGGCCACTCAATTGGAATTATATGGCTCATCACTCCCGAAATGGGAGAGGAAAATTTGAAATTCAGATTTGGACACAACATCATCGACGTGTAGAGCCATATAGCTCCAAGGACCACGAGCAGGAGACAACTCCTGCGGCAGTGGAAGTGAAGACGTAACACTGTGTATCACACACAGTATCAACGACAACTGAGGACGGTCGATGACAAGCATAACAGGCATTTCAAATACACTGGATATGAGAGCTTGATGTCCGGACGTTTTCTAAGCTTCTGAAATGTCCATGTTTGTTTGTTTGCCTGTGCAAATGTCTACCCAGACGACGACAATAACGACTGCTGCTGACTGTATCTAAGCGACGAGAACCCTGCACAAACTGAAGGAAACGAGCTTAGAGAAGGTCCTGGAGCACAACGTCTGTGTCAATAAATTGCGATGCGTCCTGTGGGAGAGCAGAAACTCATAACTGCTATTCATCTCCATATTTTATTTGAGAATTTATAAAGTACTAAAGATGGCATCTCCCATTTTCGTATTTTGTCTGACATTATGACGCCCGGCACGTCACATTCAAGTAAATACGGCACATTTACCAGAGTTTAATATTCGAGAATTTTCATTACGTAACTGGGATCAAAGCGGAATGGTCATGGCAGCGAAATATCACATTTACGAACATTTCATTTTGAGAGTGTGATGGAGCATGTGCGGAACCGTACTAGGTTACGGAAGTTTCATTTTCGACCATAAGACCATAATTCAGAGATTTTACTCGCGATATCTATTACTTATAGCAAAAAGTACTGGATGTTCAACATTCACCCCGTTCGGGGAACATGGACCCATTAGTAAGTTAATATAGTGAAATACGAGCCAAACAAAAAACATTACACAACAATTCTCATTTCGCCTGGAAATTGATCGGAAGTTTGCAAATTTAATGAGTTTTCTTCTAAATAGGAAAAAAATGCATGCATGCATGTCCACATGAACTCTAGCAAGCTCAGCTTACAAGCAATAGATCATCATGTAGCGTGCGGCTATTAAAAACTCTTAGAGCATGTAACATCCGTTCTCGCCGTCCAAATGGCTTCTTTTAGCATTTGCAGCGAGCGCTCCGAACCAGCGCAACGACGCTACGAACAATAACGTAATAAAAAAAAATTCGCTGTGCCTTGAACCGCAGCATAATAAAAAGCATAATGTCCGACTGCTCCTAAAATATTGCATCTAGATCTTCGCATTTTCATATTATGATGATCATAATGCGACTGCACTGCTATCTGGAACGATTTTATGGCATGTTTATGGAGTAACCAGATCCTTGGGATTATAAGATGAAGGGCACACTTAACTTGCGCTTGTTTCTCGTATGCCAGCAGGCATCAAGGCGGCGTATGGACAGGAATGGTGAATGAAAAAGTTTGGTGAGTTTAGAGAGATCGGTGTCAAGTGGTTGGGTTAGTGGTTGGAATGTAATTACTTGGGGTTATTATGTTGCGGGAAAGTTGATCAGGTCTCATATTAGGCTAGTTGTTTGAACTCGAAATTTATATTCCGCAAATTAGTGTAAAACATTTATTTTAATTACTGTAGCGCTCAGCTCAAATAATTTAGTTTATGGTAAAAAAGACTTGTATATTTTTGTAGAGTTACAAAATAGAGTTTTTAATAATCGAGAACCATTTTTAGTAATATTATGGAAAACTCGAGTTCAATTAGTCAACGACCAGCGATCCAACTAATGGTTATTACTGATTTTCGAAGAAGATTTCGTATTAAACTTGTTTCGCCGAAAATTCATATTTCTTTATATATATATATATATATATATATATATATATATATATATATATATATATATATATATATATATATATATATATATATATATATATATATATATGTATATATATATATATATATATATATATATATATATATATCAGCAAAATGATAAAGGGAGATAATCTCTGGAGCGACCGATCCGGTTGAGCTGAAATTTTCGGAGGACATAGATGTATATAGTGGGTTGGACTATGATAGTGAGTAGGACTAAAATTAAGATATATTCAACCCTCTAGCGGCGTTGGGCATTTTAGTGAATTTCCGGGTAATCCTATATTTCGATGCAGTGTAAATTTTTGTTAAAAGCTTGCGTATGATAAAGGATTGAAAATTTTGCGCCGTATGTGGGTGCTGAGTAGGCGAGGATTTTTTTCAAATTTTGATTTGTCCTAACTTCTGACAGAAAAGTGGAATCATCGTGAAATTTGCAGAACGTAAATTTAACACACAAGGATTTTCAAAATAGTGCGGGTATGGCAGTCTTCTGAAAAAAAATCCTTCAAATCATCGAACCTCCTGAAAAAATTTTGCTCTGTGACAAAAAATTCCGATTATCATAAAATTCTCGGGACATACTAGTAGTAAGTAGAACCAGGTCTGATAGAAGTGATTTTGAAGCGCGGGTAACCCTGTGGCAGTTGTGCAATCTTGAAAAACCACTGAGAAAAAAAAACTGCTATTTGGCCTTTAACTTTTGATTCAGTCATCACATTTAAACAAGACTCACACAGTATTTGAGCCTTATTTTAGATTCACCAGCTATGGTGATTTTCGGCTCCTATATCTTGCAAATTTGCTCAGCAAAATAGAGCCTTTTTACCTATAACTTCTGGTTCTGTCATGAAATCAAAACGAAGTTCATGCAGTTGATGGACTTTATTACAAACCAAATGTTGTAGCAATTTCGTATAAAAATCATGATAGGGCTGCCAGCTATGACCATTTTTGTAATTTTTTGTAGTTTCTTTACTAAGCGATTATGTCATTAGATTTGCAAATGGGAATATTCCTGCAATGAAAATTCACTTTTTTTGAAAATTTGAGAAATTTTTAGCCTGGCAACTGTAAAATTATTTTCACCCCTATAACTTTCAGCGCAGTGATTCAATTGAATCGGGATTCACAGGGTGGGTTTAGCTTAACGTGAAGCAGTTTAGGTGTATTTTTTACTTTGCTGCTACCATAGGGTAACCAGCATCAGACATTTTCGTAAATATTGCACCAACAGATTCTGATGCGCTAGACTTTTTTGCAATTGAATGCATATGAAATCACTAAGTTTGAATCATCGGAGACGATAGAAAAGGTTAGAAAGTTTAAATCATGATGCCAAAGCATATCGATTAAGTCGAATGCTTGAGCATATTTGAACAAGGATAGAACTTAAGCTAGGCAAAGAACAAGAGCTTATTCTATAAGAAATAGTAATACAGGCCTTGTTTGAAAGTTTGTGGTTCACAATCAAAATTCATCACAGTGGAAGATTAGTAGCTGCATTAGTAGCTTAAAGCATTTCAAGGATAATTTGAACCTTACTGGAAACAAAAAGACCTAAAAGAATACAAGAGTCTACCGCATGCTTGTTTTGCCTACAAGTCCTTAGAAAAATTTGACTCTATCTGAAACTTTTACAGATAATTTTATCGGCATCTGAAGTCGCGAGGCTTCATTCTTACCTACATTTTTGGTGTTTGAAGCTTTCAATTTTCGTTGTTTTGACAATATTTGACAAGGATCAACTAAAGCTGAAAAGAATAACTTGGCTAATTACAACACTTGACAAAATACTAAACTTCAAATCGTCCAAAATCATGCGATTCAATTCCTGTGAAATATGGCTTATCAAATTATTTTTTAAAAATTTAGTTTCGTTGCCATAGGACTACAAAAAACTCGCAGCTGATGCTAGCAGAATGAAGCAACTGAAATGAAGAGAAGGCCTGAAAGAAGGGAAAATCTTCATACTGACGACTTTTCTATAAAACTGGGCCAAAACAAATCGATCCTTAAAAGCAAATCGGTCCTAAAATTTGAAGAGTTTATTTTTTTTTACATAGTGATGATTTTTTTTATGGAATCCTGTACGGATGTTACATCACTTTTGCAAGCTGGAATTCAGTTGTGTTTATAAGCTTGAAAGTAAATTGTACCCCTAAGTTCATAAATTTTTCTTCAAATATTTTATTTTGCCGCTCGATTTATTGCAAGCTAGAAGAACAATTCTAACTGCTGTTTTCTCGAGCTCAAGGAAGCTCATCGTTTAAAATATTGCATTCAAAATATCTGCGATTGTTATCAGTGTGCTATTGTGGAGATTTGTCAGCCATAAACTGTGAGTGATTTTCGCTTAATGAGTACATTAACTATTTGGTTGACCCTTCGGAAGTTTATTGGTTTGATTTAAGAGTATCTTAACTCAAGAACCTATTTTTCGTTACTGACATCTTCTGGTCAACGATTTTCTTGAAATCGAAGCTCGCGTACCTCAGCAAAGACCTTCATTTTCAGCCCATGTAGCAACGCATAATCATTTTGTATGTTAGATGAAAATATTTTGTCGAGCGTCATGAAATGCTAATGTTAATGATAAAGTCATCTCCACTCTTCGGTCTTCTCCAAACTTTGTTGCTCGTCCGGAAGAGATCTTTTATGTCACTAGAGAGACCGTAAAAGCTGTCTTCCTTAATCGGAGTTTAAATCATATTGTCCTCTTTCGCCTCTTTCACAGTTAACGGATTTCACATAGACATGGCAAATATTGACTGCTTAGCCAAACTGCTTACAGTTATGGCAAAGCGATTGATTGCCTTCATTTTCGTTTCTGTGTTTCAATTTTTCCGATGAGGTATAAATTTCTATTTCTGCTCCCGAGAGCAGAACCCTAGCCACTTTTCTGGTCCTGTATGACGAAGGAAACTTCTAGCGGGTGGAAGCTTTTAGCATCCTAGATTTCTTCCGGCGTAAGGTCCAAATCCCAATAAAATGATTTTCCTCTGAAAGACATTAAGTTAGATACATTGCCATTCTATCAGTGAGGATCTTCATTATTTTCCTGTTGCCTGGAATCACCTGAATACCTAACAAAAAGCACCCAGATACATGAGTTTGGCAGATACACTGCATATTTATCGCTCCTAAAAGGGTCTAGTTATTTGGATCCGCATTTGTGGTTCACGGTTGCCTCATAATTTTTGTTTTTTAGGTATTTTTTGTCACGTTTTTTTTTTGTTTTGATCCTTTATGGAGAACGGGGACTATAACTGCGGTTTTATTACCATGAAAGTTTTAGGTGATGGAGGTGTAGAATATTCATTTCCAGTCTATTTGCTGGATGATGGGAGATTGCCACTGAAGATATAGGACGAAGGTGGATCATTAAGTTCCCGTGTTTGAAGACAAATGTCTTTGTTGAGGAAAGTTTGTGTTGGCTATGATTTGACAGCTGCTTGTATTAAACGTGTTTTGTGTGTTCCGATTCAATGGAAAAAGAGCAACATCGATCCGTTGTTCGATTTTTATATTTGGATGGAAAAACGTGCGAAGAAATAAAAATGAAGATTCATGCTGTCTATGGGGACCCTTCACCATCTACGATCGTGACATATTGATGAAGAGCGCCCAGGCCAGGTTTAATGAGGAAATCGTTGAAAAGGTCTACGATATGGTTCGAACGTAAGTGCGCGATGCAGCAGTGGCCTTAAGTGTGTCATACGGAATGGTAATCAACATTTTACATGATAAGTTAAGAATCAGAAAGCTGTCGGCTTGATTGCTCCAAGTAAACAACAAGCAGATTCGCCTGTCAATTTTGAAGTAGTGTTTGGAGCTCTTTAAGCGCAATCCACGGGGGGTTTTGGCGTTAAATTGTCAGTGTTAATGAAACTTGCATTTACGAGTTTTCGCCAAGGACCAAGCAAGAACCAAAACAATGAACTTTTACGGGTGACTTTGCTCTAAAGAAGCTCAAAACCATCCCATCCGCCAGAAAGGTCATGGCGAAGATTTTTTGGTATTCAAAGAATACAATCCTCATGAACTTTTAGAAGACAAAAAACACACGATCGCTGGGCAATACTCAAGTGAACTATTGAACCTGTTCGATGAGAAATTGAAAGAAACACGGCCCATTTTGGCAAAGAAAAAACAACACATTAGCTGACACATCGGGAATAACATGAATCGCCCTACGAGTTGCTGCCACATCCAACGTGGCATATTTCGTATTACAGATATCTCAAGTAACGCACGAATGCCCTTTTAGCTCCGGTGAGGAAAAAATGATAGTGGCCTTTGCTCACCAGTGGGAGTGGAAAAGATATGGTTAAGTACCCCTCAATTTAAAAATGAAACTGCCAATTTATCGCCGCTCCAATGCGAGATGGTAGCAACGAATGCAGTTGATATTGTTTCGTGACAATAGATTTCAACAACGCAACCGATGCAACTGTACCAATATTGTACACTTTATTCATAAACAAAAACGAGGGAGCTAACATCCTGATAGAAACACCGCTAAGAACGAATTATTTCTGGTTTAGACAAAATATGGAAAAAATATAAAGCTCCGTTACGAACTAAATGCTGTTCGTCCTAGTTTGAACAAAATTACTCTTCTCAAACATCCATTATAGCTTTCTATCTGGATCATATTTCACAAAATTTAGACCCCACTACCCAGATGATGATTTATCAAGGCTTAATATGAACAACGATTCAGTTGACATATATGTCCTACTTTCTTCCAAATTAGCGTAGAGCGAAGTTTTGAAAGTTGGTTGTTCATTGGTGGCACCCTGACTGCTAATTGTTTTTGTGTGAGTTTGTCAGGAGGAGAACCAGAAATTGATTTGTTTAAGTGAATGTGTCAAATCGTTAGCTTTAATTGGTCAATACCGTAAAGAAAAACGACTGATTTGACGATTGGCTGAAATGCAGCATTTCCGACAAAGAGTGTTCTAGTGTTGGATAATCGCGTAGTTTGAAGGTAGTCAAAAAAAAACGAAATCCCTATGTTTAATATGAATAACATAGTAAAAGCTTATTTAAAGACATTGTTTGATATATTACTTTATCACAGAATAAACACCAATCATTTTCAAAACATTTTTTTACAAATAAAGTAAGATATTTTAATATACTTTTTAATTATATAATTTCTTATTTATTTCATTGAAAACAATAAAACTTGCGCAAATTGGACAGTAAGGGGTAATTTGGATGTTCAATAATATCAGTGGTAGCCCATCCTACTTTTTATAGACTTTAAGTGAAATTTTCTTTCAAAACCAAACACTTTTGTTAGCCAGCTAGTACCAAAACATAGCTTTTGATACGTGCAAAATTCAACGTGAAATGACGTCAAAGTCAGCGGCAGCGTTTGTTTATCATCAACCAGCATTCAAGGAAAATATCAAACGCCTCCAGTCTCTCCTAATTTTTGCGCTTCAAACATTCCTCTACATATTCATTAAAGCTTCCTCAGCAGCACAACACAATTCACTCTTTTCTGCCCTAGCACTTTAATATCCATACGAAACAATCCGGAGGCTAACACCATACCGGATATGTTGCATTTTGTCTTTGTGTGCACGAAGAGAAATTTTCTCAGTTCCTTTTTCAGTCCCGCCACCGTTGCACTTATGCTTTACAATTTTTTGCTCCATTCTACGTCCTTCTATCGCCAAGGAAACACACTTGCTCCTCAGTTCCCTAAAATACATGCAGAAATTGCCTGTTTCGGTACGGCTTGTGTGGGTGTGATCTGACGGCAGCAGCAATCTATGGGCGTCAGAGCGTGTGTTGAGTCTAGATTTTTTTATGTTTATTGGAGTTTATGAAAATCGTCCAGCAACACAACCAACAATAGAACTGGCAGCTATAGCAGCATCGGCCCAGACGCTACCAGAAACGCTATGCCATCAAAATGGAAATGCATATTAAATTTGCCAAGGAGATTTGAGCTGATGCATTTTTCTCTTAATTTTTTTATTCATATTTTTTCGCTTATTTCATATTTTGCTCTCTTTTTTTTATACTAAATTATAAATGTACGAACTCAGCCCCGGAACTGAATTCAGATAGTAACGAATTCCAGAGTGCGAAACCTTAATGTGTTTCACTTTGTTTCGTTTGCGTCGCGTTATTGTTGGCGCATTCACAGTCAACAGAAACCATCGGATGAAATACTCGGAACGCATAAATCATCGTAAATGCCGTAAATAATAGAAATTCATAAAAATGAATGACTGAAAGTTTTGCAAGGTGAAAAGAAATAATTAATTTCAGAACATTTTTACTCAGTGCTGTGGGTTGAGTGAATAATGTTTTTTTTTAGAATGGGTACTTATTAAAAGTAATCATTTGGGTTTTGTGGCTTGGTATTTGTTTGGCATTTTCAAAGGTCAGTATAAATGTCAAGGACTATTTTGGCGTTTTGTGACTAAACCTTTTTGGGAGAAAACTCTTCCAGAGTGTCATGCAAAAGGGTTTTCATTGTATGACAATCATTTATTCATTTTCAGCATTCAGTTTCTTTGCAGCAAATAATTATGCGAACTATCGTTAATTGGACCATCGATCCTCTCTCAAATACATATGTACATATATATTTAAAGAAAATCGTTTGAAGAGTTGTACAAAACTACTTACTGAAAATTTATTTGTTTTGTAATTCAATATAATATAATATAGTGATATATAAGATAGCATGTGATTTCAATATAATTTATTTTTCTTTTAAAACAGGATCGTCTTATTTTCCCAAAGCGATCAAAATTTAAAAATTATAAAAAATTTTAAAGATTTAATGGTTGATTGAATATGCTAGTTTTTGACAGTATCGATGCATATCAGATTACATACATATTTATAGAGATGTTTTAATTAGGTCACATGCAGAAACTTGCTATACAGTTTAAGTTTCATGAGCAAACTCAAAACAGAGAACCTTTTGATCTTTTGGTATTTATTTGAAAATTAACTTATTACCCTCCTGGTCTAGAGAAGATATCCGTCAAGGCCTCGAATCAGCAGCCTGCAGACGGGTCGTGGACACTACACACTCACTGCGATATCGGGCTTCTAGGGACACTGGGCGTCCTTCAAATCACTGGACTCAACTTAAACCATCATACAATCCTGATAATGGGAATTTATCCATAATTCACCCTTTACTCACTGAAAACGGGATGGATATGAATATCACTTGCTTAAGCCTCAAGACTATGTATGACGCGACCATCTTGCCGTAACGAAAATATAGTAATGAGTCCAATTTAACTGAATTAATACCATTCAATTCCAAACTAGAATTTCGCATCAGTTTATGGTTTTTTTTTCAAACAAACTTTAGACAATTTAAAATGTTACCACCATTATTATGATACCCCAGAACTAAAATCTTACTTCCGGGCAGAAGTAAGATTTGAATGCTGGCGTATTCAGGCTATCACATAATTGCAATAACACCCAGTTCATTGGAGAATGTCCCTATAGTATCAACACATTGATTACATTGCGATGGACTTATCGAATAAAAGGCGATTTAATATAATTAATAAATATAAAAATAAGCTTAGTTTAACGAAAAAATAATTGTTGTATTGTAATTTATGAGTACATAACTCTATACACTGCTGGGCGTCTGCAAGTTCCCATGAGCATCTGAAAACTACTATTCTGAAAGTTTTATCAAAAGCTGCAACAACTGTTGATTGCAGTTTTGCATATTCTAGAATAAGAGCAAGTTTCATGTAAAAAAAAATTATTCCCAATCACAGTAAGTATCTCACTACCCCTTACAGAGTATCTATCAACCCAAAAAGTTGCCATAACAATTAGCTCTCATTCATCCATATTTTATTTATAAACTTACATTTCCTTCAAAAAGTCATTCTTCCATTAACGAAACATAACGATAGACAACACAACAAGCCAATTTTTAAAGTTTTTTTTTATGGAATAGAATTAATCATTTCACACTAACCATATTATTAATGTTCCGATACCATCAAAAACATATCTTTCGGTGCATTAAACAAGTTTCTCGTTATACAAATTAGATACTTGTCCGTGACTAATGCAATGTCCCGCTATTTGATAATGCATTATTTTACACGAAGCAAAGCACAACTCGTAAATACTAATTTCGAATCAAATTTCACCATTTTCATTTTCCATGTAGTCAAACATGTTTGCCACGAAAGTGGAATGTAGTCTCTAGTTTACAAAAGATAAATATGCATATTGAAAGCAATCCTCATATAAAACTGACACGAATAAAATCCTACTAGGTTTCATGTTTAGCAACTCGTATTATATGTTAGTCCTTGAGCATAGCTACGTATTAATAACAGCAAACCAGGTTGCAGGCATTCACTCTTTTACAGTGGCGTATCGAATCCCGTAAAAATAACAGAAAATACAGGGAAAATCAGAGCAAATCACAGCATACGACTATGTAGGTATATAAATCTGTCTCTGACTGTGGAAATATCGAAATTGATTGAATATTCCGATACGATACATGCAGTACGTAAAACACGCAAGACATATTGTTTTTAATGGTTTCCATACAGTTGTTTTCATGTCGTAACTAGATAAAATCATTCAGAGCGTATTTCAGTTTTGCAATATGTATGTTCGTATCAAGGCAATATGCTTGCTCATACAGTGGCTCACAGCTTATTTGATACAGTGACTTTTTAAAAATGCAAATCACTGTAACTTTGAAATAAAGAACCCTATTCAAAAAATTTAAACGTATTTGACTAGATGCATGTTCAACGAATACAATGCAAACAAAAAATGTTCCAGCAATATTCCTCGGCGTCCCTTAAAAGAGAAATACCACTAGCGCAGAAAAATTGCAGCTCACAGATTATTTGATACAGACACTTCAATGCGAATAAACTTCTATTTCTCGCGGAGTTAATCTGTGTTGTTTTTGTTTCTTGAATTTTTGATTGTGTTAGACATTGGCTTAAGTAAGTTTTAGCAAGATCTTGTAAGCTGAAGTGCCAAAATGAGCCAAATTTGTAAAATGGGTCATCGCACCACAATTGAACAGCGCGAATTGGTATTAAACCACTTTAAAAAAGGACAAAGTGTTCGAAAAATTGCTGAAAGTGTGAATTTGAGTGTCTCTACAGTGCAGCACATAATTGAGCGCTTCCTACACGAAAATCGGGTAGAAAATAAGAGGAGAAATGCGCCAAACAATATTTTCGCCGTATCCGACGAACGATACATTGTAAGGAAAGTGAAAGCAAACACAAAGATTTCCGCTCCAAAATTGGTTACTGAGGTTCATCGTGAATTAAGGAAGTCATGTAGTGCTGAATCCGTCCGACGAGTGCTTCGCGACCATGATTTCAGGGTCCGAGTAGCTCGTAGGAAGCCTTTCATTTCCAAAAAAATACAATAAGCCGATTTGCCTTTGCCAAAGAGCCTGTGGAAAAGCGATCCGCGTTCTGGAATACGGTTATTTTTGCGGACGAGTCCAAGTTTAACATTTTTGGCTCCGACGGAATGTCATATGTCTGGCTCAAGGCAACCACTGAGCAAAACAAGGAGAACCTCAAAGTTACTGTGAAGCATGGTGGTGGTAATGTGATAGTTTGGGCCTGCATGTCTGCAGCCGGAGTCAGAAATTTAAAGATTATTGAGGAAACAATGGACCAAACAAAGTATCTTGATGTACTCAAAAACAATGTGCTGCAAAGCACTGAAAAACTGGGTGTTAGCAACCAATTTCGGTTGTACCAAGACAACGATCCAAAGCACAAGTCGGGAATTGTGCAGTCCTGGCCAATTTGGGACTGCCCTCATTTGATATCTCCGCCAGCACAGTCACCAGATATGAACGTCGTTGAGAATCTGTGAACTTTGTTGGATAACAGCATGAGATAACACAAGATTTCTAATAAACAAGACCTGAAGAAAGCACTGCTAGAGGAATGACAAAAAATTACTCCTGACATCACAAAAAAACTCGTTGACTCAATGCCGAATAGGCTCCAGGCTCTGCTTTAGGCTAAGGACTATCATACAAAGTATTGAAATCAACTGCAACCTCATAATTCACAACAATTTTAATGTTAAATATAACTGTATCAAATAAGCTGTGACATGAAATTGGTTATTACTTTTATTTTTTTGTTTTTTAAATTGTATAACAACAACTTTGTAACAAATATAAACTTGTTTAATAAACAACAAACATTTTTCTTCAAAATGGCGTTCAAATTTTTTTGATATTGTTATTATGTTTTGAGTTATTGCAACTTAATTTTTTAAAGAAACGCTGTATCAAATAAGCTGTGAGCCACTGTACATACATACTATTGTTCGATATTGGGAAAAATATTTGTATGGATACCAGATTAGCGGCCATATGAAAATCCTATAATAATTGAAAAAATCCAGTCGAGTGTTTGGCGCATTTCGCTTTTGTATTTCATTGATTTTCCTGCTTACGATTGCGATTCATTCGTGTGGAAAACAAGAAAGTGTGTATTTACTTTTTTGATGTTTGCGAAATTCTCTGATGCGGGCTCGAAATGGTGCTGATCGTGAATCCATTCTTGATCGACTAGGGATTCATAAATAAACTGATAAAAGGACTTTTATTTATCACACAAGAGCGACATGAAATCGATGGGTGTTATGGATGGAATACGTTTGATTAAAGCTGAACAATTTATAGTATTTAAAAAATAACCAACTTTTCTCTGATATACGTATTTATACGGACAGGCAGAGAGTGAGCTTAAATATTTATTTTTGACAATTTGACAAAAGTAAGAGAAATTTTAAAAAATATAACAATATAGAAAAAAAACCTTAGCGCATCCAAACCAGTAGAAACACTAGTGTTGCTAATATTCAAAAAATAAGAGGATTTGTGCCGATTTAGATTGTGTATTCTACCACTAGCTACTTAAGGCCACTACCAATAACTACTTCTCCTACTTAGGACTAATACACCCTAAGTAATAATAGACCCTAAACCAATTTAATTTCGACGACTTCTTCGAGAGTTACAGCGATAGAAAGATATTTAGGACTGCCATCCGAAAAATGTCCAGAACTTAGAAAATTTAAACATTGCTGAAAATTTAAACAAAAAAATTTAAACAATGTTCGCGACGTGAATACTTAATGTTAGCATTTGTTGGTACGAAAATAACCAAAAACCTCGTGCTGGCAGCTCTTTTGTGGCACCGAAGCCAAAAATATGTCACATCTCCCTCACGTAGAAGTCAACTTACTCTGCGAATTTTGTATTGATCGAATAACTACATTGAAAGTTATAGAGATACAGAGAAATTTAGGGCTACCATTCGCAAAAGTTTTTAGATTTCCTATATTGAAATATTTTGTGTTTGTTTTCAGTTCAAGATCCCTATGATTTGAACATTTTATAATAAAATCGCTTACCAAAGTTATGCAAAAAAAAACAAAACCAACCATAGCTGTCAGCCTTATCATTGTTTTTCGAACAATATTTCTGCTGAGTATTGTCTGCAATAAGTTTAACTTGCCATATGAATTTCGTTATGATTCCATGACTGCACTGGAAGCTATATGTCAAAGAGCTTTATTTTTCTGAGCGAATTTTCAAAGTTTAAGACCCAAAAATCACCATAGTTGGCAGCTCTAACCGAATTTTTCAACTAAATTCCTACCAAACGTGCTTTCAGCTACTGTTTGAATTCGTCAAAATCTGGTGATTAAATCAAAATTTATAGGGCCAAAAGCAGTTATTTTACCTCGTAATTTTTCAAGATGGGATCACTGGCACAGAATTACCAGACTTCAAAATCACTTCTATCAGACCTGGTCCTACTTAAGACCAACACATTCTGTAAATTTCAACTGCATCTGATTTCCAGGTCGTGAGTTCCCTTCAGCAGACGTTTTTCATACAAAAAAATATAGGTAAATTGGGGAAGGGTTACCGTTCTTGTCCAACATGGAATTTTCAAAACTTTACTTTGACTGTGTATACAAACCATAAGATTTGTATATGAATTGCTTTTTTTTTCTTAAAAAACGAAAATATTTCAGGAGAGTCAGTGGTTTGAAGGTTTTTATTTTCAGCGCCTACTGTAGCTTGAGGGTTGCCAGCACATTCATACAAAACTATAAAAGTATGCGACTTAGTAACATAAATGTGTTCTGTAAGTTTTGTAATGATTCAATAGCTCTGTCAAAAGTTATCACAATTCAAAAAATTTCAAGTTTTAACAACTTCATTTAAGGCAGCTAGCGCACACACAGGGTTAAAAATTTCTAAAACCTTATCAAATCTTTTTTTAAAACACGTTCGAAATTCATTTCGCAAACTTATTTTTAAAACTATTTTTTGATAGAATAATAGGCATATATTAAATATCACTAAAACGGCCGCCGGCGCCAAAGGGTTAAAGATAATTAACAATTGGTAAGATTTGGACCTACTCTGCATATACGTCAATGTATCCTGACAGTTTCAGTTTAATCAAATGGCGCTTTCCCGAGAAATCTCTGGGTCCTGTACTTTTTAATTTTTTAAATAAGTGGCACTACTTTTTGCTGAGAAAATAGTAACTGTTGCGTTTATGCTAACAACTTAAAGTTTATCAAAGAATCGTACTCTGACGCTATCTTATGTGCCTTTCAGGATGATTTCGATAGACTCGTCGTTTGGTGCAATTTAGTTAATCTTAAAATGCACTATCAAATTAAATTTAATAGAACTTGTATTCTTAATGATTTTCAGTACAGCATGTACAAAAATTTGTGAAAACCGGAACCAAACACTAATGACTTAAATGGAATGTTACGTAGTAGGCAAAAATTTGGTAAATAGCTGATGGTTTCGTGATTCCAAAAATAGTCAAACGAAAATCATTCCTTGCAAGTCATTGATCTGTAGTATTTTAGAATATTCTTCTCTTGTTTGGAACCTTATTATTAATTCTTACATCGATAAATTAGAAAGGGTCTAGAAAATGGTATTTATAATATCATTCGCTTCAAAGAAAACATATTGAACAGAGTGCGTTCTTATGAAGGGAAGGTTCAATTTGATTCGGCGCAAGCTCTTAGTCTCTACTATCTTCAATAAATTAGCTAGCAGCATTATTGACTGTTTCCTTTCGCTTTCAAACATTGAAATCCAAATTCTAAGACTAAAACAGAGAACAAGTAGTATTGATTCACTGACACATAAAAAACTAATCTTTAGAATATCATATTACTGCAACATTAATTCGAAAGTTATGGAAAGTTATGTGCATAGCCATTTTTTTTTAATAACTGAACTCAAGAACAGAGTAAATATTTATTGACAAAATAATGAATAGCTATTTTGATATTTATTTGTGTTCTGTTGCTTATTTCTAAGCCCTTTTAATAACTTAAATTTGCAATTTCCTGGATTATTTTAATTTTAATGTTTATTAAATATTTCTGTCAACTAATTGTTTGATTAATTTCTAATGCTTTCTTACTTGTCTAATGAGTAATGATGATGAAATTTGAGCTAGGCTTCATTTATTTATTTTTGATTTTGAAGAAAACCAACAGGATTTACTATAATGCCAATCTTAGGTTCCGCGAAATTATAAAAACAGAACAGTTCAATTAGCAAGAGTGCTTAGTTAATAACAGTATCTCCAAATACTTTCTCAAATTTAGCTTTTGAGAGTTCATTGGCGAATCGGAGTTATATCTCGTATTAAAAAAACGCAAATGAAATAATATATTGAGTCTTGTGTTAATAGGATTTGTTGAAAGATTGAAATTATTATATAATTTATGAAAATTTAATGAAAATTATTAAAAGAAAGACCATATCAATTATTATCCTTCTTTCTTCAAGTGATAACACATTGAAGTATTTCTGTCTCGACTTATAATTAGGTAAAAATATAACGTATTTTTTTACATAAGAACAGAACAAATTTGCATCGCAATATTTCAATCATATATACGAGTATGTACTTTCTGTAACAAGGGTTCCAGGCAGTGCGCGCATATTCAAGTTCAGGTTGAAGTAGAATGTTAATAAGATATATACATGTTTGCATACAGTAAAGCTCTTGGAATTTCGTAAAACAAAACCGGAGGTCCTGTAATACTGCTTCAATATTATTCAAGCAACAGTTTGGAGTCAAAATGTATTCCTAAATTCTTTTACAAGTTGTTTTTTTATTATTATTATTTATTATTTTCGACATAATAATTGTAATCAGTTGTATGTTTGTTTTGAGTGTAACTTACAATACAGCATTTGTCAACGTTGAGTTACAGTTCCTTTAGTTTGCTACAGTTTCGTAAACTATCTAGGTCTTTTTGAAGTCGAGTACAATGCTCTGAACTTTTGATTACTTTGAAGAATTTCAGATCATCAGCATATAGAAGCGGATTAGAAACTTTGAAGCTTTTGGTAATATTGTTATAATAATAATTAGTATAAATAATATTGGGTCTAAGTGCGAACTTTGTGGAACTGCGGGAGTTACTAAAATCAGATGAGATAAGTTCCATCGGACTAACTGAGATTGATTTGTTATATATATATAATTCAACCCAACTTAGGAGAGAGCCGTGAATACCAGTTCTTCATAGTTTACTTACTAATACTAGATGACTGACCCGATCAAAATATTTGCTGAAGTCGGTGTGAATAGCGTCCATATTAGTACTTAAAAACTGTGAAAAAGTTACTAAATTCGTAAAAGTTGACTTTTATGGACAAAAACCATGCTGCTCATCAATAATTAAACTATAAACATCGGACTTAATTTCTTCAATAACTAATGACTCAAATATTTTACTGATGGTAGATAATATAGAGATAAGCCTATTGTAAGAAATGTCATGGATATAACCGGATTTAAAAATTGGTACGGCGTGTGAGATTTTCCATTCATCAGAAAGTGCATACTTTTCAAGTGATTGGTTGAATAAAATATAGAGCGGTTCCGTTAAATAATATGCACAAAAACGGATAAACTTTGCAGTAATCTGATCAGGTCCAGGCCCTTTATTAATATTAAAAAGTGTAATTGGATTATCAAAATAGCATAAAATTTTAGTGCTACTGTGTTACTAATTATGTATATTTATGTATCATCTTGGCTTTCTATTTCAAATAAATATATAAATAAACAAGTGATTGTAATCTATTTGAAATATAGGAAATATATGCTATTACAGGAATTATTGCAAACTTCTTACTCTTTGAATAACGCCTAAATGAAGATGCACTTAAAAATTATTTTATCTGCTTTAAGTAAACTTCGATTCCTGATTCTCGCCCGTCTAATCCAGACTAACAATCTAATATTTTGGCCAATATGCTTTCTATCTGGCACTTACTTCTGCCCAGTTTTTTTTCAGTGATCACGCGAATACCTTTTACAAAGTTATTTTCCATGTACTGCAAACACATATTTTCTTCCCTTGTATTTTGTGCTTCCTGCCATAATTTGTTGGAAAAAATTCATTATATCTATCCATTTATTATAAAGAAACATAGATGGTTTTATACCTGGCCCTTTCAAAAGCAATGAAAACAGTAAATGGACAAAAAATCACGGCCAATTTAAATAAATAAATTTTAAATAGTTTTGTGATTTTCGAATTGTGAATCCAGCTTTGGCATTTCCCCTCAAGATATTTAGGGGAAATTTCGGTTAAGTAATCCAAAAACCTTAACATCACTCGACCATTGCCATTAAAAAAACCATTCTCATATCGACCAATCTGATCTGAACCTCATTTACTACCTCATTTGTCCCTGAAACTCTTTCAATACTCTTAGGCTCATTTATGTCAAAAACAAACCAAAAGATTTACGAGTCCAGCCATCCGCCACCGGAAAAAAACAATCAGGACTCTGCATAAACGATAAAACCCTAATAGATTCAATCTTATTTCCAAAGTCCGATGAACACAAAATCTAAACTCACCGTTTCTTCTCCTCCTTCCGGCGAATTGATTGCGATCCAACGACAAACAACAATCGATGTAGCTCACCAATCTGCAATCTACAGCCAAAACGTGACTGAGCAGCATTTTCTTACTAATCTGTTGCCTCATTCAAGGCACTATATACAGCCTCCCCCGCTCATCTACACTATAGCACTGTTGTTGCTTTAATTTCGACAAACAAACAATTTGCACAGAAGAGAGTAGGAAAAGCATAAAACCTAATCAAAATTCAAAGCTAAAAATTGGGTATTGGAGTCGGCATCACCGCTGTTAGCATAGTTCTGAAGCTGCGACGATTCCCTCAGCCTCTGAAAGGATAAAGGAATGAACTTCAGGCATCCTAGACGCCTCAGCGCGGTGTGCTATGATATCGTTGGGGTGTAACGGTGGCGTAAACTGTTGTCACGAACGTCATGAATTACACATGTATGCACAAAACGGAATCATAGATGCGAAAACAGTGTCAGTAAATGACCGTGTTTTGCATGGAAACAGTGGTTTGCGATGGAAAAAATATAGTGGAGCATACAAGTCTGGCTTTCGGGATTGACTTTGTATGGAAAATGGGGATTCACTTGAATACTTTTCAGCTTTCAGCATGCTTCAAAGAGTTGAAGTTTCGGTGACTGGTGGTTGGGTGAGAGTGGTGTTACGATTTTGAGTAATTTTGCTACTAAAAATCTATTATTTTTAGATTGTGCAACAAAGTGGTTTTTCAATTTCCTAATTATTTTCAGTAAAGGTGTAAGAGTAGTGTAGAAAAAACTCAACATTACATTGTTTTAAAGTTTTATGTGTAAGCCTAAAACCACCTTGAACAATGAAGACATAAAAATGAGTCTTTCACAACCAGGGGGAAAATAAGTAAGCACATTGAAAATTTACGTTTTGATTAAATTTTGTAAATTTTTGAATAACAAACGCCCAACGCCACATTTCTCTATGCCAGTCAATGCCACGTAGGATTATTCCTGTCGGTATCATTGCAATCCTTAGCGAACCCGTTTCATATTCATTACAAAGTTGGATTTCTCTGAAATACACGCCGTCCTTATTGTTTCCACTTTGATTGTGTGGCCGCGGTTCTGCTATGTTCTTTTTTCGCATCCCTTCTTCGGTACGTTTGAATGCAAGCCACAAAAAACGATGAAAAATCGACTCATGCAGGATGAATTGATCCGAGATAACAACAATACAATGGCGAAAACGAAAAGCTATTACAGTTGAGTTGAAGAACCCAAAATCGATTATATGGTTTGCTTTAATCGGATCGGTTCTTTCAGATTTGTTTGGAAGATATGCGGGCTTTGCTTAGAGAACTTACATGCGTTGGTTGATGTTTGTAGCCTTTTGAAATTCAAAGTAAGTCTGGGTAAATTGATAAAACTACTAAGTGGTTTTGCTTGGAATTTAAACTAGTGCTCTGTAGCCACCTCAAAATATGCTCAGCATTATATTCATTTAGCCTTAAAGTCACAGCATAGCACAAAGCAACATGCTAAGCTTCTAATCATTCACAAAACTATCCGTGAACTTTAGCTTTGGCAATCACTAAAGCTGAAAGTTAAGTAGATTACAAACGCTTTTGCATTTGATCTCAGCCGAAGTGAATAAGGTTAAGAGCCTGAGCGAATTACCGTAGAAAGGCTTAATGGATGACTATAACCTTTTGAGTGGTGCACGTGTTGAGATGATTGAGACATACACAAACAATTAAATGATGCTTTTGCGAAGTTTCTTAATTGCTAAAATATACCTCTTAATTACTTACATTTCAAATTGATGCTTATTCAAGAAAATATAAACATGAGCCTCATATAGAATTTCATGTTTTCACAGATAATATCAACATGAAATTATTTTCAACTAGCTGTGTATGAAATGAGATTAATGTACTTTAGCCACATTAACCAAACCGCGGTAAAACATTTCAACACACTCTCGTAATACTTAATTCTCTTCATCGAGAACTATTTGAATTATAATCCACTGTAATTGAGCAACGGAGTTAAATATATTTCCATTAAACATGTAAATCTACTTGATATTGATTCATGTTATCCTAGCAAAACCTCATTGATGGCAGACCGAAAGAGGCTTTGTTCTACCAATAATAATAAACTTTTATCTATGTATCTGGCACTGACATTTGACTTTCAATTTTTATTTTATCTACTTTCAAACACTATTTATTTTATCTGCTTGCGTAAACAGGATCAATAACATTCAATAATATCAATCGTATCTCTCACATGAAACCATTACGACTAATTATTTTGAAAAATAATCGGATTCAATGTTATTTATAAAGCTCTTTGGAAAAGACCAATAATAGAATTTTCAGTGATGAAATGGATGTACTGATTGAAAACATTGAAATATTACCTGTGATGTGGTATTTGTTGCTGAATGACTCATTTAAACTAAAATGATACTTACAAAAATGATTTTTCTGCATTTCAATTAACTTATAGTCTTTTATAAAGTTAAAAAAAATTAGCGGGAGAATCTTCACGTCCAGCAGTTTTAAACAATAAAACCTGATTTTTTGTTTATTTTCTACTTCTTAATTTACTTTACCAATTCTTCTTCTTCTAACTAACTCGTCTCTACCATCGTTAGAATCTCTTCATCTTTGCCAACATCATCAAGATTAGCCTCCTTCTTTGGAATAAAAAATCTGAGCCCACCCGACTCATGTCTAGGTGTGGAACGTTGTGAACCGACAGGCGTCTTTTCAGCCTGTGATTTTGATTATACAGTATCCCGCCAGCAAATTTTAGAAAATTTAGTTTTTCCTTAAATAAAGCAGAAGAAATTCAATGGTTTTTATTTTGCAATAACATATATTTATTGGTACATGGTTGCTTTAATAATAAAAAAATTAATTTTGATTGAATTTCAATATTTTGTTCTTCCTCCTTTGGCCTGTATTGCTGCTTGTGTTCTACTAGGAATGCTTTCTACACATTTGTTTGTTGTTTCTCCGGCTATGCACCTTTGAATTTAAATAGGCCCAGCAATTCTAAATGGGATTGAAATCAGGTGAATTGCCAGGCCAAGGTAGAACCTCCAATTCTAGGGAACTTAAACAATCCATGCTAGCTCTCGATGTATGGCATGGAGCACCGTTTTGCATGAAGATGGATTCCTCGTTAGGATGTTCTAAGGTATCCAAATATGGCAGAAGAACATCTCTCAGCACGTCTATATACTGATTAGAGCGCATTGTTCCCTCAGCGTAATAGATTGGGCCCGGACCTTTAGCTTTAATGCAGCTCCAAATGATAACTGAGGGCGGATGTTTAACTATTCGAACCAGACAATCTTCTGAATATCTCTCTTGAAGCCTCCTTCGAACGAATTTTTTACTCTCCGTAACCGCTTCCAACCTGCATTCGTCACTAAAGATAACCTAGGAGAAAATTAGTTTTCGAATAGTTAAATGATTCGTAAAGCTGTCTTTTCCTATGACATATGAAATGAGATATGCTAAACAAAGGAACTTACCTTATTCCAGAATTCAGTCCCGTAGCTGCTGTGTATTTTCGCTCAATATAGTCTTCGTTTGTGCATAACTTTGGTTTTTTTTTGCGGGCCGCCTACATGAAAGGTTGTTTTCCTTGAATCTCCGTTCCAAAGTTCTCAGTGATATTTTGACGCCAGCTTCGTTCAGATCCCTAAAAATAGCGCTCCAGCAGAGCATTCTGTATGATTCTTCTATCCGTTCTCGGTGTTGTTCTTCTTTGTCTCCCGCAATTTCCTCGTTTTTTCCCAGGGACCGTTGTGGAATCGGTTGAGTTACGCACAGTTTTGGTAATGTTGACCACGGAGGATTTCAAAATTCCTAAAATTTCGGCATAGCTTGACTTCTTTTCATTCAATAAAGCAACAACTTGCGCTTTTTTTTCTAAGGAAATATCAGCCTTTTCACCCATATTGTCTAAATTATACCACTGACTTAGTAATAATAGCAACTTCACTTCACTTCTCAATTTTCTGAATTTTACTCACTCACAGATTTCTACTTGTTTTTTTTCACTTTGAATAATTATCTTTGATAGCTGTCTCGAACACGCTTCAAACTTAAAATGATAAGGAATGCACTTTTGCACTTATTTTTAATTGCTATTTTGTTTGAACATCTGGGAATTTCGGATTACCCATTTTATAACTTACAGGTATAGGGAATACCCAACAGATACATAATTACCCTTTTACCGAGAAAAAAATAGCCAAAATGACACTCAGTGCTCATAAAATTATCAAAATTCTTCCGAAATGCAATCGGTCATAATTCAATAGTGGGCTACTGTATAATAAGTTCCATTTATCATATTAAATTCGTTTTGAGCTCATGGCTGCACTGGAAGTTATACGGTAAAAAGCTTTATTTTCCTGAGCAAATTTTCAAAACCCAAGTCACCAAAATTACCATAGCTGGCAGCGCCAATCGAATTTTTCAACCATATTTCTTTTAAATACGGCTTAGAGAAAGGTTCAGCTACTGTGACAATTTCATGAAAATCTGATAACTAAATCAGAATTCGTAGGACAAAAAATAGTATTTTTTCTTTATAATTTTTCAAGATGGCGCCACTGGCACAGAGTTGCCCGCATTTCCAAATCACTTCTGTCAGATCTGGTCCTAGTCAATACCAAACCATTCTGTGAATTTCATTTGTATTTGATAATTGGGTCGTGATTTCTCGTGAACAGAAGTTTTTGATGCTTAAAATATAGGTAAATTAGAAGAGCGTTACCGTTCTTGTCCGATGTGAAATTTCAAAAAATTTTCTTTGGTTGTATAGACAAAGCATAAGATTTTTATATGTAAATTTTTATATGTATTTTCACTGTAAAAGACGAAAATGTTTCAGGAGGGTCGATAGTTTGAAGGTTTTAGCTTTCAATGCCTGCCTTAGCTGCAGCGTTACTAGCACTACAACTTAGTTGCGTCAATATGTGCTGTAAGTTTCAAAATGATTTAATAATCTGGTCAAAAGTTATCGCAGTTCAAAAATTTTCCCAATCTAATTTTAGGCGCCTAGCACACACAGGGTTAAAAATTTCAAAAAAAAATTATTCTATTCACATGTGAAACACGTTCGAAATTCATGCTATAAACTTAATTTTTGCTAAAGTTATTTGTTGACAGAAAAATTGGTAGATTTAAAATATTACTAAAATGGCCGCTGGCGCCAAAAGGCTAAAGATTATTATTATTTTTTTGAGACCTGGCACTATTCTCCATATACACCAATATATCGTGAAAATTTCAGTTCAATCGGTTGGCGCGTTCCTGAGATTTTTTCACTGAAATTGTTTGATGATATATATATATATATATATATATATATATATATATATATATATATATATATATATATATATATATATATATGTATATATATATATATATATATGTATATATATATATATATATATATATAAATATATATATATATATATATATATATATATATATATATATATATATGTATATGTATATGTATATATGTATATATATATATATATATATATATATATATATATATATATATATATATATATATATATATATATATATATATATATATATATATATATATATATATATATATATATATATATATATATAGAAATATGAATTTTTGGCCAAAGTGATTTTAATACTAATGTTCTTCTTCGAACATTAGTAAAAATCGTGATGCAGCGAATAGCTTCAAACATTGTTTTAGAGCTCATACAGCTATTTCAATCACACATCAAGAAGACTGTCAATTTGCAGATACTATTATTAATTCAGAATTCATCCTGCGATATTATTTTCCTGGAGGTACTTTCTCACACTCTTTTAAAAACATGACAATTCGATATTCTACATATGTATGTGTGTCAGCTGTCAATCTATTAAAAAGTCTTGGAGCTGCATAAAATGCAATTGTTTCTAACAGTTGTAGTCAGGTGTCTGGGTTTTTAGAGAGTTGCACGATTTTGTAAATGTGCTGTTGGCCTTTATTCAAAATGAAAAATTTGATGAGTGATATGAAAAAAGTAATGTATTTCAAAAATTGAAAAAATTTAATCAAATCTACCAAAGAACATAGCATCTACCTTTGACACTTAAATATTTAATTGCTGATAAGAATTTAATCGGTGAATCTAATCTGAAAAAGCTATCGTTTGTTCCGTCGTTTGTAGTTCCATTCAATTTCTGAGCATATCTTGGAATAACGGTAATTCACCAAATGACATCATAGCTATCTTTTCCAACCTGGTGCTGAAGCAAAAAACAACTAACAAGTAGATAATGATTGTTAATCGTTTGCTTTATGATTCCGCAATGATTTACTTTTACTCTGCTATTTTTCATCCAAGTAGCTAATTTTGAACCATTTGCGGGATATCATGAGCTAAATTATTGCCGTAAATTTAGAGAGCAAAATCTTTTTCACCCCTACATCAACGAAAGGAAAATACCCCAGACAAATAATGAAATGTGACGTCAAAACTTCTAAAACGCATAAAAGACATTTTAAACTCATCAGACTTATTTCAAAAACCATCGATACATTGTTTTCAAGCCATCAAATCCTCCTCTTTTTCAATTCTTTATAAGTTCATTTATTAAAAGCTCGAAAATAAATTTTCCATAGCTGCAGGCAAATATTCCAAACGTTTTACTTTTCGAACACATATGAATTCATTCCATTGCATGCATGCTTCATATTTTCATCATCAAGACACAAATATTTACAAACCTGAAAGTTTGCAAAGGCAGCGATCCTGAGTCTTGTGCTCATCCTTATCCACTAAGTGAGTCATTCCACGCTTCCATTGCCTCGTTTTCTACATTTTCCTGTTCGAATCTGTACGTTCTACGGGGTACCTTTCCCATAAAACGTGCGTCGGTTATTCTCTTTCGGGAAAAGTCAAACGGATATGATGATAAATCTCGACTGTATAATCCATGTTTCATAGTGATGTGTACATTTGTCTATTGTGGTTCCTTTTTAGATTTACTATGGTACTGTATTTGGCACTGTTCTCTCGCTTTCCATACGATTCGAATACAGTGTGCGTAATCTGTCGACTGTGAAATCCCCACTGGTTTATTATGAAACATGGCCAGGTTTAATAATCATGATGCACAGCAGGCTTTTGGAGCTGAGTGAATGTATTCCATTAGTTTATAAAATATATTAGAATTTTATGTAGAGCCGGATGATTTGTCATATTTTGATATGTTTGGATTGTCGAGAGCGGGGATTTAAATTCAGGTCAGTTAGTTTAAGGTCACATGTAACCACGGTAACAGTTTGATTGGTTTCATTTAAATAGTAGTACAACGATTTGAATAGAAATAATTAAAATATTTAATAAATTCTGATTGTTTCGTTTCAAATCAAAATCCGGTGTTAAATTCCTTCAAAATTGGAATTTCGTATCATGTACAGGGTGCGTCAGGTATTTGAGAACATATTGCCTTCAAAATTAAAAGACGTATATCTTATTGAAAACATGTTATATTTTAATAAAACGTTTAAGGTACATTACTTGAGTTTTAAATTAAACAACTATTCAACAAAAATCTCCCTCAGCGCAAATAATTGCTTGAATTCTTTGTCGAAAACGTTAACAAGCCCGAATCAGCTGGTTCTAGTCCATATGAGTCATTACTTCGGCAATAGCTGTTCTTAAAGAGCCAAGTGTATTATGATGACGTTTATTGGTCTCCCTTTCAACAACGCCCCATAAATAATATTCCAGCGGACTAAGATCTGGAGAGCTGGGTGGCCACAAATTAGGGGTTATGTGATCATGCAAATTCTCAGACATCAAATTTTACGTGACCATGGCTTTATGTGAAGGAACATAGTCCTGTTGAAAAACATATGGTTTACCACCGCTTACACTATCAATCCAAGGCTTCACAACTGTTTCTAAAACCTCAATATAGGCGGCAGCATTTACTCGAAGTCCTTGAGGAAATAAATGGGGTGGCATGACGTATCCTTCATTACTAACCACTCCCAAAACCATGACAGTTGCTGGAAATTTCGAATGCATAACATGAGGAACATCTGTGAGCTCTGAACACAACCATCTGTCGTTTCGTCGGTTTATTTTTTTCATCTTATATTTTTCATCAGAAAAAAACCATAGCTCATCTGGAACTTCTGGATGTTTTAACTTATTCAAAAGTCTTTTTGAGCGCATAAATTCATTTGCTTTAGTTTGAGCTTACATAAACTGGCCTCTGCGCATCACGTAAGACTTATAACGAATATCTGTGTGAATAATCCGACGTATTGTGCATTCAGACACATGGACTTTGAAGGATCTTCGTCGATGATTTCTTGAACTTGCTTCACAAATTCCTGTGTCTTTACAGTGTCAGAACGTGTCTTATGCTTTTTACGCTTTGAAACAGTTCCTACATTACCATCAGATGCTCTTAACGAATTTTGTAAACAAACGATTGAGCGACTTTCAAAAATGTGGAAATTTCAAGATCGCTATGATCTGCATGTATGGCAACGATAACGACAGATCTTTTCATTTCTTGAGTAAGCTTATTATCCTCCATTTTCAACCTGAAAAGAAAAAGATGAAAAAAATACTGTTTAGTATTGGCCACCACATATGTGTATGTTCTCAAATACCCGACGCACCCTGTATGTTTTATTAGCAAACAAATTTTACCCATCAATACAAATTTCTTCATTCACTCCACTAGGATTGAATGGCATATGTGCAAAGCTTTAATTCTAATAGACTCACTATTGTTTATATTCAGCTAAAAGTAAATCCAAAACAACAACAAAATCAACAGTTTTAATTCAAAACACAATTTTACTTAATATAAAGTAATTGCATCCAATCATATTTTCCATAGCAATCTGCAACTTTCATTTCGTCAAATTTCCAAACACAAGTCCTCTCAAAATTTTTTTCTTAACATTCCAAATCTTTTGTGTTCCTGATGAACGTCTCCGGCAAAGATACAAATTCCTTGAAAAAGCAGATTAATAAGATTGTCAAAACCACAGGCCATTTAAGATGGTTTTATTAAATTTTCAAACCAAAGAATAGCCTACCCGTACAACTTTCGTGTCCTGGATACTGATTGCTTAAGATGCAAACAAAAGATGTGCCGGTAATGGAGTCACTAGACCCAGTTTGTTTCCCTTGACCTGTACTACGAATATCTCATGTAAGGTATGCTTTTTTCTCCCTCTCCCTCCCTGGATGCTTGTAAAAACGAAACCGAGAACACCAACAAAACAAAATAATTTGCCCCATTGTCTTCGTCCTTCTCGTCGTCCTGAAGCGTCTTTTCTCCGTTTCGAACAGTTCCGTTTCGTTCGGATCCGTCTTTTTTTTTTGAGTAGATAAAACATAGAATAATGCCATACAAATTAAAGTTCACTTTGTCTAACCATTTATTTCTGCCGCTCGTCGTGTGGACTGAAATCGAGGTAATGGCGAATAGGCAAGCAAACAGGCAGACAGACATCCAGTCAGGACAAGCGAGACTCGTATTCGTATCCGAAAGTAAAATGCTCTCACGTCATATTAATCCCGGAAAAAGCTGTTTCTGCCGCTTCAGTGACGGAACCGAGCGTTCGCTAAGCATTTTCTTTCGTCTTATCTTAATCCCATTGGTAAGTAGCCAATTTAGAGAAAAAATCTCGAGAGTAGGACGTGCTCTATGCAGGACAGATATCCTAGACGAGCTGTAATGGCTCGAGCTTAGGGATGCTTGTACAGCTTATTTGATGCTGTTTCTGCTTCCATGCCTAGCACTTTTTTCTAGCTATTTCCCATTTGTGCCGGTGTACATGGCTGGTTGGTTGGCTGGTTAGTTGCTTGGCTCACTGACTGGCTCTGGCTGGCACTGTGATGCTCGTCCGGGACGACATTATTAAGCCATCAGCGTTTTACTGGTTCAGTGTGTGGGTGTGTGAGTACATGTAAAATATATGGAATTAAAAATGATTGTAGCGTAAAATTGTGCGGCTGGTTTATGTATGCTTATAGTTGTGTAAACAGAGTAGATTTTCAATATACGAAATTGTTTATTTTGTAGCAATCAATTGAAATATGGATTACAGGGATGAAAGAATGTAGAGAGTTTATGAGGTATTTAAGATACACAAATATTTAATTACATTTCCGCTACATGATAGCTAGCTGAGATGAGAGTACGGATGGAGTGATAGCGAGAGATGTTAAAGGAGATTTATCATTAAAACTGAAAATATTTTTTCAGCAAATGAACATTAATACAAGCTATTTAATCTTTGATAATCATTTGCCTGAAGTATTTAATTTAAAATTCACATTACGAAATGGTTGAGTTTACAACCTTATTCATAAGGTCGTGTCATATTCTTTGAAAATAAATAAAAAATAAATAAATATTTACAGATGCAACTATAACCAATATTTCATCTTATCATGGGATTTGTTGATGCTACGTGACCAAAATTATCAGCAACTTGACTACTTTGTTACTTCGTACATACGTGCACGCAACGAAGAGACACATATATTAATATGTAAGCACTTCACACAGTGGCCGGTCTAGGAGAACTTACTGAGAAAACTCTGAGAGAAAACTCAAAAAAAAACTATCTGAGAAAACTATCTAAATTCTCACAAGATAGTCTACTTAATCCATCCAACTTCATTAGATTGAACCCGATTTGTGGCGCCTCTTCAAAATTATACAGATGAATCGAGGAAATGATGGACCTGGGCCCACTCTACAATCAGTACAAATGCCTGAGTCCCATCGAAAGTAATTTGTTACCGTTCAGCGACGGCAAATGTCTGTACGGTATGATCAAAATAAATAGCTATCCCGGATCTAGTAGTCTATTGAAAAGACAATTCCGTCAGTCGAAAAATTCACTGCAAGTTAAGGGCCAAACTTTGGGCATTCCTATGCTGTAAGAAACGCGAATTAGCCGAACAAGTCTGCCCAAATGCCAAGATTTTATAGCTCAGGATCAGGAGAAGATGGAAGAAATACATCTTTCGTCCGCTTTATCTCACCATCATAGCAGTTTGGACAGCAGTCTAAACAGAAGTCCTCGAACTCCTTCAAGGCAGAGTAGACTTTCTTTTGCACAGAAATCAACAGGTTGAGGAAATCACGCTCAATGTGTAGGCATTGATATCTAAGTAAACGACGTGATCGACCATAAACAGGGTACTACAAATTTCGCACAATTTCTTTTTCAATAAAAACTTTAACTGAAAACCAAACAAAATATTTCATTGAGATATCCTAACTTCCTGCAGTGACTTACCATAAACATAACACTCTAACTGCAACTCCTGTTTTCTATTTCACAGCCTCGTACGTTTGCATACATTGCAGCATCTGTCGGTTGATTATGATAAATTGAAGTTTCGTGGTGAGATCGGCTAACAGCTGGTTTTTAGTGGGAAATTTAAGCTGCTCGAGATGAATTACGCGGGATTTTTTTCAAAGAACCGCTGTTGCGAGATGATGAAAATTTGGAGAGCAAAGAAGAAAAACGAACGGAAAGTAGGAATTTGAAAAGTGAAAGGAGGTAGCCGAAAAGTGAATTTTGAGTTTAAACGAAAAATAAATGGTGGAGCTGAAAAGAAAAATTTTGTGTGATTTGGGTTGTCAAAGTGGTGGAATCGTCGGTCCTTAATTCTCATTTCGATAAAGAATAAGATCCAGAAAAGCAAATCTGCAAGGGCTCGAAAAGATGAACTGATTCTTCGAGGATAATTTAATGTTGGCGAAGTCGAAGAGTTTTCTGGGCACTTCGAATCATCAATTTTCACAAATATGACGGCTTTCGATAAGTACTGTAAAATTTAATAATAACATATGTAACCCATAGCGGAAAAAGGAAAGAATCCATGCACTTAAGGTTGATAGTTTTTTTTTCTTTGAATTAAATCGTCGGTTTGGCGTTTCATGAGATCCAGTAATTTAAGTAATACTTGACCATGGAAATATCACCAAGATCTTCACAGATCTCAAAATACTGTACTGCATGTACTATTTTCTAGGTGCAACTTTCAAATCTTCCATAAATATGGTCTTCGAATACATCCAAAGTTGGAAAATCAAAATCAACTCAGATAAAACTGAAGCGATTATCATTACAGTAATAGTGAAAAACTAGCAGAAAAAACGGCTACAGACAATCAAAAACTTGAGACGATCAAAAACTTGAGACTCACATTCGACTTCACACTAACCTGGACTACAGAACAAATGAAACGCCTGCAACAACAAGTCCTTCTCCTTTTCAAATTCAAACAAAACCAACACAAACTTTGCGTTTGGACAGACCTTTAATACTAACAGACGAGAACTTCAGAGGTCTTGAAATTTCCCAATATGGAGAAGTTTTTGGATCCCATGGTGCGGTAAGAAAACATTAATACTTAAGGATCTACATACGTGACAAAACTTTCAAACTATTTGACAAAATAAACAGACAACTTTGGAAGTATAATTCACTTCCAAAGTTGTCTGTTTATTTTGTCAAATAGTTTTACTTAAATTTTACTCATCAAAAAATGGAAAAAAATAAAAAAGTCTTTAAATTTTTAAATAATATATTATAATAATTTATTCTCTATAAAACTTCAATTTATACTTTTTTGATCACACTGTGCTTATGAATTTTGGTGTGTTGTATAGTCTGGTGTATTGTGGATACATAAGTATGGATTGTGTGGTTGTATGTTCCCACAAAACCTACCAGCACCAGAGAACTTCCCACACTTCAAAAATCTCCCAAACTATTAGTCACCATTAGCACTTAAATGCACTTATGGCAAAGACTTTAAGCTGGAGAAACTCTTTGAGACTCCACAAAGCTATCTAATGATCGTTTTCAAATTTGTTCGCATACGTGGTAATACAAAACAAACTATGATTTTTGCTAACAATTTTTCCGTTTTAATTAGTTACATTTTTTATCTGTAAAAAATCGGTGTAAAATTTTTAAGTTATATTCTAGTTCAGCTCCATATGTGATTGCAGTATAGAATAATATTTTTTTCCAATTTTAGCAGCGAAAAGTTTCTTAAATTTTCCTCTCCTTACAATATTCTGCAATTCATACTTCTACCCACATTGGGCGCGAAAAACATTTTCATATTTTAGGGAAAATTATCGTATTTAAACGTAATAATAGATCAGTTTATTGCCAATCGGAGCATTTTATTTTCATTTCCTTCATTTTCTACACTCCAATTTACGCTAGTAAACTTAAATAAATTAATAGTTGAAATCATAAACGCATACATGAAAAATCTAGCTTCAATTCGCTTCTCCAACCAAACGTTCTATAAATAAACACAATATAAAACTACAACACTACTACTTTTACATCTATCCTCACCCACTTAAGTCATTTACACCTATTCATCACTGAACGGTTTATTGCCATTCTTTTTGCAAAGTAGCAGCTCTGCTGTTCTAAATTCAAACCGGATAAAACTTGTCTGACGATAAACAGAAAATACGGCAAACAAATGCAAACCATCCTCGATGGAAAATGCAACAAGATGGGGCGAGGTATCGAAAGTTTATACAATCGATTCGGTTCGATAAATATGCAGATAGTTTGCATCGAAGTTTGAAGTATTCAGTGAGTTTTTACTTCTGAAAAAAAAAGTTGTGAAAACTAGAAAGAGATACTATGTAAATATTCGCGTTGAAGGATTTTGCATGAAGAAGATGCGAGCCGTGAATAAACGAAAAAGACAATGAGTAGAAACAGACTAGGAATAAGAAAGCTAGTTTTCCGAAAGACTTACTTAAAGCAAAAGTATCGACCACTAAATCAAAACAATGTATTCTATGTTTGATGCTAAACTTTTGCTTCCCTTGTTCAACGCATATATAAGTTCACAATAGGTAAACGGTATCTTTTAAAGTACGTACACCCAAGTACTGGTTGCATACAACCTCAGAACTCTTCGTCAATTTGTTTTCTACGGTGTATTTTTCCGTTTTCCCTGCGCAGAAATTAGAGAAAGGAAAGGTTTTGCCAATAACGATCTAGATACGGTTCGTGGTTGGAATTGATTCTATTTAACCATCGGAGTACGTTCCGAGCTAATGTAAGGTTTCGTTTAAGCATTTATTGGAAAATAAGTCGAGCACATGTGCTTGCAAGGATACATTTATTTCTTCCTATGCCTTGAATTGTATTTGCGTTATTTATTGAAATCGAGATGGAAGAAGTCCTTCCGTTCCTGCAGTTACTATCGCGTTTGTGGTAATTAAAAGCGAATTTAAGAGCTAGCTTTTATCTTTATACACACTGGTTGGAAAATATTGGATTTATTGGCGTAGTATTTGCTGAAATAGTTTGAAAAACGGATTTAGAAGTGTAGAGTTACATGCAGGTGAATAGTAGTTGAGTTTGAAGTGTTCTGTGTACTGGGAAACTTTGTTTCCAATTTTTTATAGGAAAATTATACAATGCTTATGGGGAAAATTCCTGAAAAAGGTATTATCTAAATATATTATTTTTATGTAACGATGGTTTTTATTTTTAAAATTATGTTTTCCTTGGTAAACCAAATATACTTCTTTGGGTTTAATATGTTTAATTCTTGGAAGTAGGGCATTTATTCTGATGGTTATTATTTTAATTGAATATTGAATACAAATGGAAATATATTCCACAAAATTAATCGTGTAAAAATCAATTTTTCTGCTCATAGTACAAAAATAATTGCTAAAAAAATTTATTTGTGCTCCAGAAGAAGGATTAAACTGGTTGAATTAATTATTAAAGAATGATTAAATTAAACCCCACAAAAAATTTGTGGTTTGAAATAACTCCGATCGTCTTACGTTATTTATAATCTTCTTGAATATTCAGTATGTTAACCCTTTAACAGCTACCAAATCCTTAATCATGTCTTCAACCGCATTTCAATTGTGAACTTTTGGAGATTTTCCATTAGAAGCTGCGAAATAAGTTTCAGTTTCATTTTTTTTACACATTTTCCTTCTTCAAACTCAATTCGATACATTTTCCATTTAGTATGATTGCAGCTAAAACGTTTCGGGTCAACAAGTTGTTTTCTTGTTTCTGGGGTGCTGTCATTCCTTCGTCAAACGAAATGCGTCGTTACAACTCAGGAACAAAATCTAAGCTGTCAAATAAATGCTTGAACAGAAAACAACATCTTTTGATTGAGTTCGCTTCAGGAACATAATTTCAGAATCTAAATTAGATTGAATCAATTATTTCAGTCGAAATAAAAGTTTGTTATTTTTGATTCCACAGCAGGTTAAATGTTGTTGCTTCTCAATTATTTAAAACATCTTACTAGTTCGAAGAATCATTTTTGAGATACATATATTCATGAGCACTATTTTCCGTTTAATGACCAAGCATATTTCATGACTCTCCTTCGCGCGTCAATTTAGCACCATGATACTGTCAAAGCATTGAAACACTTCATCACTTTGAGTCATACTATTATTATCAAAAGACATTTATTCTACTCCCTCCCCGCATTCAATTGCCAATTGCCTTCTACTTTACGTTACTCAACACTCTTCTATCCACTTGTATCATGACAAAAAACTAGAGCAGCATATTTTCTCGCCTACAATTCATAACTGACACTTTCAAGGTACCCACCCAAAAGTCAAGATAAATTCCAACTCATTTTTCTACCGGCTCGTTTTCCCACTTCATATGCAGCCATCATCACTTTCGTGTCATCATGTCCAACTCACTCTTAGTTTTCCTACTGCTTTTTCCACGTACCGTTTGCGTTGCATAAATCTCTCATGCAAGACAGCCGTTTACTCGACAGACTGGCCTGTGATGATTGCATAATCACAGCAGGACAACATCGAATTACCAACGAATTTCAAGTTCCCCCTCATTCCATTCGTCTGCATCATTTTTCATAAAATGCTTCCAGGTTTTTTTTCGCTGTTTTATTTATGTTCGAAAAAATTGACAGTGCAAAAGGACATAGCAAGGACGATGGACAAAATAAACAGGATATCATGTTGTTAACAGATATTGAATACATGCATATGTGAAAAATAAATGCGCGTGGCTGTGTATGGATAGTAGTTAACACACGGAAAGTGAGTGAAATAATTTCGGGCTTTATTCGTACACTTAATGAAATGCGCTACAGTACAACAAAGTTGATTAATATTTCAACACGCAAATCTAGCGACAGTTTCTCACTTAAAAAGAGTAACCGAAAACGCTGTTTTGACTAGTAGATTGTCATCCATACATCACTTTACATAAACCACCAGTCGATATATGTGCTTTATAACGAAATTTCAATCTAACGGCAATGTAAAGCCACATGAAAATTTTGCGCCCATCGTGGGTAGTATAAATAAAATTTTGATATGAAGCCGTGTTCAATACCCAGAGTTGATTTCAACAATTTGTTTTGCCTAGTTTTTTTCAGAATACATTTGCTGATTGAGATCAAATCCCATTTCAAAGTTACCTGAATAGGTTTCGGTGATACGGCCAAATTTGCACCATTAGCTCATCGGCTGTTATCAAACTTACTAGCATGTGGTATCACCAAAATGTTTAAGTTTATTGTTTTTGTTTAAATATTTCAAATGCAGTTTTTATAGTTTTGAAAACTATGACTTAGTTAAAAGGTATTTTCTTTGCGATATTTAATCTCCTCATTTGCGTGTATGCCATTGTGTTAAAAACTAATTTTGTTTATAGAAATTTACCCAGTATATAAATCTACTTTGCTTAAAAAAATTGATGACCAAAAACAATCTACTTACCAAACTCGAGTATTAAAAAAATCTTTAGCCGCTGACGTCACACAAATTCATCGTATAGAACTCTAATGATTGAGGTTGTAGTTTCTGTGCAGTGCAATTGAGAATTGTGTGGTGAAATGTGTGTGAAACAATGGAACGTAAATATTTGCAACATAAACAGAGAAATATAAACGTAAAAACAATTTTGGTGTGAAAAATGATTTGGAATTTTTTTAAATTTTGAGTGGTAAATTCAGTTTTATTGGAATATGTCTTGAAAATAGTAGTATTAACTATATATTTCAGTAATTGAAGACCTCGAGGTAAATTGTGTCCATTGTGTACAATAAAAATACGTGATCTTTGGACAAGAAATGCATAGCAAAATCCAAGCAGCAAAATATTTTTTGTGTAAAGCTTTTCTTTTTTCTTCCCATTTAGCTCAATCTTAAGAAAAGGTAATTGAATTTAATCACGGTTCCCTTCTTGTCTATAAATCTGCATGGACAACGTATATCATCTCTGATGCTTATCAAAGCCGAGAATATTGAAACGGGAAACTCGATCGTTTTGCGGAATCAGCCTCCTAAAGCAGAATCAAATTGGAATTGTTTTTGCGGGATGATTAAAATTGAAAAAGTTTTTATTTACATAGAAAATTTACATAGAAAATTAAAATAAAAAGTATGCACTGTGAGCTGGTGTATGATGAGAATCAGTGCATGCTTTCGAGACCACTTTGTCAAAAATAGAATTTTCAATGTAGATTAAAATTTTCTACGTAAATAAAAAGTTTTTCAATTTTAATCATCCCGCAAAAACAATTCCAATTTCAATCTTAAGATTGAATTGAAAATAATAGTAGAGCATTAAAATGTATAAGTATTCGAAAAAAAAACTTAAACGTAAATTAATAAAAACGTTCGTTTCAATTTTTCTTTTATTTCTTGAATTTGCTTTAAAACCTGCAACATATATCTAATTTTTTTTTATTTTCTCAAAGACTAAATTATTTTATTGCCCTGCTCGACTAATCTGCATCTGGGCCGATGTTTGATGCTGGTATCCCCTTCTTGCTTGCCCCTGGTACTGATGGCGACTTTACGAATTCGCAGATTGCTGCTGATTCATCCAACTATAATTGCGATGTACTTGGCTGAACATTAATGCATGCACAAGATGCATCAGGCAAAAATTCAAAAATGATTTTACCCTATCCTCCCCAAAACCTGTTTCTGGAGTAGCTACATTCCCTTCTATGAAGGTCGATTGAAAAACTGAATCGCTTCAGCATACATTTGATGTATTGTTTTAGCTCTGCTTAAAGAACGATTCCTAGCTTTTGCTACGAATATTTTATGTCTGATATTTTGTTTTTTTTATTGTTCTTCTAGTCGATCCAGTACTGAAAAAATATTTTGAAGATGAATAACTTGAGCTTCCACATACGAAAACCAGTTTTCTCGTTTCGCTCTACTTCTCTCTAATTATTTCTGTCGCTCATTCTACTCAATTCCGATTCTATATTTTTCCAACAAACGTCGTGTTGAATTGCACTGGACTTGATCGTGTACTGTCCATGAACAACACTCCTGTTTCCCTTCATTAGCTATAACAATTTAAATTTTTGCTGCTTTATTATACGAGTAGCTAGTTGTTTCTATAAGTGCACTAAAACTTGCATTAAATACTAAAATACTCGTATTAAATAATAAGAATAAATAACGACAAATATACAAGAGATATCAAAATAAACAATTACAAAAAAGTCATCAAAGATCAAAGGTTACGAAGATAAGTTTTTATTAATATCATGTTATATATTAGTTTGACATGAAGTCTCTCGTAAATAGTTAATGTAAGGCTGAAAGCTCTCGAGATATGAGCCAAGAAAGTTTCGAGTTTTGTATGAATTTATCATTTGTTTGTATCACTATGCATAAACGATAGCGGGTTATTAATAGAAATTTTTGAACTAACTGATACTTGGATTTTCCTTTCCATTTTTTTCTTGATTATCTTTCAAAATAAGTATTCCTTGACGTTCACATTTAACTTTTATACTCGTGTCCAACAAAACTCTATTACGAGACTTGTCCGTCAACTACCGAAATGGCCGTGAGAATATTGTTAGACAATAGAGAAGTCAAACTATGCACGTGGCATTACAGAAACACTTTCTCTTTTTCGATCAACGTGGTGCATAGTTTGCAATGAGTTGTGGCAGTAGAGAAACGTACTTATGGAGAATGACGTCAAATAGCCAATCATAGTAGAGAACTTCTCAATATGTGTGCTATAGAAACGAGACACAGATCCGCGGATGACCTATCAGACCGCGGGCATGTAAGGTTTTACGCACTTTAAAAAGGTCAATAAAGTTCTAAGTCGAGACCTGCCTCCCCATTAATGTGCAATAATTTCGTCGTTTCGCAATATTGACTCAGCGATCGTTTTTGGGTTGACCATGAGATTTAATTATCTACTCAAAACTCGCAAGATTACTGCACACAAAAAATGTGTAATCAGCATCGTTGAGTACAGTTGCACAGTACCGGCAATATGCTGTGACCACTGTTCTATTATTCTGCTCTCCATATTTATGCCTAACCCAAGGCTCGATAAGGCTAATAAGCTTAGCCCTTCAGCGTCCTTTGCTACTTTAATTCTTATGTTGTTGCCAAAAATAGATGGTTTGAGTAAGTACGTGCATCAGAGCATCAGTTCTATCCTTCCCTGAACGAAAGCGGTACCCCTCCTTGTGTTGTCGTGCTAGTAGATGTATCGGGATACTCCTGATACCTCTATCATAGCCTATATTCTGAGACCGTGTGGTTGCTAAAGGGATACACAAGGCACGTCAATGGAGCACATGTCCCCAAATTTCGGCCCCGTATAAGAAATCCAAATTGACCGTTGCTATCAGCTGTCTCAGTCTCATCTAATTGGGTTTGCCGATGTTAGCCATTAGCCAACTCAGCGAAGTGGCGGGTCGTAGAGCACTCTCACAAGTCCTAGGTATATGATGTCAATAGGTGAGCTTGGTATCCAGTTCCCTTTCAGATACCTGCTCGACTTGGTGTTCTGAACCTCGACGAAACCAGCTATTACGGATATGGGAGTTTGGCATCTTTCACTTCGTCAGTATGACAACCTCTATCTTTGAGAGTGCCAGCTATAGCTATAGTTCCATGTCTAGGCTACTTCTTCATGCACCAAAGTGTGGACAGCTGAATATAATGTGTTTTGCATCTTCGGGTACATTTTTGCAGACTGGACACTCCGGTAAGGTGTTGTGTCCAAAACGATGCAGATAATAACGACAAACGCTATGTCCGCTCAAAATTTGGGTTAAGTCATTGCTTGTTTCTCGGTGGCTCCTTGAAGCCCATTGCACAACGTTGGGTATTAATTTGTGCGCCCAAAGCACTTTTTGCGCCTCTTCCCAACTACTTTGCCATGGGCGCAATGACACTGGTCTTTGAATATCTCGCGTGCTTGTTGTCTGTGCTTTGTTTTTGAAAAGTCGAAGCGCTTCATCCGCAAGAATTTCAATGGACAGCATATTGGCCTCATAAGACGTTGTTCGAAAGGCACAGTAGTTTTGAAGTGCAATCAGTTTAAAGGCTGCTTGCATTTTTTTTATTTGCAGCGCTGTTGCTTACAATGGTTCTCCCTACATTAGACTAGAGCTCGCCACTCTTGAGATCATTAGCCTTCGGCTTTGTTTCGGGCCGCCAATATTGGGTAGCATTCTAGCGATTGCTGAACCGACAGTTGATGTCTTCTTGCCTGCTTTCTCCAGATGAGGTTCGAAGCTCAGTTTATTGCCAATAGCTATGCCTAGGTATTTTCTAGCAGTCGCAAACCTTTATCCGTACTACTGATAGTTATCCATATCCGTACTATAGATAGTAAGCTGGAATCACGATGCCAATATCGTCGGCGAAACCTCCCACCACCACATTTCTGGGTACTTGTAGCCTTAGTATCCCATCGTACATTATGTTCCAAAGCAAAGGGCCAAGAACAGATCGCTGTGGTACACCAAATAAAGCTTTACGTCTAACGTGACCAAAGTGCAGAAACCTCCTTCATATGTCGCGTTCATTACCATGTATAATACCATGTAAACAGTCTTCACAGCTGATCGCCTTTTCCAAAAACCGAATTGCCGGACCGATAGTCCGTTTTTGCGTTCGATTTCCAACAGCAGTCGTTTGATTTCCGACAGCAGTCGTTTCATTTCCGATAGCAGTTGTTTGTATATTTCCGCTCTTCCCGTATATTCCCGATCGAAAACTTTCCCCATCGTATTTAGCAGGCATATTGTCCTATAAGATGATATCAATAGATGATACCAATACCTCTCCATTAGTTTTATCCTGCTTGGGCAGGAGAACCAGTCTCTGTTGCTTCCTCAGCTTGGGAGAAACGCCTTCGCGTAGGCGCGCTGTAAATAAATCGACAAACACCTTTGTTATCCCCGGTATTGCATCCAAGCTGGGCGCTTTTTGGTCACCCGTTTATCGTATGGCTGCCAATACTTCTTCTTTACTTACTGCCGGCACGTTTTGAGGATATACCTGTATTATTGGTACTAATTCTGTGAGAATAGCGTTCTGACTATTTCCTGGAGCATATTCGGACCCACCCCATGGATTGGAATCGGCTTCATTATGCAGCTCGATTAGCGATTGCAAATTGAAAGTTCTTCCGGGCGTATTTATACTGGCTCTGCAAGTCCTCGTAATCTGGGGCCTAGCTTTGAGACATTTTTTCTAGAGCTCCGAGATTTCTGCATTTCACCAATAATTTAATATCCTGGTCTTGTGGAGGGAGCGTCGTGGCATAGAAGTATCACACACCCGCTGTATCTCGCTGACAATTCGTGCGGCCTTCGTCGAAGCCGTTCCATGTAGCTCCATACTCATAAAAAAACAAGGCCCTGTCATTACATGAGTTGATATGGCATTTTTCTGTTTAATAATAGCTCGAAGTATGACGTCCATATCTCCTTCACTTGGTCTGAACCACACAGGATAAAGGCCCGTACACATACAGATTGATCGAATGTTGGTCGTTGGCTTTGGCGTTGGTCTTGCCGTCTACACAGGAACAGATTGGGACCAATGGCTTGCAGCCAAGGCATTGGATGCGGTTCGGGTTGAGTGACATTGTATACATAGTGATTAGCAGCGATTAAATTGGTGTTGTAAAGTAGAACACATTTATAGTGAATTAATATTAGAATTACTGCTTACTGTAGAGCTGTTTTACATAAATTTACTAGTGCTAAGACTATTTCGTTGCACCTCTCCATTTCGACAAATCTTAAAATGACATAAATTCTAAACAAATAAGTGATAGAAAATTCAATTATTTGCACCGCTTAGTGGTATTATGGTGTCGTTTCCTTCTGGAACTCAAACTGAAAAGTTATTTAATTTATCTAAGTAATAAACCGATTTTCACGAAAATATGCACAAAATAAAAATATCCACCCGGAACAATCTAAACTACATAGAGGTATAATTAAAAGGAATAATGTATAAATTTTCACACGTAAAACACAAATGGAATCAAATTATTTCTTCGAGTCATAAATTTTTAAAAATGTCTACGAATGTGGCAGCGTGATAAATCCAGAATAATATACTCACAGACATCTAATCATAATTAACTTTCAACTAACGCCACATCGATTTTCCCGTGCAGCAGTTTGAGTTAATTTTAATATTATCATTTCCCACTGGACTTGATAATTTATGTTCGAAAATTAGTACACAAATGCTTCGTCTACACCCGGCCATGTTACAAACAGATTTTTACATGTTTTGAAATGCGTACAGACATGCTACCACAGAGAGCACTAACAAGTCGCTCGTACAATAGGATCATAAGCTCGTACGAGTACAAACCTAGCCAGTCCTTATATGTACATAGCACTACTACAAATCACGTACTGGTTTTTAAAAGTTAATTTACAACACAATTGCATGCCATTTATTATTTTTATGGGTTTCCATTACAAGGCACCGAGACTATGATTTAGCCTGAAATACCGTTAAAAATCTTTTATTGTCTGGACAATGAATTACGACAATAGGCATGGTCTGCAGTCTGGAAATGATACGAGGAATTTTTATTGGTACCTACGAATACGTATAAAAAGGTATAAAAAGTAAGTATGTATTTTGTACGTACATATGGATTGACACAGCTTTCATCATTCGCATGTAATAATTTGTTGGGTTTGTTTACTGCCATTATGACAGAACACCAGTCTCGTTACAGCAATTACTCAGGGAAGCAACGGTGCATTGGAGACACCCGTGTAGTGTGGTGATTGTATGGTGCACATGTTGCCAGATGCTTTTGTTTTACTTGGGTAGTACTTTTTCAGTAGGCCCTCTCAGGTGTTCTGCCATAATGACGGGTTTATTATAAAAATAGTAATATAGCACTACTTGTAAAACTGAAATAAATGTGTTTGTGTTTTTCATGATTTTACCAAGGGACCAAATCGTGCTTTTTCATGTGGTTCAGCCATGCCAGTAGAAAATCATATATGAGGCCTCTTTATACAAAAACGTTATACATTTAAGCTGTGGACCAGATATACATACATGCATCCCTCAAAAGCGTTTCAGATGCTCACCTAACAAGTGCGTGTTTGAAAACTATGGAAACTAGTATACAAGCTATTATAATTAAAACACAAATAAAATAATAAATAAAATAATAAAATATAATTAAATCAATGGAATTATGTATGTTTTCAAATTTTAAAAAAATCCCTAGCGCATCAGAACCGCTAGAATTACTAATGTTCGAACAACAGTAGAGGATTTGTGTACATTTTGACTGTGTATTCTACCACTAGTTACTTTTCCTACTTAAGACCAATACACCGAAAGTAATAATAGACCCTAAGCTTCTATGACTTCATCGAAAGTTACAGCAATAGAAAGGTGTTTGGAGTAGCCATCCGCAAAATGTCCAATCCTCAGAAAATTTAAACATTGTTTACTTATTTTCATTGGAAATGTTCGCGATCTAAATACTTTATGCAAGCATTTGTTGATACGAATATAACAAAAACGCCTCGTACTGGCAACCCTTTGCCAGGGTGGCCAACATGCTCTAGAAAAGCGACACAAATTTACAACTTAATAATACCAATAACATATGTCCTAAAAGTTTCATAATAATTTAATAGATCGGTCAAAAGTTATCGCAATTTAAAAATTTTCAAATTTTCCTGATCTCTTTTTAGGCACCTAGCGCACACATGGGGTTAAAAAATGCCAATATATTATCCGATTCACATTTAAAACACATTCGAAATTCATTTCGCTAACTTAATTTTGCGAAAACTATTTGTGGACGGAATAATAAGTATATTAAAACTATCAATAAAATGGCCGCCGGCGCCACAGGGTTAAGGATAATTGACATTTTCAGCTAAAACTGCCCTTGGCCTTAACTTTTTTTGCGCTATTTTGGTATTTTACTGAAAAATGTTACATTAATGTTGTGAAATTTGCGTCGTTATCGGTTTTTTCGATATTGTTCATAAAGTTAACATGCAAAACTTTTCATCAAATGCAAAAACACCTTCATTTATTATTAAAGTCGCATTAAAAATAGGTTTTTTGTTCTTACTAAGAGTTTGTGCCTTAACTTTTTTTACCTACTGTATATATGTATGTACATACAGGAAATATGAATTTTTGGCCAAATCGATTTTAATACTAATGTTGTTCGAACATTAATAAAAACACTAACTTAAATAGTACCTACCGCAAGAGCTTAATATCATTATTAAAGTCAGAAATTTCACTTCACAACAAAAAAATCCTTTCCACTAGAAAACATCAAAACATTCTCAAACATTTGAAATATTCCAGAGGGAATATTTCATGTAGTATGATGCCTAGGTATTTCCTCGGCAAGTTAGTTGGAAAAAAATGGTTCTCGGAATTCATCGTTTGAACCCGACGCCGTCAAAGTACTTTTCAACTCTCATGCTTCTAAAATTATTTTACGGAAATTCATAAACCAAGGTAAAATATCAGGAGCAGGCCATGTTAAGGGCTCGCTACTCTTAGTTCGAAAATTCCTGAGAATGATGTTTTCTTTGCAAACGATATGTCTACGGCACGGATTGCGTATAGTTCGAGCCAAGCATGAATTTATGAAGTTTTATCGAATTTTTCGCACATTCATCATTTTGTATGTCTTCGCGCAAAGCTTCTGTTGTCAAGGAATTTTCTGGAAAATATTTCATATTTGTTTGAATTGAGCCCATACAGAGCCGTTTCTAAATACAAATAAATAATACTGTTTTTCTGCGAAAAAGCTCAATCATTTTGGAACGAACGAAAAAAACAAGTTTCGCATTAGAAAATTCCTTGAAGTCATAAGATAGGTGTTTTTTTTACAAGAGATTGGTTGTGGTTTATTTTTACCACCCACTTTTTACCACTCTTACGAATTACGTACATACTTATGTAGGATGTGTTTTGAGTTTTGAGTCTACCGCACAGAAAGCAAAGAAATGTCCTTTTGTGACCAGAGCGCTAGATATACAAATGAATGCCTAAGCAATTTTAGCTGTAAATCTTGATTGAAAATCATGCCCAACCACATTCAGCGCAGAAAAACATGTCATTATAATGTTTTTCTGCCTAAATATAACTAAAATAAGTATTTCCGCTTATTGAAGATATATGTATTTCTTTGAAAAGCAGTCATTATTTTTTCAGGAACTAGATTAAGAGTCTTTTGTTTTGAAAAATTTTAGCACAGATTTGTGAACTTTCCTTTTTTCTGTCAGAATATTTTCTAAATTATCTTGAATATTCATTATTTTCGTTCATTATTCCCGATCATTTTTACTAATGTTCGAAGAACGTTAATATTAAAATCGATTTGGCCAAAAATTTCATATTTCCAAATAGAAAAAATTGCCAAAAATTCATATTTCCAAAGAAAATTCAGTGACTATTTCTCGGGAACGCGCCATGCATAGGGTTGCCAACTCAATGGATCGGAAATCCGGGAGGAAAATAAAAATATAAGTGAAAAACAATTTTATTTATTTAAAATGATATTTCTTTACACAACGAGTTGCTTGTAATGTCTTTTGGTTTGCAATGATAAAGCTATAGAGTTCTTTACATGTGCAATTAAAATTTGTGCATACCTGAATTTCTGATTTTACATGATGATTTTACATTCATTAAGCCGATTACGATTTTTTCACCACGGTAGATATATAATACCAGTTCTGGCGCACTTAAGAGGAGCAAAAGAAGAGTAAATAAGAGGAGCAAAGAGGAGCAATAAGGACATGGTGCCTGCCATTATCGGCACGCGCATCCCACGCATGACGTAAGCGATGATTTGGAACTGATAAACAGGCCAGTTGAGCTGATAAACAGCCTAACTGAACTGATAAACAACCCTGGTGAGCTAATAAAGAACCTTGTTGAGCTGACAGCACAGTTGGGCTGATAAATAGGGTAGTTGAACTGATAAACAACCCTGTTAAGCTAAAAGCCCAGTTGAGCTGTTTATTAGTTCAAAGATCATCGCTTACGTCATGCGCGGGCCGATAATCGAAGGCACCATGTCTTTATTGCTCCTCTTATTTGCACCCCTTTTGCTCCTCTTAAGTGTACCAGAACTAGTATTATATATCTACTGACCACAGTTCATTTACTACGCTGAAAACACGATCAGAGGCAACATTTCCGATAGGGATCGATACAGCGAATGTAACTCGTTTATTTCTTTGCCCGATTCTTCTTTACATTTTTCAAAAAAATTAACCCAACGCAAGTCTTGTTGTACTAGCGACAAGGTCATACACTTCCCGCAGCAAACAGTAATCGTCGAACAATTTATCCTCATTTATTGGCTCATATAGAGAAGCACTCAGATCTTTTATTTAATCAATTGTACAAATCTAGTGCAATTTATGATTTTTAATCATTAATATTGTATTATTTACAAGCATATAAAAGTGAGCATAAAGTATAAATAAAAATATAAAAATTCCGTGAAGGCAATTTATGTTAAATTTCCGGGAGAAACTAATTGCATTCGGGGAGCCGGGAAATTTTTTAAGTGAACTGTATTTTTCCGGGAGAATCCCGGAATTCCGGGAGAGTTGGCAACCCTAGCCATGCGATTGAGCTCAAACTTTCAGGATACATTGGTGTATATGCAGAATAGGTCCAAGTCTCACTAAATGCTAATTATCTTTAATCCTTTGGTGCCAGAGGCCATTTTAGTGATATTTCAAATATGCCTATTATTCCGTCCACAAAAATTTTTTGCAAAAATTAAGCTAGCAAAATTAGTTTTGAACGTGTTTTTAATGTGGATCGATAATGTTTTGGAATTTTTTAACCCCATGTGTGCGCTAGGTGCCTAAAAAGAGATCGGGAAAATTTGAAAATGTTTAAATTGCGATAACTTCTGACAGAACTATCAAATTTTTATGAAACTTTCAGAAAATATTGGTATTATTAAGTTATATATTTATATTGCTCTTCATGAGCGTGTTGGCAACCCTGTAGCTAGGGTAGGCACTGAAAGTGAAAACCTTCAAGTCATCGACTCTCCTAAAAATTTGTTACTTTTTAGAACAAAAAGCAACTCGTGTATATATCGAATGCTTTGTCTACATAGTCAAAGTAATACATTTGAAATTTTACAACGGGCACGACTGGTAAACCTTCCCCAATTTACCTATATTTTTAGCATCAAAAATTTCTATTCACGGGAACTCACGACCCAATAATCAGATACAGTTGAAAATTACATGATGTATTGGTTTTAAGTAGGACCAAGTCTCACAGAAGCAATTTTGAAATTTGTCCGATTCTGTGCCAGTGGTGCCATCTTGAAAAATCACTAAGAAAAATAACTGCTTTTGGCCCTATAAATTCTGATTCAGTCACCAGATTTTGACAAAATTCACACAGTAGCTGAATCCTACTTTGAACCACGTTTGATAGAAATTTGGTTGAAAAACTCGTTTGGAACTGCCAGCTATGGCAATTTCAGTATTTTAAATTTTGAAAATTCGCTCAGGAAAAGAAATTTCTTTGCCCAATAGCTTCAAGTTCAGTCATCATAACGAAATTCATATGGCATCATAACGAAATTCGGAATCATAACGAAATTCATATGGCAAACTGAACTTGGTGTGCAAAATACTCAGCAGAAATCTAGAAATCTGCTTTTGTATTTTATTTTTGCATATCTTTAGTAAGCGATTTTATCATAAAATGTTCAAACCATAGTGTTCTTGCAGTGAAAACAAAAAAAAAATGCTACGATCTAGAAAATTTGAAAACTTTCATGAATGGTAACCCTAAATTTCTTTGTATCCCTATAACTTCCAATGCAGTCATCAAATCAATACGAAATTCGCACAGTAAGTTGACTTTAACATGGGGTAAATGTGACATATTTTTGGTTTCGGTGCTAGCAAAGGGCTGACATCACGAGGCGTTTTTGTTATTTTTTGTACCAGAAAATGCTTACATAAACATTTGCAATGAAAGTAAGTAAACAATGATACCATTTACAGTAGACGTTTAGTACGCGGACTATACACCAAATTTCACCTAAATTATTTAGTCCACCTGCAGTAAACACTCAGTACCCGACCCAAGCAAAAGGTCAGTACACGATTTCAAGCGACCTGACCTAAAGTAGGCCTTGGACTATATCGCTGTAAACACACCCGACCTAAGTCTTGCTTTTGCGCGACTATTAATAATATATGTACGTCGAATTTGAGCTCGCTGCCCTCTCGTTTGACTCAAAATCATTTAAATAATCACGTTTGAGAGACATATGAAAAGGTAATTACACAGAATGAACTAAAATTGAACTAAATGACAGCTGCCTCGTATCTACAAACGAGGACTAAATTCGATGATGTAAACACCTTAGGGCTAAATTCACTTAGTCCGCGCTATAGGTCAGGTCACCTTTAACCTCTGTAACTGCTGTAACCTCTAACCGCTGTAAACCCGTACAATGTTTAAATTTTCTGAGGTCTGGGCATTTTTTGAAATGATGGCAGCTGTAACTTTCGATGAAATCTTCGAAATTAAAATGGCTTAGGGTCTATTATTGCTTAGGGTGTCCTTAAGTAGCTAGTGGTAGAATACACACTCAAAATCTGCGCATATCCTCTACTGTCCTTCGAACATTAGTGTTTCTTTTTAATACTTCAGGTCAGTTTCAAAACTTTTTAGGTCCCAGACGCAGAATTGGACACAACGACTAGTTTGACGATCATTGCAAGCTACTGAGCCACGTGAAAGTGCTGCGTGCCACGCCAAGCAACGATTTTGAAGAATTTGAGCATCCGTAAACACTTATCGTTATCTCCGATGCGCTTTAAAATAGGTTTCGCGAGCCAAAAACAGAGTCAGAGAATAAAAAATGACTCGTGAGCTCGAGCAATACAGCGATTTTTACCAGCAAGTCAACAGGATGACTTTGTGCACAGCTTGCAAAAATAAGGAGAGGAATCTAATATATGAACCGTCTGGAATACTGGAGCCATGGATTCAATACTTTGGTTAACTACTGAATAACAAAGAAGGCCATCCGTGCGAGGTCCCGCGAACTGATGATGGACGAGAGCTGCCGCCAACGATAACAAACCGATGGTGCTCCTGCCGAACTATTGCAGTAAAATATGGAGGTGCAAAGTTTTATCATGTGGCTCTTTAACTAGCGCTGAAATCATGGAACAGTGAAACTATGCCTGCTGATTGGCATGGGGCTATTCCATCTTCCATCCATCAAAGCCTCCTATGATGGGCTTGCCAAATCAACATTTTATACGGCGAGGAGAGGATAGTATTGGTTAGCCGGTTCACTTCCCGTTTTCGTCCAGGTTCAATTGCGTCTCTACCTCTTCTCCAGATTTCTCCTCCGTATGAGTATCTTCATTGACTTAGGGAGTTTGTAATGCTTTCGTTCGTCCTTTACCGGAATATTGACTTTGTTGCCCTCGTTTGTCTGTCTTATAGCATCTGATAAAAGTTCTACTGAGTCTTCAAAGTCGCTAATTGATACAGGTGTCTCAATGATTACTGTTTCCGCCAGCGCGATTCGGCAAACTGTCCAGTTGGCGATGATCTTTCATCATCGATAAATATATTATCGATGAGAAGGAGCACCGGATTGTGGTCTAATGGCGATTCATCAAGGGCATTTATTTACAGGTTTTGGTTGATTCCGTGTGGTTCACTCATCGGGAGATGTGCAGTCATTTTTATGGTACTGTGATAAACACTTGCTGTGTTTATCACAGTACCATAAAAATGACCACAAATGTTCCATAATGTGGGTTGTAAGTAGTGATGGGTCGTTCAGGACCGAGCTTATCAAAAAGAACAACTCTTTTGAAAGAGCTATGTGAGCCATCATTTAGAACTGCTCTGCACACTTCATACCTTCACTTTAGTGGGAAGAGCGATATTGTGGAGCCAGTCAAGCAACTACTCGAGCAAATAGAGCTTACGCATATACACATAACACATCATTGGATAACCGTGTGTAGTTGAAGCGAAATCTAGGCTATTCTAACATTGGAACATGCATATATGTATGTATACTACTATCGAATTGCACAGAGGAAAGAGCCAGCTCCGTGTGAATGAAGAACCAGCACCGTGTGCAGTACGAATAGAAAGTGCATGATAAGCACAATAAGATATGAATATTGTTCGTGTGCAGTTATTGATGGCGATATTTTGTGAGCACATAGTGTGCGCTTTGTGTGGATATACTTTGCTCTAGTTCATGAGTATTTGCACATTTTCGCTGTATGGTAGCTATTTGGCGGTAGAATTATTGGGTAGATTTGGTTTTTTGAAGACTGTGTACAATGTTGTGAACATTAGAATATTAGAAAAAGGTCTCATAATGAGTAGAAAGTTAAAAGAGACCTTGAGTCTATTTTCTATCAATTGTAATAGTTGTTCGAAGATGAGTAGAAAGTTCGGAAATGAGTAAAACGCGAATGCGACTATTTCTCGGGAACGTGCCATTTGATTGAGCTAAAATTTTCAGAATATATTTGTTTACATATCAAATAGGTCCAAGCTTCACCAATTGTAAATTATCTTGGGATTTTCAGTGCCAGAGGCCATTTAAGCGATGTTTTAGGTATCTTTATAGTTCTATCAAAAAATTATTTTCGAAAAATAAATAATTTTGCAAATGAATTTCAAATGTGTTTTTAATATAGGTATGATAACGTTTTGGAAATTTTTAAATCCTTAGAGGACATATTGATATTGTTAAGTTGTCGATGCACTTAGGTTTTCATGAACGCGCTGGCAACGCTGCAGCTACGAAAAGCACTGAAAGTGAAAACCTTCGAATTATCAACCCTCCAGGATTTTTTTTTATTGGTTTTTAGAAAAAAAGAAACTCATATAAAATGTATGCCTGTCTAAACAGCCAAAGTAAAACTTTTAAAATTCCATATCGGACAAGAACGGTAACACTTCCATAATTTGCCTTTATTTTTAGCACCAGAAACCTGTTTACGAAAACGATTGGGTATTGTAACCACTTTAGTCCCCTGCGAACGAGTGTTTTCAAAAAGTGGATATTTGCTTACTGAAAAGAGGTCTCGTTTATCGCCAAAAGGAACATCACACGTGTTATTTTCACACCATAATTTTTAAGGCACAAAGATTTTCATATATTATTATTGTTGACAATCTAATTGATTTTTAATTCAAGGCATATTTAGGCTTATGTTGTCTTTTTAAAGTTATGTTATATTACATTTTGGTTTATTATTATTAAAACAATAAAAAAACAGCAGTTGAGCTTATACTTTTGCAAGCATGAAAAAGGTTGCTTTATATGGCTCTTCTGAATGGCTTTAAAAGAGCATATCTTGCAAGTGAGTGAGTTTTACGGAGCTAGCTCACTTCAAAGAGCGATTTTGCCCATGACTTTTTGTAGGTAGTAAGATCTCCCGCGTAAAAAATTGCGCTCTCATGATCGAAGAAGGCAAGAAGGTGTGAGGGGAGGCCCTGTGCGTTAGAAAATCGATCCACCAATGTTTGATAAACTCGAAAACGTCTATTTGCACCATTATGAGTGTGGCTTTTGTACTCTTGATGTCGCCTCGACACTGTGGGCCATCATGTAGCTCATATGCATGGGCCATCATGTGGCCCATTATGTAGACGGGTGATGTTTTGCAGTGGCCGACAGTGGCGAAGCATGGAAATGGCGATGGCCGAGGTTGGCTTTTGGAGCGGTTTTTTACACACATCAAAGCAGGCCATCATGTGCAACCGATAAATCACGACTGGCCCATCTAGTGGCCCATTGTGTGGAGGTAGCTTTTTGATGGTGGCCATGGTCATCATCACAACCATTGCAGTGGCTTATGATGGCCCACTGTGAGGATCTGTTAAATTATTTTTACATTGTTTTTGTTTCATACTATTTTTTTTTACCTGCTTAATTGTTTTTTGTGTTATCGTGTGGATTCTGGGAGGTGGGGATCAAAGGACTGTGTTTTCCGTGTCTTCTTGCTGTGTTTGCTGCATTTGTCTGGGTTTTGGTTACGTCTGTGAGCCATACGTCATACAGTTTATTGCCCGAGGACATGAATTCGTGCTCAGTATTGGACGTACTACATAATTGACATATGAATATTGCCTCCAAATCAGCCTGTTTTCAAAACTTCTCAAGACTTACTCTGTCCATATCCAAAAAGATTCTCCAAAAAATATCGTGTCTACAGAAAACTTTTCCGCGGGAGCGGAATTCTTGGGTTCCATAACCTCAATTGTGGCTCACACGATCCACAACTTAGTTCCATTTTGCTGTGTTTCGTACTAGCTCATTTCACTGTAGGATGGTGGGAGGCCTATTTTATGGCTATCTGAGTCAGCTGAACCAGGTGACAGTTCGAACTGTCAATCACATTTAGAATTGGATACTTTCTTTTATACATTATTTTTGTGTGTTCTAGCGTAAGCACCGATGGTATCAAAACTCGGCGAGAATCAATTCACTTGTGTGTTGCGTGTTCTGTGGTCGGTTTAATCTTGCGATTTCTAAAGTGTTGTTGGTGACTGTTGTGTTGTTTATGGTAGTATCTATTTCTCTGAATATATTTTCTAATTAATTGTCATCTAGTTGCTATGTGTTCTCTTTTTCTGGACTATTGCCCTTTGTGTAGTTATGTATTGCCGTTTATTATCATTACTTTTGCAAAGATTTGTTGCCTACGTAGTTCAATATTGACGTATCTGCTTGTAGTGTTTACATACTAAAACCTTATATATTGTGCACTTTGCGTATATTCTACTAATTAGCCACTAACTAACTTCACATATTTTAATAAATTTATCTATTTTAACCCGGCGAACAGACTTTTTCCTTTCTGTGCCATGTATAAATCTCCATCGTCCTCTTTTTAGGCGATGGGGATTTTTGCTGTTTATCACTCGTCCTACCGTCACAGCATCTTTGTCATTTCGTAGTTCTTCTAGTTGGTCTGTCAGCGATTTAATTAGCTGATTCTTTATTTTTTCGTTTCCTCCCATCATCTTTTTTATTTTCGCCGTCCTCTTTTAACGAATGGTAAAAAGCACCACTTCAGCCTTAACGCTGTTTTTCATTCGTAATATTTTTTACAAGCTCGATGCCATAGATATTCAAACATGACCTTCTGGGGCGAACGGTCGCACAGGAAGCCAGAAACCCCATTCCTGTATTTGTTTTTATTGTGCGATTACTACTTAACAAATCAATACTGCATAGCGTCCTTCTTCCACGAGCTTATTCACTCCATCTTCAAGATCTCAGTCTTGCCTTGCAGAGGTAGCAAAACGGCAAACCAACATCCGGTGAATGTTTATAAAAAAGTGCTCCGCTAAGATGAGCTAGGAGCCTTTATGGCCACCTCAAGAGCGCTCTGTTCGAGGGCTAACTATTATTTTTTGCCACTTTGACAGATGATCATCAACATTTTGGCAGGTTATATATTGGTCTACGGTCTAGTTGAGATACAGCGCCAATCTCAAGCTTTTGTAAATTACTACAATATCTGACCCCCGACAGGAGAATGGACTATCAGTTAAAATGAATTACATGAGTAACATCGTATACGTGAGGTCACTTAAGCTCAATAGACTGCAGTAAGTCCGACACTTAGACATGGGAAAAATTCACCTCGGAAAGCGTATAGAAACCATTTTTTAGGAAAAAGATGCCAAAAATAATACGCCAGGATGCGAAAAATAAAAAGACACAAACTGAGACGCTGGTCTGGAATTTTTTACTGAGACTGCTCTATACCGGACTATTGACTGCTGAATTTTAGATTGAATGTGAGTTAGAAATTATTTTGAAGGCATTGCGTTTTCTCATTTTAAAATGATTTAAAATCAAACAAAATCATAAATGAATACTAATATTCGTATCATCGAGTCAAGTAAAACAGTCTTTAATAATTTTTCAAGGCTTATTTAAAAATGAAAAATCCATGTTTTAACTATTTAATTCTGAAAGCTAATAGTTTCATTTTGTATTTAGTAGTAGGCCCACTTTGAAAAACTTTTTTAATTGCAAATGTTACGAACACATTCGCACCAAAAGCAACTGCATCACTGTCTTGATTTATGAGTTTATTACCAAAATTGAAAAAGATTTACATTTTTTGAGATCCAACTACTAAAATGGTCAATAGTCTTCCTCCAAAACTTTATCACACAAGCAGTCATAATGGAAAAAATATCAAATAGGATTTAATAGTTCTTGTAAATGTGAATACACTCTTATGAGCATTCATTAAAAAAAAACTCATTTTCACTCAAACTGGAACTCAGCTTGATGTCGCCAACTTTTCTAAGACGTAATTTTTTTCTCCCAGTTAAGCGTTTCTCCGATCTTATAAGTCACTCTTCATTATACTCTTCACCTTAAATATTATGTTAAACTTACTTTTCCATTCCGAATATTTCAACTCAGTTCCTACTCACACGTAGCCTCATTACTAAAACTGCAGTTATAAAATCTTCTAACATCGCATATAAGCGCCTTCTCAAAACCTTTAGTAGAAAGAACAAAACGTTACCGACGACGAAAGAAACTTCAACGATAACGCCCTGCAGAAGCACTTTCTGTAGCCTGGTGATGATTAAAAATTTCTTAAGCGCCTTGACATTGTAAATAATGCATAGTGCAGATTTTCACTGAATAATCCATGAGAAGTTTTCAACAGAGCAAACAATTTGTCATGTCTCTCATTTTCTACTTCATCTCCCGTGCTAAATGTGTTGTTTGAGTCCTTACAATAGCAAACATCACCGTACCATTCACTTGTTCACGACGACATTTGTACAAGAAGCGTATATGTATGACTCTCTCTCTCTCTCTCTCTCTCTCTCTCTCTCTCTCTCTCTCTGACACTTCGGTACAGTACAAGAGCACAAAGCTCCAAACAAGACTAACAAAAGCATAAAGGCCTTTGTTTGACGTCTTTAAAGACAATGTACATTTTGCTTAAGCCGTTCCTTTCTGCGGCCTGATAATTACTATCGTATACAAGTTTGTTTGTGCAGTATAATCCTTTTGAAAACCTGCTCACACATACTCGCTTGCAATATTTGTGTGGTTTAGGCTATGTCGAGTACTTAGAATGTGTCGAGTACGTAGTGCAGAGTCAAAGTGAGTGTGGGAAAATGCGAAAAACAAACGCATCAGCGATTCCATACGATTGAGCTGAACAAACTATAATAGGTTTGCAACATCAGACACTTCAGGTTACAATAAAACTAGTTCTATACAAAGCTTTGTAGTTCGCACTTTTGTCATCATAATGCGGTTAGAATAACAAAATCATCGCAATGGTGTGCTGTTTATTCTTCACGAACAATACCTTTGAAGGTGACATCAGCTGATCCTGAATTATGTTATATGCGGCGTGGACAAAAGCCTTTTCAAGTGGCTACTAAAAGTAATCAGCGAACAATGTGATGAAGCATATGGTATCACATACATCAAAATACTGACGGAGAAAATAATGAAAGTAATTTTTTAAGGTGTTTCGTTAGGAATTTGTAGCACTGGATTAGTTTTTTGTAGTTGATTAGTCACTAGACAAAAACAGTACAATATATAAAAAAATTAAACCGCCAAACTGATATAGAAAAACCAATTCAATTCTCATTTAATTTAAAAAACAGTTTGCGCCCAATGTGGGTCAAAAGTCTAGTAAAATCCAGTACAGTCCATCGTTCGCTTAGAAGACCCATTTTTTTTATTACAAGCCGTCACTTGCTGCAATTCGCATTAGTTTTTATTCTCGAATTTAATTTTAATAAAAAAAGAATCCAATTTAAACAATGTTTGGGCTTTGATTTTGCATGAAACAAATCTTTTTAAGTAACGAGCCAAGGAACTTTTCACATTTTTCCAAAGTAAGTTATTTGACGTCAATTAAATAAGAGGAACCACTGCAAAGAATTACATGTTCATTTAATTTTCTCATTATATGTTGTGCACTATGCCTTAAATAGGTGGGTTGAACAAAGGCTCAAATCATTCCAAGTAAAGCTTATATTTTTAGTACCAACTATATAAGCTGTTTTTAAAAAAAACAATTAAAAAGTCACAAGGAATTGAAAATTAAAAAGTAATTCAAAAGATTGCAGGTTATTTACTTACTCCTTGTTATTCTAATTTGTGTCAATCAATTTAAATAAAATCAGTCCAGGATTTTCCAATCTAAAAAACAATGGACATGCCAGTAAACATTTACTTACTTTCTCCACTATTCAACTTCAAATTAAAGTGTAATAGGAATATCGCCATTAACGATCTTTAGATTGTACTTACCTTCTTGCTTTCATCCTAGCGAATAACCACCAGCTAAATAGAATCAACAATTACTGACTACCTAGTCCGGTCGTTAGAATCCGTTTCAATTTCTTCGCAAAGAACGTGCTAATGATTCTCTCGGCTGTTTCTGCTGCTGCTCTACACTGTCTTCCAGGCGTTCAAAAAAGAAAAACACTCTATTCGTCGATTACTTGTGAGTGGACTATTACACAAGTCGCTGCTGCAGCAACAATTCCGAAAGAATGAAAGAAGCCGGCCATACTTAAAGTACACAGTACTGAACGATCAGCATCAGCGCCAACTAACCATCGAATTGAAAAACTTCAACAATCTAACCAGTATTTAAGTGAACTCTTTAAGAAATTGTGTTTCAAGTGAATTCCGTTTCTGTTATACGAATCGCTCAAGCGGAAACGTGACAGAATCCTGTTGGGCTTTGCTATAACGGCTGCTACGGTTGCTATTGCCTCTGCTGCGTTAGTATGTACTTATAGCGCGTAACGGGGGAGCTCGATTTCCATTGCCGAGTGTCTCGTTCGTTTCGCTAACATACACAGAGAGACATCTAGTAATGGGAACAAATGTCGTAACGGAAGTCAATTAAACTAAATACAACACCAAGATGCGCCATCGTATAACGCTAGCTGAGTCTAACCTAACACCAAGAGAGTTGTAGCTACCGGGAGGTATAAAGGAAAAGAATATCTTTGCTCAGCAGTTTCTTTCAGTTTGGAATAAAGTCAGGGTTGTTGGTTTGGCTGTGTGATGCAAAATGCTGGTATAGTTTTAAGATTCTCTCCATATTCATTAGAGTTTGCTTGCTCATTCACTCCGTAACAAGTTGAAGCTGCAAATTATTTATTATAAAGTAATGTGGAATTAGGGTGAAAACTATTCCCTAAAGATATGGTAAAGAAAAATTGGGTCGAACTCTCATAATGATATCAGCTAAATCATAAGCACAGAGAAATTGAATAGATAACGGTGCATTTATATGCGTAAATTAATATGAATTTGAACGCCGTGGTCGTGAGCTTGATGCTTCTCCAAATGATTCGTTTTCTTCCAAAAGGTGATTTTCTATGAGCGCTGGTTTAAAAAGGTTCCGTAGAAACTGTCAGTTGCTTTTCTCCATTCTCTATTTTGAATAAGTAGTCTGATATCATTCGTATAATTTTGTGTGGTCCTGTATAAGGCAGCGTCAATTGCTTCTTAGTTGCCTCTTGTTATAAGAAAACATCAACAATGACGGTGGATACATCCAACGACCCAGATATCCACACTGATACCATATTTCGGGGCTCTGAATAGAAATTCAGGTTATCTATACCAACGAATAACAACCTGTTTAGAGTATATAATATATAATCACCGGTTTTCAGCTTTCACTATTGAAGCCTACGAGTAAATCGCTGGGCCTAAGCTGACAATGTAAAATCCAGTTGAGATGTAAGTACTCAAATCATTGCAACGCTACTATCATATAAAATTTAATATTAGTATGTGCTAACACTATCTTCGGATCATGAATAATAATTTTCATACATATACCATGAAACCGAAAACCAACGAAACAATCAATTTATGTCCGAAAACATCAAGCAAACCAATTACATTTTCTGAAATATTGGTCATAGTCACGCGAAAATCGTGGGGACGATTCCAAGCCTGAAGTCTAAAAGCCGGGCTACAAAAATCCAATAATCCACAACATTTTATTTTCGTCAATAGGCAATCAAATCATCCTCTACACCATAAAATCAAATCAAGAATTCGAATTCAAAAAATCAAATCATCCTCTACACTTCAAAATTCTTCGCGGAATAAATGCCCAAAATCTGGCCTTTAATATTTATAATCTTATAAGACACCTGACCTACCTTTCGTTTAATCGTTGCCCTAATAAACTTCGGTGCAACTTAAGCAGTGAAACAATCAGCTGCACAGCTAACACCCATACATTCTGTCCAGCGGTAAAATCCTTTACTCGACTTCTCAAGCTATAACGTTGTGCTCCTTTAGCATATGCCTCAGCCAGTTTCACTTTCACCTGAAACGGTATCCCTCCTAAACGGTCACAATTTGGTGTAAGTAATACCTTTTCATTCTCAAAAGCATGTAAAGCCGTGAAAGATGCATACTCCGAACCATGATGGATAGGTTGGTAGTATCAAGAAATGGCGTGAAGGACCTATAGATTCACGTACCACATTACACAATACGGCACCTGACTCTGGCAGATTAGCATCCAAATTCCGATGATAATTCATTATGGAAGCATGATTTGCAGTGCGGAGAGATTGGTTCGGCTTTTGAAAAGGAGTGTAACAATGACTTACACCATACTGAGCCAGAAATTTGGAATAGACCTTGGACACGAATTGGATTCAATTATCAGATTGAACTGTTTTGGGTACGGCAAAGGTATATTCTCTTTCAAAAATTTCACCGTCAACTTCACTGTTGCTTTTGGTAGAGCTTTAAGCCAAAAAAAAATTGGGTATAATGGTCGAGCACCAGCAGCAACTGCGTACTTCCGAACTTTGAGCGGTGATATGGGCCCCTAAAGTCAATGAACCAACGCTGCATTGACCGATCAATCCAAGTTGGACTCATAGGTGATCGCATTTTACTATTCGTGGCCTTAACTTGTTTGCAAGGAGAGCAATTCTTAACATAACCGATGACATCTTGACGCAGTTGTGGCCAACAACGTCACAAAACATCCAGAGTTTTTCGAATACCACAATGTGATCCATAAGGGCTGTCGTGATAACGTGCCACCAGTGTTTATCTACTTAGCTCAGGTATCCATACATTCACCCGCGGAATATTTAAGTCAAGACCTTTATTGGACCTTTGATGAACATACAAAGCCCCATTCGGAACGCATATATTCTCAAACTGGTCGGGATGATGTTCGATCTGCCGTACCAGATTCGTGTAGTCAGGCTCTTAGAATGTCTGTGTCGGAATATTCAGGAAGGCCAACAACCACCCAGTCAGGTTCATCATCAGAGTTGCACGCTCGTGATAAGGCATCTTGAACGATGTTTTGAGTGCATGGTCGAAGCTCAGTGTTGAAATTAAACCCTTGTAATTTTAAGCTCCACCGTGTTAGTCTGACCTTTACGCCATCAACCATTTAAAGCTTGCATTATCCATGATAACGGTGAATGGCAATCCCTTGACGTATGTCCAAAAACGGTTGATGCTTTGCATCGTAGTTAAGTACTCGAACTCTGTGACGCTTTAGTTGCGTTGTGCCGCATTCATCTATATGGACATAAATGTAATTATCATAATTTTAAAGGAGGACTAGGCTGATGCCGATGGCACTTGCATTGCACTGAATAAAAAAATAACGAGAAAAATCAGGGTTGATCAGCATGGGTGCAGACACTAACTTTTTTTTTTATTTGTTTGAACCCTCTATTGGCCACCTCCACCCACACGAACGCCTTTTTACTCTTCAACAAATCCGTTGATGATAAAGTAAGAGATGCGATTTTAGAAATGAATCGTCTTTACCATCCGGGCATTCCCATAAACCTCCTCATAACTTTTACAGTTCCAGGCTCCGGATACGAAATGATGCCTGATACTTTTTTGGGATCAGTGTTTTTGAACTCCATCATTAATTACTCATCTCAGGCATTGAATTTCTTTTTGTACAAATTTGCTTTTCTCAACTTTAATGGTCAGGTTCACCTGCAGCAATAAATTTGCCACAATGGTCAGCAATTTAAGATGTGATCAGCAAATCGTCCAATTAAACGAATCCCTGATCATGTAATTCGTGCGGGATGACTTTATGCATCAAAAGGCACATTGTTTGGGGCGCATTACAAAGATTATTCATCCAGCGGAATATGCCAAGAGGCATCTTCAAGATCTAAACTAGTGATTAATTGTGTAGACTAAAGACGCACCAAAAAGCCTTCTACCAACGGCAAGGAATATGGATATTTAACAGTAAGTTCAGTTGCGTCCAAATATAGACGCACTTTACCTAACTTACAGACAATACGACTAGTGAGCTCCAAGAACTCTGGCTCTCTTCAATCACCCCCAATGAAAAAAATTGATTGAGCTCTTTATACATAAGTTTTTGCACGATAGATGCATTTAAATGATTTTCCTGCTTCCTAGCCACAAGAAATATGTGAACTGTTTATGTTTCACATTTCTTTTCTTTTGATACCTCTCACCTTAGTTCATCTTCCTCTGCCAATTTTTCCTCATCCGACATTAATACTTTTTGATTGTATTTTACTAACCCGTTGGAGGTCAAAGATTTGCTTACTAGCCTAAGCAGTACCACCAGCTATGGTCCGGACAGTTTACCTACTATCTTTGCAAAGTCATTGTCATCATCATTGTGTGGTTCTTTATCTGTACTCTTTAATCTTAGTATTTCTTCCCGCATGTTTGCTTCTTCCTGGAAATTCGTAAATATTTTTCCCACCCTTGAAGCTGAAGATTCGTCCTGCATCTCCAATTATCGCCCCATATTCATTCTTTCTTGCTTCAGTAAGCTTCACGAAAGAGTTGTTTACAATAGAGGATACCCAATAATTAAACCTTTTCTTAAAGTTAACAGTTTCTAACTGACTTTTGGTCAGTGATACTGTTGCGTTCACGATGGACCAGCAAAAGCAAGTGGATGTATTGTATTTGCGAAGGTTTTGAATCTGTGAACCATGGTATCCTTCTCTCAAAGCTCGATGGCTTCAATATTTCGAGTCAGCGTATATGCTGGGAGTAAGCATTGCAGGTAACCAGAAGTCGTCTCAGAAGAAGTCTCTCCGATTCAGCGTATTGGATCAGATCTTTTAACTCCTGTATCGGCAGCGGGAGTAAGAAGTCAAGGGAAAAATAAGCTGAGGCGAAAGAGTTGATGTCGTCTGGAGTTGATGTGTTTAGATCCATTTGCAGAGGCCCTTAGACGATGTCCGCGTGACCTCAGGAGAAAAAACTCTGTAGGAGAAAATTTCCACTGGATCTCTGGGTTTTTCTCTGGATATCTGTCCATAGCCAGTCTCAAGAGTTGGTTCCTCACCACTTTCTGATTTGGTTGAATTTAACCGCAAACAAAAAATAGCTCAGCACCATACGTTATCTGTCTCTTAGCATCAAGAAACTTCTCTGGTCAAGTACAATCATCAACCACCTTCACTGACGGTGGGATTGTTTGCCTAACATGCCAGTGATGTGATCCAAATGAACATGCCAGTGATGAATCCAACAGCCGACATAATAGTGTTTGGCGAGATCGGAGTCCAAAATGGTAAATTTGGGCCGACTGCCAGTACCCAGTTTCAGAACGATCTGTGTGGAGCAGGTAACTTGGAGATGACCGGCCACAAACTTCGCCTGCGTGAAGTTGTAAACTGGTTCCGGCTCCGCTATCTCCCGCCACAGTTCGTTTTTAAGGATCGCGCACTGACACACCTATCACAATGATAAGAGAAGAAGACGCAGCTTCTGCGTACGTTTTCCTCCCTGCTTTCGCGGATGGTTTGTTTGTGCCAGAAGGACCAGCCTTTGTGATATCTCTGTCACTGAGTTTGACATTATCCGGCACTTTGCGCTCAGAAACGCAGCAATCAGATTTGGTCTCAGCCTTGTATTGCTTCCGTGTGCCACCGCTGACAGATTCGGCATCTATGCTGGCCGGCAGGGAGATTTCCGGTGTAACCGGCCCCTCCTTACTTTTCATTGGGAAACATCGACATCTTGAACTCAGTCCTCTTCTGTCGACGGCTGAGAGCTTCACTTGATTTACAATGTCCAATTGGCGTGGCTTTGCACCCATTCATCAGTCCAGGACGTTTTTGCTCCGAACTGGCAATATCAGCATCAACAGCCAACCTTTCTTTGACAACTCCAGGTTGGTTCAGAGGTTTCGCTGCCTGACATCCAGTCTCCAGCGAAGTACCTGCAGCTATTACTGCATTGGTCTCCCTGTCAACGTTGGCCAGCAGCTTTTCCCTTTTGCGCAGTTTCGTACGGTGCCTGCAACTGATAGCCTCCACGGGTTTCCAGAGTTCAGAGGAATGAGCACTCTTACTTTCTATACTACCTGCGGGCGTCTCATTTACACTAGCCGGAGCTACCTTCTTTAGCGGATCCCTTCTTCTCTTATGTGAGGATTCGGGAGAAAACGCAGAGTGTATTTAGACGATTGATTCCTGTAAAAAATTACTAATGGCTCTGTTGGATATATTGCCAGTCTGCAGTTTTCTGTTCGTGAGCTGGCACGTTTTACCAGATCATCATTTACCCTCAACGTACCGTTTGCGCGATTCTTACATAATTTTTTCTACACTTTTACGCTTGCCTAGGCCGCATAATTTCTTGAATATTGATCATCTTCCGCCTTTGTTACATACTTTTAAAAAACAATCAAGAACAAGTATTTTATGTTACGAAATGAACTTATTAAGTTGCTATTCATTGAATATGTATACTTTGAATAATCTGAATTTATAATCTTTTTTTTCTCTTTCTTTATTTTTACGCCTTTGAAGTTTTCTACTTTATTTTATTTTCATTCTTTTTTTGTTTTATTTTTTAATTGATTCCTTGTCTAGTCTTTAATTGGATTTGTATCTGTTGATTTAGATAATATTAAATAAAAACATAAACAAATAATCAGCAGCGTAATACCTCTCTAATTGCTGTTCTCTTTGCTGACGTCTTTGTGGTGGCAGGTATGAGCCAGATCAATCAAGTAGGCCCGGGTAGAATTAATAAAAATACACCCGCTGCTCATACTGTTTATTTGTCAATCACATCAACGTTCTTGTTTCTTCATCGGTCCGTGGTGTGCGTTGTTTCAAAGTATTTTTCTGGTTCCTAAGTCTCGACAATAGTAAAATTCCATCATTTGTTGAAACTATTCGAAAACTTACTTCGAATGAACCGAATTTCATAAATTGAAAGCTTCAACCTTTCAACTTCAATAACATTATATCGAAACACCCCACTATTTCCAATTTCCTACATCACTTTACAACACAACTAACAACAAAGTATGCAAAATCAATCCAACAACATCACTATCACAAAATTGGAAGAATACTCCACTGACTGCACATACTTGCAGTGAATCAATAGTATTTCAAAACTTTTAACACATTTCTCTAGACAAATTTGTAAATTGCAAACAATGCCACTCGCATAGCAACTCTGCTCCAAGCCTCCCACAGTCTCCAGTCAGTTGCTTCCAAGGCGAATTCGAATGCGAATCCGAAGAGAGACATCGAAAGACGAACTTGAAGCACTGTTTATAGTTGCGTTCACACTACCCTACCACCTCCGCCACGGCACGGCTATTTCCAGGGAGGCTACAATCTGACTCGAGCAAGTAATGGGTTTTACGACGTCAGCTTTTTGCCCGCACGTATAATAGAAAAGTCATGTTGTCCTCGGTTTTGCTTGGCAAAACTTTCTCGCACTCTCCGTTCCGATACAATGGCAGAAGCCTCCTATGACCTTAGCCTCCGGTCTGGTTCTTAAGAATCTCAACTACCGACTTCGCCATTGTACAAGTCGGCAAATCGAATTTCCTGTAGACTCAAGGATTTGACTTCCTAAATCAAAGACTGATTCTCTGCCAGACTCCGATGTAATAGCATTCCGCACTGTGTAGTGTACTGTACTCGGGTAGAACTGTAATGGGAGAAGCACCAGCCCAGGATTGTCTCTAGTGCAGGACGAAAATTTAACTCCTGTGAAATTTCGAAAACTATTTTCGTACATTCTATTATTTTGTGCAGATGTTTCGTTTTTTCTCTGCTGCTTCATTCTTTCGTTCTTTGATTTGGTTGCTCTTTCAACGGTAATTTGTATGACAGTTGAAGAAGCGCTTGAAGGAGGGCGAAATGAAAGTCGGTTGATGCAATTTCACGTTGATATTGCCGTAGGTTGAAATGAGATCAATTTCGTAGAGTGAATCGAAAGTGAAAAAAATCTCAATGATAAAGTGATGTTCTAATATTTATTTCATTAAATATTAACGCACAGAGGAAAATAATATTTCGAGATATTTAACTTTCCCAGCGAAAAATTACTGAGCGTCAGTACATTTATGAGATATACAAAAAGATGAGGTAAATAAAAAGATTCAGCGAAAGGATTTTTTTTTTGCTTCGAATTCACACAATAAAACAAATTGTTATGGATTTTAATTTTAGATACAAGAGTAGATATTTCCAAGAAAATAACACAAATAAGTAAATGTTAACTTCCAAATAAAATTGCTCAGCCATATCCAACCTTCGTTTTCCGAAGAAAAAAACTATTCAACTCACTCGAACAGTGCCCTTTTATTTTGCACATAATAAATAATCGTTGAGGACTCACTTTGTCAACTAAACTAATCCAAGATAACATTTTTGATCGGAAACTGATCGAAAAACTTGTTCAGTAGCCTTAACGATATTTCACTGAAAGCTTTCGAATATTCCGGTTCGGATTCGAAGAAAATGTCCCGCCAGTTTTCATTCATAAAACGATTTGTTGTCTCGCTTAATTGCTTGTCACCATTAAATAAATTCTCGAAATTCATTTCCAATTTTTTCGGTCGCATGAACGTTTCCACGGACGTGAAATGCCAGTGTTCAGTTCCATCTTTCTCCTTCACGACAAATTTCAATTTCTGGCTCATGTCCAGATCGATGAATTTTATCGAGCACTTGCCATGACCTTCAATCGGCAGTATGAGCATTCGACCCGACATCGAATAGTCACCTTCCATCAAGAGAGTGTTTTTTCGGTAAACGAATTCGATTTCGTGTTTGTCCAAATCCAAGCTGTGAATTGAAGGAGATTTTGTTAGCTGGGTAGGTTTGGTAGGTAGTCAATGAGTTGGCAATAATAAAATAAATTCATGAGGGTGGCGAATAGCTTAGATGCGTTTTTTTTTTAGTAAATCGAGGTCATATAATAGAACGGTGGCTCTCTATTACAAGCATTGAAAGCTAAAATCCTTCGAATTAATGAGTCATTTTAGTATGTATGTATTCTAGAAATCTAAGGCTCACTTGAAATCTTTTATAAGTGTCTCGGATATCAAATGGGGAATGACTAAATTTTTAAACTCCTGCTTTAAAGCTACTGGGCCATTTCCTTGTTGATCAAATTTTAGATATTTTATTACAAATGGTTCCAGATTGTTCAATCCTACTTCCATATATCCTGAAAAAAATCATTTAGCAAAAAGTACAGTGTATGAATAAACGAGACTTACTTGTTACCACTTTCGGTAGTGCGTCGTTAATAGCATCGACCATACACTTTCTGTGGCCAGGTCCCAGCTTACAGCGCTTAAAATCACTTGCTGAAATGAAAATTGTATTTAAGCAAAATCGTCAATTTTGTTAAATGAGTGTAATGGAACGAAACTAAAATCTATTTGATTTAACATTTCCCTTGTTTATTTTACATTAAATTTTGTATGCTATTTTCATTTTGAAACAGGCCTCCATCAGACCTCCAATTGAAGAGTTCTACGTATTTGAATAAAAGTATTAAAAAAAATTCTTCAACTAATTGAAGCTGAAATTCAATTTCGCGTAGCCCACAGATTTCACCTTTTTAGATTGCAATACCTAAAGTAGGACACAGGCACACATAGAATCTTTTAGTATCTCCAACGAGTCGAGAAACGGGTTTGCCGAGCCAAAAAGAAAGCCTGGGAAGAAAATGTGAGGAGCTTGAGTAATACTGGGAACAAACGCACTGTACGCTGAAGTTTTACCAATGATTGCGCAGGATGCAGAAGTATTTACCTCACTGTTTATGCTGCAAGAACATAGAGGAAAACTTGATTCTTAACGAGCTGGAAATACTGGATTATAAGCCGCTGAACAACTAACAATGTGAATAGCTGAAGGTCCCGTTGAATGAATACAATAGACCCACTGAGCAAACTAACAGCTCAAGAAAAAAAGTTTCAGGAACCGGCGGAGTACCCGCCGAAATAATCATATTGGAAGTGATATCAGCTAGATGAAGATGTGAATTTAAAGAGTGAAAATAAAAACCGAACTGGTGTTCATTATAGCTTCATAGCAAGCGGTTAAGAGAAGAATGAAAGTATAGCTCTTTACAAGCAATTAGGGCATGAAATACCCCGATATCTAGAGAGACAACCGTAATCGCGTAACCATTGCAGTTACTGGAAGAAAAAACTTTATTAGAATAATCTCGATTCGCCAATCGAATAGTATCTAACAGAGCCAAATATTAGATGCGATAACTTCCTCCTCATCAAAAGCAATTATTTATCAATTTGAAGAAAATATCAATTTCGTCCGTCAATGTGTAGATCTAGGATTAATCGATCTTCAAATTCACGTTGACAGAGACAACTTTTGAGCAGCCCTCAGACGCGTTGGTCGGTCCCAAACTCAATGCGGCATCTGTCAAACCTCCCACGTTTTTGCAGTTCAATTTTGTTGTCTCTGAGTTGGGCTCGGTAGTTCTTAAGACGGCTAGGGACATAATTGGGAATCCGGATCTGGATTGTCCGGACGAGGTCCTCAAGAGAGCTCTCGTTAGGTGTCTCGCGACGAGTGACTCAGCAAAACTACGTCACCTCTTGGAGAGCCTCCGCCTACGTGACTGACAGCCTTCCCAGTTGCTGCACGAAATGCAGCCGTTGGGAGGTTCAGCGGTGGGTGTAGAGTTGCTACGAACCTTCTGGCTGCAACGGCTTCCCGAGTAAACTCAGGTAATTTTAGCCTGTTCTTTGGAGGCCATCATCGAAAAACTGGCAGAGATGGCTGATAAAATCATGGTAGCTTTTGCTAGGCCCCAACAACATTAGATCGCCATCTCCGCAACGCAGTCAGACGTGGTTGAACTTACCAAGCAAGTGGTTGCTCTTACCTTTCTGGTTGACCGACACCTGTGAACACGGTCACGCCTTAGATCTAACAATAGATCTCATTCGCAAACACACATAAAAATCTGCTATCTTCAGAAATTTGTCTCAAAGGCACTTAAGTGCACTCTTTTATGCGCCTACAACCGAATCAAAAATTGAGTCACCGTTATCGTCAGACGGTGAAACAACGCGACTTTTCTCCCAGCCATCGTCTTATTATTCACAACAAATTGTCTAAACGACACTGCCTTGTGGACACTGATGTAGACATTTCGATGCTTCCTGCGCCTACAACCAGATGACCTCCACCTTCTTGTATTCGACCTGGCACGGCAAATCAGTCGACAATAGACACCTATGGACGCAAGGTTGTCTCATGGGACTTGATCATTGCTCAGCATTTTAGATGCACATGCAGTTATATATATTTAATTTATTTATTTTAAATTAAATAATTTTTATTTGTAAGTTTTCTATACCCTTGCCTTGATACATGCGCTTCTTCAGAAGTACAAAGCCATCACGGTCAACACAGGGTTCTGAGAACCCTATAAACACTAGGTTACGCACCACATCTTGGTCACAGGCCCTCCAATAGTGTCGAAACCACGACGACTAGCAACCGATAAGCTCGCGGTGTGAAAGAAAGAATTGGAATCCCTGCTACAGTAGCGAATATGCCGCTCTTCAGACAGCAACTGGTCCTCTGCACTTCACATGGCTCGTAAAGCTAATGGAGAATCACGTCGCTATAACTATCCCGCTTAGATATCCGACATCTTAACGCTATAACTATTCCGGATAGATATACAATTCCAATTATTCAAGACTTCTGTCATGAAATACATGAAATACATGACAAAACCATCTTCTCCACCATAGACCTGACTAAGGCCTACCATCAGTCCATCATCAAAAGACTTACCTATTTTAGTGGAACTCTTTAATGCCAACAATATCTTTAGTATAGAGTTTAGACAGAGTCCTTACATCTTAGTTGTGATACCCAATGTATACTGTAAGATTGTCTATGTTCAGCAAGCTTAGCAGAACTAGGCTCGAATCAACACGGCTACATTACACAATAAAAATACCAGAAACACCTTTGGTCTTGCGTTAGGAATCGCCATTGAAGAGCTCTATAGAGGGATAGTAAGTTCTGCGGCCAGTTTGCCACGAGTAGATGGGAAATGGATACGCCTTAAGAATACTATCATTAGTAATGCTGACGCCATCCTAGGCAGTAGTGGCAAAGATCGGATCGACTGGTTTGATGGTGAATGCAAACAAGCAATTGGACGTAAGAATGTTGCGTACCGAGCAATGCAGCTACCTCATAGAACGCAGGCACGTGAGGAGGAATACAAAAAGCTCAGAAGAACAGAGAAGAGACTTCACAGACAGAAGAAAGCAGCCTGAAAATAAGACCTGATCTGTTAAATATAAAGATCTAGAGAGCGAGGTCCGCAGAGGGTAATTTGATCATCGGTCTTGAAGGCATTCTGGAGCGATGGACACTTCTCATCGCTCCAGAATACCTTCACTTTAGTAAATTGCTAAACAGTTCGCTCAAAAAAGAATCGGAGTCGTCACCAATTGAAAACGAAAACCTTATGGTGCCGCCACGAAGCATAGAAGAGGTAAGAAGAGCAATAGGTTAGGTTAGGTTAGGTTAGTGAAGAGGGTTGCCGGGAACGCGGCCAGCATTAGGCCACCAGTTTGGGCCCATTTACCACCCTCATAGACAATCACACGCATTCACACTTCCAACCATGGCACTGGCGGGATTCGAACCTGCAGGCCCCGTAGCACGCCGCTTTTTGGCCTGACGCCTTAGCGAGCAGAGCTCTTGAAGAGCAAGAAGTCGGCTGAAATTTAACAAAGCTCCTGGAGCGGAAGGTATGCCAGCTGAGCTGATGAAATATGGGGAGCCCACATTACACCAAGCAATTCACGAAATTATATTGCACGTGTGGAAGCATGAAGATCCTGCAGGAACGCCATCATTGAGTAATATTAATGTGGCCTCATCACAGGCAAATCAACAATTGATCAGGCAGACAATGGAAAAATGTCTGGAGTTTAATATTCCACTGTACCATCTATTTATAGACTTTAAGCCCGCCTATGATAGCAAAGCCAGAGTTCGGCATCCCAAACAAACTGGCAAGATTATGTAGGTTGACCATGACCAATGTAACAAGCCAAGTTTTGCTTTCCAGACCGTTCAACATCTTCAATGGGCTCCGACAAAAGGATGGTCTCGCCTACCTCCTCTTCAACCTGACATTAAAGAAAGCAATCCGAAACTTTGGCACGTCAACGAGAGGGACTACGGTCACCAAATCCAGCCAGATAATGGTTTATGCAGATGATGCATATATGTAGACAGATCGAGCGAGTGACACAAAAACTGGGGCTGCACAGAAATGTAGGAAAGAATAAGTACATGGTGGCAGCATCTGCAGGAAGAACACCTAGAGTTGGTCAAATCTGCAGAGTAGTTGAGCATGAATTTGAAGTAGTGCCATCATGCTTGGGTGAATTATAGCAGCCAATAACAACATGGAGGAAGAAATAAGAGGCGACTGCTTAAATTCAACAAAGCCTACTAGAGTCTGTCAAGGCTCTTCAAATCCCGAAATGTCACCCGAACATCAAAGTTCCTGTTGATTAAACCAGGCCACACTAGCTTCGAATATTTAAGATATAATCTTCTCTTTGCTTGCCAAATCTGTAGGAGAAGAAAACTATTTATATAGCACAATCCCTATTATTCTTTTATAATCATTTTATTATGGCTAACGATTTTTCTCTATAATATTTATAAGAAATTCGAAATAAAAGACCCCTCAATGATGAATTAGATTTAAAGTCTTTTGAAACTACCAAAACGATTCGCACACATAGTAAAATTATGAGCTTGAGTTTTAAAATTAGGAATATTTATTTGTCCCGCAGCAATGATCAATTCGGCTCCGAAAATTCTCGCTTCAGCCAGAAAACATATCGATCTACCTCAAAAAAAAATACATATTTATAAATTCGGTAAGAAAGTCTACGTGTTGAGCTCAAAAATGTCAAAGTCGAAAAACATTTTATCAAATTCACCTCGATTTACGTAATATTTAAATACTGGTTTTAAAACATCATACACTTCTTATTGCATTCAAGTTCAGATTTGTAACAGAAACTTGTTTCCAAAGCAAGTTCTAGATTCACAGAATACATCTTCACAATAAATTCTTGATACGAATAACTTAAACAATACAAAACACAGTTTTAAACTCACGTAGTTCTTTTTGACCACAAATTGTTTCCAATGAAATTGCTAATAGGCCAATTATCCAATACACTTCCATCTTATCAGCCAATTATTATGACTTTGATAAATTCCAGGAAGAAATAACTTGCGCAAACAAACCGATTTGCAAACAAAATTCGACTAAAATTGATTCGATTTCGTGTGTTTGTAGAACCCTACTCGACTAACTTCTCACAATAATTCTTGGACAAAAACTAAACCAGCCCGATTCGATCTAAAGCATTTTTATAGGAAATTTTGTCTTGCTCTTAAATTGTTTTCTTCGTTGAAACCGAATATTGTGTGTATAATGCAAAAGCGGGTAGGCACTACATATAAATACTAATTTTTGAAATTCGCAAAAGCTTCATGTTTACGAGCCTATTCAATTGTCCACCTGTGTTGTCGGTCAAGACTCATTAAAATGTTGTACAATTAAAATTAACTTGTCTTCAATTTCTAATGGCGAAATTTACCATTCAAGTTCAAGTTTCAATTGAAATTATATGATCATAATATATGTAGATATGTATGTACATGTACATATGTATGTTTACAAGCTAAAATATTACATGTATGTAAGTATGTTTCGAAGAATGACTGCAAGCTATTTCATCACACGTGCATACACCTGTTATACATATGAGTACGCCCACGGTATACAATAGAGCCTTGAAATTGATACACATGTAACCTTTCCGCAATCTGAATTGCCTGAGCATTATCTATCTATTATCTGATTTACGACTGTGAAATACTTTTTAAATTACTGTAATTTAATGGTATATTAATTGATATGTTGGGCAGAGGAGTTTGTCGGTAACTTCCGCTGGAATGTATTAAAAATCATGGTATTCTGATTCTTACTATTTAGTGGTAAGAAATTTTCAAAAAATTACAATTTGATTCTGTTTCGTACTCGAGACCACATATTAGTGAACTTTTGCAACATGCATTTATTTTTTGCAGGAAAGACATCTTTCAAGTTAAAAGTTAGAGTAGGTTGTCAGTGTTCATTTATTTTCACATTATTTTAACATAAAATTAATTTTATACGCTATAAAAAATGTTTTAGCTCAGTTCTTAGAAAAAGTCATCTCCACCACTAGTTTATTTATTTCCTTTTATTTTTGTTTAGCTTTAATTGTAGTTTTTTCTACATTCATATAATCCCCAGCATTCAGAAATTGCAATGTTTTAGAATCTTGTCGTAATGAAAATTAATTGTAGAATTAATTTCGAAGTCTTAAAGTTGCTAAACTAAACAACTTTAGACTCTAAATATGTATGTAGCCTTGAGATATTAGAATAAGTTTTCTAGAAATGACATACATATGTATGTAGTTACGCTGTTGACGGGAGATCTTTTGTTGGACTATTTCCATATTTTGTGAGTGCAGTGCATGGACCGGTTTTGTCTCAATCACATTATTTTGGGCAAATTTTCAATAATACTTGCAACCTTATGAACACGATTATCTGACTTGTCTTGGATATAAAAAAGCACATTCAATATTCGGTGACTCTTAAATTCTACGTAAACTTCCTTCCAGTCCGCCTACACTAAAATCTTCTTCAATACTAATTCCATGACGATAAATGAATTATATGTTTTGAATGAATTTAACTGGTATGGGGAATTTTGTTTCAAGAGATGTTTATATATATGTACATATGTTGATGCCATCACGTTATGTCTGGGAACGTATAAGTTCATCTTCTTTTTCTGGAAAAACATAAAACCAAATAACATCTGATGATTTAAGAACGGTTGCCGTCTAGCTTTAAGAGGTAAAAAAAAGTAACTTAGCGGACTTACAAAGTCTGTCCACAAATCGAAATAAAGCGATATATAAGATCACTCATAACATCTCAAATTCCATTGTTAGTCAAGTTGAGATCAGAACGACACCTGAATCAGAACGCTGGGCAGATGAAGGCTGGGCAAAAATTCGTGGTATCCAGTCAGGTGGGCTATGAACTCAACTTCTATAGCTCAATTGTCGTCTTCTTTTACAACTTTTCCTGTATAACTCAATGGACACGCAATGGTCACTTACTCAAAGGACATTCAATGCAGAGGTTTCTAACAGATTGATGGACAAAGTGAATTTGCTTTAAGAAAACGTTGGTGTTGATTCTTACTTTTCATTTTCGTTGTCTGGAGCCGTCGTCGCTGCTCCCAGGCAAAAATCTTCGAAATTTTTTTGTTCATCGTCCTAGCGCGGAAACATATTCAGAATAAATGGAACACGCTTATCAAAAACTTCAAAAGCCGATTGGTTAGAGCACTGGCTTCATGTGACTGTCATCCATGGTTTAAATTCAGCCATCATGTCCAACTGAGCTTTAAATTATGCTAGCTCTAAAAAGTATCTGCATCAACGTAAAGGTAAGTGTGCCGTGGAATTTATCGCCATACATGGATTGTGAATAAAGCATCTCAGGTTGGACTCATATTGAGAAATGCATGATTCTGGTAGCTGCTGTACTTCCCTCGATGTTCGCAAAGAATCATCTCCATGAATCACGTTTGGCTCATTTTACCTTCTTTTTTAAGAGAAACAGCACCAGTCCTCACAGTTTTCAGACGGTCTCGTATTCTACAACGCCAGTGGGGTACTATTTGCCTCCATAAGCTCACCATTTCACCATAGAGTCACGTTTCCAATTGCAGGTTTCTTTGGGGATTGTGATCTGTAGACTAGATTTCCACATAAAGGATTCAAATTTCCAAATTAATTCAATTCACATTAAATAATTCATAATAATTCCAATTAATTGTTCCTGGCCAGTGAAGTCTAGGCCATCTTAATCCCTGAGATGGGTCTTTGTTTTTCTAAAGTAAACTGTGAACACTTTTTGGGTCAGATTTCACAGCTATCGATGTTCTAGCAAAAATATTTGTTTACAAACACACGTTGGTTGTGTACACAAACACACATTGGTTGTGTGAAATCAAAATTAGAAAAAATTGCTTGTTGGTGGCGAATTAAATTCTTATTTTGCCCTTGTCTACTGGCTTCAACAAACTGAGATTCAAGTAAAGACCCGCTTCTTAAGCTGTGTTGTCTGGAGGTATCTCTCCTGCACTCAAAAAAAAAATATATCGCTGACAGATATAAAACGACGGAAATATAATATATCTCACATGAGTATATGGGTGTATTTTGAAAGACATAATATATTCACGGCAGATATAATATAAATATTTATCGTATGTAAGCAGAAAAAAGCTCAGGGGATTGCTCTTTGAAGCGAGCGCTTAGCCATGGCGGTAAGGAGACACATATGGGAGAAGCCGATAACAACTATTCCATTATTCTTCTAAGTGCCACATTTATTTCTCATTTTCTAAAGCGCTAATGTTATTCTTAGTCGCTACTTAAGCTTTAATCTGGCACTTAATCAATGGAGCGCTGGTATTATGCCCAGTCGCTGACTTTTAAGACAACATAAGACGAACAAATACAGCCATGGGCACGGCGGGATTCGAACCCGCGGGCAGTAGATCGCTGCTTCGGACTGACGCGTTAGCGAGCTAAGCTACCGACCTTTTTGCAAGCTCAATCTCAAACTATAAACAAAAGATGCCCCATAATTAGAAACGAAAATAAACCATATATCTACGAAAAGCATATTACATTGTTCAGTGGTCATATTATACCTGCCGCGTATATAATATACCAACTGTATGGATTTCATATCTTTTGCTACCAGAAAACAGAGAAACCCATATAGAACTTATACCTGTAGCGTGCATAATTATGATTGCTGTGTGCATATTTTGTGTACCCGAGTTATATTTTTTACCTGAAAGCCAAATTTTACTTAAAATGAGTATAACTCTGGATTTCCATATACTCATAATACCTTTTAAATCAATAGTTATACCTGTTGCTAGTATATATTATGTATCACACATAAATAGAACAAAAATATATTTGTAGGAGCAATTTTGTGCCCACTACAGTTAATTATGGCTATTACGGATATTATTATTTTTGCTACACATATAGCAGAGCGAATTTTTTTTTGTGTGTGGAAACATCGCTATAGGTCAACATAATGTAACGGTTGCCTTCAAAGCAAAGTGATCCCTCCTCTATCGATATTAGTAAATCCTCTTGACCACATTTTCCACGAGACTCCTTTCCGAAAGCTACGCTGTCTTTTCTTTTGAGCTCCAAAAGGTTTTGTGTAAAAGATACAGGATCGTGTTAGATTCTTAAGAGTAAAAGTTAATACGAGTGTGGAGTGATTAGTTCTACGACACACTTTACCCCTGATTTAAATCAGGTGCCTAATCAGAGCTAGGTGAAGAGCTCGTCCGAATCTGCATTCAAACGAAGGACCCCACATGTAAGGAGCCAGTGCTGGATCCGCTAGGCTACTTAAGTTAACTCTCTTTAAAAAGATTCTTACTCACTAAAAAAAACATAGCTCGCCAACCACGAAAATCAAAACTAAAACCGATTTCTCATTACTTTAGCTAAGTTGTGTGCTACTAGCACCTACCAGGTATCGGCTAAGTTCTGTTCCGTAAAACTCCGAGGTGTCTATAAGGAATCATTCTTCTTTTTTTGAGCGCAAAACCAGCTCCACATATGCTGTCGTAGCTGAATAGGCGTCATGTGACCGTAGCACGAAAATTGAAAAAAACATCGTCACTTACCTCAACACTACACTTACAGAACTTCGTCCTGACTTTCCCCATTCTGTGAAGGTATTTCCCCAAGTAGCCGTGACGCGATAGGAATCAGCCCAGGTAGAAATGTATGCCACCGTAAGCACGATTAAGCCACAGTTCTAAGGAGCCTAAACGTCCATGCCCTTTTCAAACTCGTAGCACAATGCTCCGTCCAAAGTTTAAGAAATCGGGCGTGTGCTTGAGCTGCTACTACTTCTCTTTTTAATTCTGCTTTGTTTAAGAACACCTCCCTACGTTCGTTCGTAAATATATCAATTGAAATTATTCCTACTATGACTAACAACGTCATCGTCATAGGCTATCGAAAGCCCATCTTCCAGCATTTGAAGGTGAACAGACAATCATAAGCAGCATTCCATAGGTCTGACCCAAGAACGGAACCTTGTGCTGCACCAGCTGCAATAGTTTTGCAAAGAGTTACCTTATTCATTTCGTAAATCGAATGGTCATCTTTAATGTAGTATGTTACCATGGCTAGCAGGTATTGCTCTACCTGAAATTGCCGCTGGTTATTCTTAGCCACCGATTCTTCTCTGCACTCGTTAATCTATCGCTTTTGTTAAACTAGCTACTACTCCTGGGCTGAATGGTACCGCTACATCCCTCGGACTCGTGTCAGTCAGCTTCAACGCCTGTAATCTCTTTATCGCCTTATCGGTTGCCGTGTCACCCCCCTTTATTACTGGTTGCATTTTCTTTGGAAAGAGTTCTCATCATATGGCTTCCGTTTATCATATAGCCATTTTAACACATGCGTCCATGCGTCCACGCGTCCGTGCGTTTTTAGATTTCACGAATCAAGTCAGTTTTTTAAAGGCAGGGCTAAGGCGATAAGTGGATGGATTTTACACGCTTATAATGATGTTTTTTTTTGCTCCGTACAAATATATTGATTACAGAAAATTCTATACATTTATCAATTTATCTACATATATATGTTTGTGTCTTGATATTCATATGCATTCAAATTTTCTCTTAATACGTAAGGATGCAAAAAAAAATATTATAGACATCATCATATAATAAAATAATCATCCACAAAACATATATTTAAATGATCATCAACGAATCATCCACACATGCCACTGAGCGAAAGAAATCATTATAAAATCGATTGTACATCATGTACATGAATCAGCATACTCCACCTCCTTCGCTTTAGACCCGCCTACATAAACAAAATCAAATTGACTCGTGTAAGCAAAACACGCTAGATCGCAGGGACGCGTGGACGCATGGACTCATGTCTAAAAAAGGGCATTACGGAGCTTCGTCCTGACTTTTCTCATTATGTGAAGGTTATTTTTCAAGTAGCCGTGACGCGATAGGAACTAGCCTAGATGGAAATTTATTCCACCGTAGACACGATCTAGCCACAGTTTTTAGGAGCGAACTTGCCTAATCGTCCATGCTCTCTTAGGTCTCGTAGCATAATGATCCCTCCAAAGCTTAAGCGTGCAGCTACTTCTTACCTTCTGTTCGAAAAACTTCCCTACGTTGGGTCTTAAATAGGTCAGTTGAAATTATTCCCGCTATGACTAACAAGGCGTTTACTGAAACCGTTCTGTAGCTGCTTGCAATTTGCAGTGCTCTCCCACGCTGAACGCTCATCATCCTAGCTTAATACTTTTTCAATCCTTAATGCAGTGGTTCGTATATCCATGCATACAGCAGCAATGAATGTGTCATTTGCATGTCAAGCGAAATTACAGCCACTAGCATCCCATCGCATGCTTTTCGTGTGTACTCTTCTTAACCCTCGAAGGTCACACCTATTTTTTCGATCAAGGAGGTCTACTACTTTTGTTTTTCACCATTTGGCTCCATATCAACCAATCGTCTCGAAAACTCACCCTAATATAGTTTTAACGTTTTTAAAACAAATTTTGCAAATAATAAGTTGAATATAACTCGCAAAAATTTTTCAGAAGCTCGGAAAAAAACTGTTTTTTTATTTTAGTGCATATTACAAAAAAATATTTAATTTTCATTTTTAAAATTTTTTTAAGGAAATTTATAATTATCTTCCTGAATAGCAACGAAATTGGGGAATAAAAAGCATTAAAAAACGTACTTATTTCGCAAGGTGATTGATGATTTTTAATTATGCATTTAAATAGATGTATTAATTATGCATTTAAGTGTTTAAATTATTATATTTTATAAATACTATATTTTTACGAATCTCCAGCACAGTCGTTGCACATATAAAAGCGATAATCATCGCACATTGGGCGCAAGCAACTGATATACTGCATTTTTGTTTTCCTAACTTTTTGTAAGGGCAAAGTAAACATCTCGCTCTCTTCACCAATTGAGGTCTACCTTCCGGATTTGCTGGACATTGTACATCTAGAATTATATATACTTCTAATTTCTCTACGCAAGGTTGCATTTTTCAGCTTCTCTTGTAGATACGGAGTAACCAAATGCATCACAAGCTGCTTTATAGCAGTTGTAGCAGAGAAGTCAATCTTATGACTGTTAGCTTGAATATTTTTACATAAATATAAAACTGTTGCATTTACTTGGGCTTGATCAAGCATGCCGAAGAAAAAACGCATAGGCCAACGGTTTTTTGCTCGGCCAGTTGTGTACGCATGACAAAGCTTATCAAAAACGTCTGTAGAGAAAAGCGTGCGTTCATAACAAACATGTGCCGCATTCAAGAAGTGCGGTTGTTAAAATCCGTTTGATTTGAATATTTTCGTTCAGTTACACCAAATCATTGTTCGATTCAAGCAATTTCAAGAAAACGCGTAAACATTGACGCGTTTGAAAATAACGTTCAATCAAACTAATTACTTTAAACTGTGAAATCATTTGATTCGAACACTTTATTGTTCATTATGCATGGTGGATGTATTTGTCTCGTCTGAGAAAAGATCAAACTTAAACCAGATCAATTCAAACTCTTTTCTCGTTTTAATGAACGGTAATTGTTGTCGGAAAAACTTCAGTTGCCCGAAAATGTACAAATTTAAAATTTTCCTTCATTTGATATGAACACGTTTCGCGTTCAGGATGATGCATTTGGCGTTCAATCAACCCGAAAATTTCAAATCATCTGTTAGATTGCTTCGCTTGCATTAGTAGCTCATTGTTGAAAGTGAATAGAAGTACGTGTAAGTGTTATGGACTGCAATAATTTTGCAAACATAGGAGTTGTTTTGGTGAAAACATTTGTGAGGAACCAAGAGGATCGAAAGTTGCATGATCTATTAAAATCATGAGACATGGACTTCGTATTTCCGCAGTTGAAAGGTTAAGTATTTACTTCATTCTTATTTCCGAAAAAAGTTGGGATAAATTTGTCTGAAACCAGAAACAGCAGTTGGTAGTGATGAATTGGCATACATTCAAGCCCACATGGCCGAATTTTTTCCTGGTTTCTCAAAAATTGGAGTGAAGGCGAAGTTTCAAGCTAAATGGAGGCTATGGCGTAAGCAAACATTTCCTTTTTTACGTATGACCGGTAATTTTTTACAACGATGGTTGATATCGAATAGTATTTGCTCATTTTTTGATCAATTCAGAAAAGTAACGTTAGTTTTAAGATCGTCTTTGCTTCAAATGTGTAGCCATTTTTATAAACGTAGAAGAATTAAATAATATATATTGCAAGACAGTTGGATTTTTTGAGCGTTGTGAATAATTATAGCATCGAGAGAAAAAACGTGCAGCGAATATATATTTTCCTTGACAACTTTTAATCAATAGGATAGTGAGCTTGATTATTCACTTAAATTTCAGCTGTCCTTTTTAGTTTTTTTCTTAGTAAACAAATTTTGTGCAGTTAATACAAAAAGGTTTTGACAGATTCTCGTGATTGTATCGTCTCAGTGCTGCTAAATTCACTATTACTTCCAAAAACAAGAAAGAATATGAGCTGCTCCAAAAGAAGGAAGGTGACAATCAAAGATGCTAGAAATTGTTAGGTTGTTCACATCAAAAGCATTGATTTATTGAGCCAAACCTTGGTAGAAATTAAGGAACGATTTCATAGAATTAAGCAAGTATTTGCAGTCTAAAATTATAGTTGTAGGGAAAAGTATCAACTGTTTAGAAGAGTTTTATGTGTACGTTGACAATATTAAATTTAAATATTTCTCATTTCAAAACGTTCCTTAACTTAGAACATCCGGAGTTCTGTAGAGGAGCATGGATACACGGAGAGAAAAGTGTAATGAAATTATACAAAAATTGCAATTGATTTTATTGCAATAGTAATAATTTTTTACCCCTTTACCTTTGCAATCAATTGCACTACACATTTTACAACTTTGCAGTGAATTCTGTTATTACACTGTAATGCATTTGATTGTAATAATGTAATAAAAGTAATAATACTTCGGCAATGAACTTAAATACAATAATAATGAAATTCATCACCATTCGTAACGAAATTTATTATTTTCATTGGTACATAAGACTAATGAGTTTATAGTTAATAACATTGCTTTAAATTTTTTCCGCACAAGGGTTGATTTTTTCGCGTTTTGGCCTAAAATAGACCATTTCACCCCAAATACAGATGCCGATTCCATTCGCATGTTTGCGTCGTCTGTTCTGTTCTATTTCTATGAAAATTCACTTGAAAACTTGTAACACCAAACACCACAATTCTGAACAACAATCTGAAAATTCTAAGTACGGTATAATTATCAATGCTGCACAGGAAATTTTTTGCACCAATTAACACAATTCTAAGTCACAAACTGAAAGTTCAGAATTCAGTATGATTTTCATTGCGGTGGTAATGACGAAACGTAAAATTGACTACGCCGAATGAAAATTCATTGGTCAATGTAATACTATTTACCAAAGACAGATTTTGTTAATTACGTAGCTAGTTAAATTCATCGAATGCATATTGATACCTGCCAAATGATTTAATGAAAGTTTTTACTACAGCGCAATAAACAGGAGTAAGTTGTACTAAGTAATGGAATTTACTATTCTTTGTAGGAAAATAGTAAGTTTTCATCAAATTTTTAATGACGTTCATGTTTCGATATGAAATTTCTGGAAAAGTAAATTCTATTATCCACTCTAGTAAAAATCACAACTGAAATTTCTCTCCGTGTATTCATCCAAAGACTGTTTTTTTGATTTTATGTGTCCAAATAAAAAACCATCTTCTCAGATGTCCGGTTTGATAGCATACCTGAGAAATATTAGCAAATAAGGAAAAACATCTATGACGAACACATTCGAAATTCACAAAATTAACTTTTTCTCAAGTTTGCCTATGCATATTTATCCTTTGACTAACAGAAATGTTTTTTAAGTAATAAGCCGTTATGATTTACTCGTATTTGATGCATGTGTTTGCAATTAAAAAGAATGACAAGTTCATTAAGCTTAAGAAACTAATTAAACGTATGTATACTTATGTGAGATTATGTTAAGAAAAAATTGTTAACCCTTTTGAAGTAAAGGAGAAAGCAAAGCAACCCTCGGTGATGTACTGCTCTTATAGATTTAAGTGTGGTGTAGTTTCTATTTAGATAGTTGTTAAGTATATGTTAATCACAAAAGCTATTTCAGAAATAAATTGTATTGAAGTCAAAATAATAAAAAAACTCTTTTTCATTTGTTTACCTATGATAAAAATCAAATTATAAATGTATCTGCAAAAAAATGGTAAGTTTCTTTTGTAATTAGTATCTAGTACAATGCGTGACGATGAACACATCATTAGTATATACTAATATAACATGCCTCTTTGTGTTTATTGCAATTCCACCCATTCGAATTACAAAATAAACAACAGAATGTTCAAATAAATTTCCTACATTTTCAATCCAAATAGTTGAATTACGTTCAAATCAACAGCTCTTCACTATCATAATAAACGATTGTGATTTCGAGATGAACAGAGTTGCCTATTCAACATAAGTGCTTAATTTTGTATAGTGAACGTTGAAAAAAGTTAAGCCGAACGCTTAATTAGTTTAATGTAAAAATTATAAATATTCATTCTGAGTGCTAATAAAGTTGAATCGAAACGATAAATGTGTTCAAACGGCAACGTCTTACACAATCAAAACAACTAACAAGTCGTTCATGGTAAATATTTCCGCGTTTAACTATTGCGCGTTCAGTTCAAAAACATTATTGCTGTTGAAACAAATATATTCGCCATTGGCGCCGTTTTGAACGCGAATCTCTTTGTTTTGATGCACTTTTTCGTTCATTGCTACAAGTTCATTTTTCTCAGTTTGCCTCTTTTTATTTTATTATAAAATAATACCACTTTTGTTATAAATGTGTATATATAAAAGGTGGAGCACGTGCTTACTAGATGTTCTTGTTCGCTCAGTAGTACTCCATTTTCTTTTATTTTTACTGCGTAATATACTTTTCGGTCGACCTCGTAGTTGCTGCTCCAACAAACGTTGGTTCAAAATTTCATCCTCGGCTTCACTGTAATACGAACTTGATATATCAGTCTTTGCACTGACAAATTGTCTTCTTCATCAGAAGCGTCGCCATCAAAGATCTCCGAATCATCATGCAGAAGTATACTTTGAACCCGTGAACGCCATTATTCCAGTTTACTATAAAAACAATACAAATGAAACTTTATGTGGCCACACTTCACACTTTAACTTGAATAAAAAATTAATTTTAGTGGAGATAATTACTAAATTTTATTTTAATCAAAATAAAGTAAAGGTCACAACAGGGTCAATATGACCTTGCACCAACTTTGAACGACGCTCAAAGACAACTGAGCGTTGCACTATACATGGGATGTATATAAAACGATAGTTAATACTTCAATCTACCGACAGATAGCATACTAGCGGCCAAGTTTAAATTTTACTAAACGATATTGGTGAGCAAAGTTGAGGTATGGGTCTTTTAGACCCAGTGTGACCTTCGGGGGTAAATGAATGAATGTGCAAATGTTACATGATTTTTCAACCTATCCCAACCAACCAATCTACAATAATCGACAGCTATTTACTACCCACCCCAGAAACGTATGTTCCGCCGCCCCTCCCAAAATTACACATCCACAATACACAACACAATACAACACACCGAAATTATAAAATACAGTAGGCTAAGTAAGGTGTAAATATAGCATATATTTTGCACAAATGTTTAGATGTGTTTTTCTATTTTATTCACAAATATAATTTTATTGGAAGCCTTTACTTTCAAACTATGGTTCATCTTTAATTTGTCATTTGTCACAACACTTATTTCTTGGTACATTGATCTTACATCTGAATCATCCGGATATATGGTATCTATAAAGTTCATCATACAGTTGTATTTTGTATGATCAAATTTGTCACAGCCAGGTAGTGTTACCAGTTAATGTGAACCATCATAAAACATTCACTCTGAACAAAAATGATCTATGCACTGTGAATTTTACTAATAGGATACTTGTCATAGAACAAATTCAGCAACTTCAATGAAACTGCGCTATAGAACTGCGAATATTGTGGTTCGATTTCTTGTAAAACCACTTGCCAATTTTCATTTATCATTTTGTTCACGGCATCGCCCAATTCCCTGTTCCCATTGAACAAATTTCCATAGTTGACTTCCATTTTGCCGGCTGTGAAATATGTTGTGGCTGATGTGAAATGCCAATATGTATCGCCATCTTTTTCAACTTCCTTGTACTTGAACGTCTGAATACATTTCAAGTTCTTCATAATCATGGAAAATTTGCCATACCCTTGCACCGGCAAAATTAATATTTTGCCCTTCAACTCATAGTCGCCGGATAACTTCAGCAATGGGTTGGATAGAGTCATATGTAATTCATGATTCTGCTGATCGACTCTAAAATGATTGGATGAGAAAAAATATGCATAAAAATAAATGTTCGGAGAAAAAAATGTTAAGTAGAAATCAAATATTTACTCATATTTCTCGACAACAATCATTGAAAGGAAGTTAATTAGTTGAATGTTGCTATATTGTTGGTATATATTTACTGGTCCGGAGCCCTTCTGTTCAAACTTGGCACTTTTAAGGACGAATGGATCCAGAACGGGCAGTCCCAATTCTTTGTAGTCTACGATTATTTGGTGAATTAAAAAATGGAATTGAATACATTGACACATATTTACAAGTTTTTGCTTTGGGAAATCCATCCATCAAAGCATCTTTCATGCAACTATTGAAGTCATCCGAGCCTAGCCTACATCTTTTGAAGTCATTTGCTGAAAAAATTAATTTTTATCATCTATTATACTTATGAATATATTTTCAGAGAAGAAAGTATTATAAGAACTATTGTTGAAAACTTAGATTTGTAATGATTTCCTTTCAGCTATGTAGCTCAAATTTGGACAGATCTTAATCTGCTTTGAAACTTGAAAGTGAACAAACGTAAGGATCTCGAGATGCAGGTAGATGAAAAGTCTTAAAAAATTTGTATGGTACATTTTTACCGTAAAATAGATTTTTTTTTAAATATAATGGTGTAAAGCTTTAAACCGCACTATTTTCATGGAACTAAAAAATATTTCCCAGCTGATACTAACGTAAATCTTTCGCTCCAAAGACATTTTGTACCAGCAGTCCTAAGATAACGATGCTTACACTCTTCATTCTATGTTAATCTACACAAAAGTTCAAATAATTGCTTGTCGATAAAGTCTTAAGGCAACTCCGTTAGCACTGAGATATTAAGATAATCTTTTTTCTATTTTATAGAAAAATTTTAAGTTCAAATTGCAAATCAGATACAGCTGATAGAAATTATTTTAATTCAGAACCATAAATTAAATTCATAAATATTTAACTGTAAACAATGTATATCATTAACTTTTAATTTTAATTCCGTATAACAGAAAGATGCTACTTGTAAACGTGATCTACAGTTCTTGCATTAATTTACAACTGAAACAATGTAAACACCTGAAGTGCACTGAAATAGAACCAAACTTCCTTCAATTCTATACGTAATGAATTCAATTCTATGATATAATACAATGAATTGAAATTGCACCCAGACAAGATTCGTCTGGGTGCAATACATTAAATAAGATTCGATTCAAGTTTTTCACAGGCAAGCAAAATATAGTACTAAAAGTTAAACCATCGGCGATTCAGGTAAAAAATCACGCAGGAAAAGAATTTATGTTTCATTATTGAACTGAGGACTTCAATTTCGAAATTTTAGATCAAAAATATGAATTGTTCATTTGCGTTCATTCGAAAAGAGTTTATACTGATGGAAAACTCATTGCAAAATCGATGAATATTTTTTAGTTCAACTGTGAAGCCTTTGCTTTAATTTTTCTGGAACTTTATTTTAATTACCTAATCATAAAATTTTGCCAACATAATTTTACGAAAAGTAAGTTTAGCAAATCGGGGTTCTTGACACAGAAGTAAATAATACCTGCCGTTAATGGAGCTTTACATTACAGTTAATTTATTTTAGAGCTAGAAATCATCAGACTAGTTATCTTTCATTCTACTTTTTATTAAATACTACACTCAGAGAATAAAATGTAAAAAATAATTCAAATAATAGCATGATGACTGTTGGAACTATAATGACAATAAAAATCAATTCCAATAAAATTACATTTCGTTTGAATTGATTAATATACTGATTCAGCAATGTGTGTTGATCAGGGGCGTGCATTTCATATAGGCACAAAAGCACTGCCTACCCTGCTGTGTTGCTTATCTGTTCTTTATATTTATTTTACTAATATATATCTATCTACAATTCAAAAAATTTGATTTAAAATTGAAAAATAAATCGATATGAATTACACGCATCTGGCAACTACCTATATTTCATACTCTAATTTCCTCATTTCCGATTTCGCATGCATAGTCCAGCAAAGTAAGTAAAAAAAAACCAAATATGAGCGTTGAAAGGCATGCAACCTCAGTGCCTTTACCTTACGCACACCTTCAAATGAATTTCGTATCGATACACTACGGCCAACTGCTCTCAGCTTCAACAGTATGTGCAAGATTTTATATCAGCCAAAGGCATGCCTGCCTTCATGAATGAGAAATGATACGATACGCCGCTGCATGACGTCAATGCTCGCTGTGCAAGGGGAAGTAGCTTGCAGGTATACATCACAAGTGCACGACGGTGCACAGGCTCGGGCAAACCCATAGTTGAGTTTTTACTATGCAGGGGAGTTGCCAGAACAAATAGTTGTACGTGTATAAATATATAACTTTGATGTCAAATCTAAGTGTTATTTTTGTATGTTAGTGTCTCAGATAGGAAATTTTAAAAATTATAATATTCTTGATTAAAAATAAAAAAGTTACACATTTTTTCTCGAGACAGAATTTCTATAGGAAAATTCAATGTTTGCCAAAAAATTATCTCAGCAGACAAAATGGCACAAGAATTAAATTTAACTTAAAAAAAGGGAATGCTACCCATCGCTTGCCAAATTTATTTGGCTGAAAGCGCACTAAGTGGTTTTTTTTGTTTACCATGTATCATATTCGCCAGTACAAAAAATGTGTGGAATGACACTGAATATGTAGATTTCTCCAATACCGATAGACATTGAAGAAGAAGGCAGATTACATTCGAAATATCAATATCCGGAAAGAAATTAATATACATGAAAAATTGACGAAGCTGCTGTACAGGCTAGGTAATATCATTAACGTGTAAGGAATAAACATTGTGGCAAAAAATATAATAAAAATAAAACCAAAAGAGCCCGCAGGCAAAAATAGTAAAGCCGCTAGACTTTAAACTTTCTTTGTTTATTAAACATTAAGTTAGACTAACCTATAATAAAAAATATTTTCAATTGATTCCTGATTTTTCGTTTGGCTGTAATGTTTACTTCTAAGAGTATGTAACTGCCTACCCTGCGTGAAGAGCTTATGCACGCCACTGGTGTTGATTAACTAAAAGCTTATCGGTTGAATTCAAACAAATTATTTCTTTGTTTCAATTGTCGAACGTAGCCTTTTGCAATTTGAGCTTTTAAATACTTTTAATTCAATAGCTTATGTTACTGGATTGATAACTTTTAGATTTAGCTCAGACGAAAGTTTATATTTGAAACCTTCCGTGTTTGTTTTAAGAAACTTATATTATTCAAGTGAGCATTCTCTGAGCGAATCAATTGCAAATCACGAATCTGATGCTTCCAATGGGCTATAATACGGTGCTAGCTTTCAGTGAACTACAACGAGACATAATGTTGTCAAACAAAAGGTTTTTAAAAACAGCTTTGTTTTATAAATGTTGTGCGGTAAACTTCTTTGCCTTTCAAACGTACACATAAATACATACATGCTACAAAGCATTGTTCGCCCTTTCATACGCTGAAGAAAATTTGTGCTGGAGAGTCGATAGTTTGAAATAAAAAAAACAGTTTATAGTTTTTACAAACTAATTTATTTCATATCTTTATTCATATAAAACAAAAAAGTAATGCATTTTTTGAATTCTAATGTAGTGTCTTACTTTTTATGAAACGTTGGCCAGATGCTACAGTGTATATATGAATAGGAGAGCTCTTAAAATAATTTATTGAGTTTACATAGAATAGACATTCTTTGTGCTGCTACATTGGCTGCCAACCAACCTACTGATCTCACAGCAAGCTAATCTTGCTTCTGTGAGACTAAATTGTATCTCAGCATGGAATAGGACAGAGTTCGGTCATGCGATTATCTTGGCCGAGGGAGTACCCGCACCAGCGGTTGTTGACTACATCGCCCCACAATGCATACTGGATTTGGAGTTTACAACTCGCATTCCATGCAGGGACGAATGGTGTGATGGTATCACCCTTGATATTGGGCTTATCCATGTGTACACTGACGGCTCAAAGCTAAACAATAGAGTCGGGAGTGGTATATACTCAGATGAGCTGAATCTCAAGCTGTCCCTCCGTCTACCAGACCACTGTAGTGTCTTTCAGGCGGAGGTAGTGGCTTTTTATCAAGCAGCCGACTGGCTTCTGTGTAATCAAATATTCGGGGTTAGTATTGGTATTTTTACAGATAGCCAAGCAGCTATTATGTCCCTTGCTGGTCCTTGTACAATGTCCATGATTGTTGCTGAGTGCCGTGCATCTCTTAGGGAGATGTCGAGACATTCGGTTGTTCAATTGATTTGGGTACCTGGACATAGGGGCTTTCAGGGCAACTGGGAGGCCGATGAGCTAGCAAGGCTTGGAACTTTGCTACCTGAGGTCTTTTGCTCCTTTTCAATAGGTATGCCGATGACATCGGTCAAACTGGCCATAAGGCAAAAATATCTTGAGGACGCTAAGAAGTCCTGGGCAGATGAATAGGTAACAAGGCAGTCTTGGGTATCCATGGATGCGCATTGCACTAGGCAGCTTTTAGGCTTAACTCGAAGCGCCCTTCGTTGCACTGTGGGCCACTGCCTTGCATGCACAACGTTTGGGCGTAGAGTTTAATGACTTCTGTCGGAGCTGTGGCTCTGAGGATGAGGAGGAAACCGTCCTTCACCTCATGTGCCAGTGTCCGGCTTTGGCAAGGAGAAGACTGGCGGCACTTGGTGCACCCTTTCTCTCAAACCTGACGGAACTGTCCCTGGTAAAGCTAAAGGGGATAGTCCGGTTCCTCAAAGGAAGCAAATGGTTTCCTGACTTTAGTGAGTAGAAGAGAATCACTAAAATATTGTGGTATCACAACGGGCCTCTCCTGTGCCTATGTGTGCTGGTCGTCAGGCCTCTGAAGATCGGCAGCCACGTTAACCTAACCTACATAGAATTCATTTTGATATTGTCCCAGCTCATATGGGGCAAAATGTTCCCAAAAATCAATAACTTCTATTTCTTGAGTAAAAATAAAAATTTTTTCTTCATTACTATTACGTATTTTATGTAACCGTATTCTTCCTTCATTTGAAAGCAAATAATAATTTTTCTTATAAGTAACTCCTTTATATATAATACTCTCTGGCGATATCAAATCATTATATTTTACACCACTAGCAATCGGAAAATCGGAAAAGTTAATAATATCAGTCAAATTAATTCGTTTATTTGATTTAAATGTCGAGTACATTAAATAAATTAAATAAACCATAAGCTGTTATTTTTCCGGGACGTTGTAATATGATCATATCTTTTTACTTCTTTATGCTTGGATTCAAATCTCAAACTCCACAGATTTTTTAGGGGCTCGCAGTTTCTTATAACAGTTCCATAATGCACCATGAAATGGTGCTTAGGTTTCAAAGAACCCACATTATATTTATAAAGAGTATGATATTCTAACTCAATATTTTCTTCAAAAATGTCCGGCAAAAGTCAGTTATTTTTAATAGTAGTCAAAATATTTCCCAAAAAATGTTTTCAGGAGGAACTAAGTCACCAAGAATCAATGGGAGAAAATGTGTAAAAGTGCCACGTCTCTCGTGCAGAAATTTTAAGTTGATGTTTTCGCAAATGAATCATTTCTAAGTTGGGTGATTGGCTCCCTATCTCAGTTTCACCGAAGTCGAATATTCTTTTTCGATAATTGATTATTTCTCAAGATAGCACTATCGATTGAATCAAATTACTTAACAAATTACTTAAAAATGTCATGCATTATGTCTGCCGAAAAGTACGTGATATGAAGCAATATTATGAAATAAAGACAATTCCTTGATACCGGTAGCCTTAGAATTATTTATTACTCTCTAAGTCGGTCTTATAGCTTATTTCATTTCGAAGGTAACACAATTTCTCATCAATGTCCGCCATCATATCTAAGTTATCTCGCCGGCACAAATAGCAACACTTTTAACCGTTAAATGACTTACTAAAACCGAGAATTGTTTTCAAACCCAACTTATCGCCCAAAATACAACCTAATACAAAATATACATGACTTTCCTGCTCATTCACTTGAATTGCCAAGCCAATTTTCTCAAAATATTCTTCTACAATTGCATGAAAACAATTATTTCCTTTTTCTCTAATATACTTTGATTTTACAAAGCCTGCTGCAAAGATAAAGTTTAAATTTGAGAGAAGATGCGCTTACTTTACCAAATTAGAACACTTTACCAAATAACTCTATCGATTTCGATTTTATCCGATGATTTCGTTGAAAGTTACATTGACAGAAAGATGTTTAGGGTTAAAAACTCTAGCGCACCTGAACCGCTAGAAAACTAATTTTCGAAGAAATTTTCTTTGAGTGACAAAAAAGTGTGGAAAGACGTAAAACACTGTTTTGTAGAATCATATCAACCATTCCTTATCCAAAGCAACAAAACTCAACTATAACACAAATGATGAAAATGTTCAGTGCTGGCAACCCGAACGAAGTAGTCCGAACGAAGCGTCCGTTCGGCAGTCCGAACGAAGCAGCAATAAGTTTACCATAACAAACTCATACTCAAATCAACTTATCCTCTGAATTTCGTTCTCATCGCAGGATTTTATCGAAATTTTCAGCGGTTAAACGTTGTTTGAGGCTGCCATCCGAAAAATGTTCAAAACTCGGAAAATTTCGAAATTGGTTTCTTATTTTTATTGCAAATTCTTTGCATATGAGAACGTAATTTGAAGCATCTGCTGGTGCAATATTTACGGAAATGGCTAATGCTGGTTACCCTGTGTGAGCAGCAAAGCAAAACACATACCAAATCTGCTTCACGTTAAGTTAAACCCAACCAGTAAATTTTGTTTCAATTGAATCACTGCGCTGGACGTTATACGGGTGAAAAGAATTTTAGGGCTACCACCCTCAAAACTTTTCAAGTTTTTAAAGCGTTAATATTTGTTGTTAATTTTCATTGCAGGATCATTTCCATTTGCATATCTAATGATATAATCGCTCAGTAAAGAAATTAAACAAAATTACAAAAATGGTCATAGTTGGCAACCCTTTCATGATTTTGGTACGAAATTTCTACGACATTTGGTTCATATTAAGGTTCATTTACTGCGTGAAGTTCGTTCTGATTTCTACACTGGACCGGAAGTTATAGGGAAAAAAGCTTTATTTTGCTGAGCAAATTTGCAAGATTTAGGAGACAAAAATTACCATAGCTGGCAACTCTATCCTAATTGTTCAGCAAAATTTTCACCAAATGTTACATAGGGTAAGATCCAAGTATTGTATGAATTTTGTCAAAATCTGATAGTTGAATCGGAAGTTATAGGCCAAAAACCGGTTTTTTTTCTCAGTGATTTTTCAAGATGGTACTACTGGCACAGGGTTGCCCGCTTTTCAAAATCACATCTATCAGACCTGGTCCTGGTTAATATTAACATGTCCTGTAAATTTCACTATGATCGGATAACCCGGTCGTCAGTTCTCGTGAACAGAACTTTCGAGTGCTGAAAATAGAGGTAGTTTGATGATGGGTTGCCGTTCTTGTGCGAATCGGAATTTGGAAAATTTTAATCTGACGTGATGGACAAAGATTTAGATTTATCAATGATTTGAGTTTTTTGGCAAAAAGCAAAAATTTTTGAGGAAAATCGATGTTTTGAAGGATTTTTTTTTAAGAGCCTGCCATAGGTACAGGGTTATCCACACTGTCTTTGAAATCCATGTGTGCTAAGTTCTAGCCTACATCAATACGTTCTATCAATTTCACGATGATCGAATGTTCCTGTCAGAAGTTATGACAAATCAAAATTTGAGAAAAATTCCTTGCCCACTTTTAGGCACTCAGCAGTCACACACGGCTCAAAATTTCCAATTCTGTGTCATGGGCAAACCTAAAACATAATAAGTTTTTATTATCAATACTTTTTGTTACAAAAACTTTACACTGCTTGGAAATATAGGAGTACCTGAAAATTCACTAAAATGCCCGCCGCCGCCAAAAGGTTAAAGATAACTGAATTCGAACAAGTCATGGACCTACCTACTATATACATCTACGACATCCGAAAATTTCAGCTCAATCGGATCCAAAGATTACTTCTATTAACCGATTTGCTGATATATATATATATATATATATATATATATATATATATATATATATATATATATATATATATATATATAAATATATATATATATATATATATATATATATATATATATATATATATATATATATATATATATATATATATATATATATATATATATATATAAAGAAATATGAATTTTCAGGGAAACGAGTTTAATACTATTGTTCTTCGAACATTAGTAAAAACGAAAGATGTTTGAAACCAAACATTTTCTAGAACTTAGGAAATTTTAACATTGGTAACTTATTTTCATTGTAAATGTTCGTGATACGAATACTTAATGCAAGAATTTATTGATACGAAAATAGCAAAAAAACGCCTGGCGCTGGCAACCCTTTGCTAGCATCAAAGCCAAAAATAAAAAAACCTGCCTCATTTTCAAATTAACTTACTCTGCGAATTTCGTTTGGATGCGATGTCTGCATTGGAAGTTTTAGGGGTACAAAGAAATTTCGGGTTACCAGTGGCAAAAGTTTTCAAATTTTCGAAAACTTTATATTTATTGTTTATTGTCACTAAAAGATCATTGCAGTTTAAAACTTTTACGATAAAATCGGTTAGTGAAGATAGATATTGCAAATAAATACAAAACCAACAATAGCTGGCAACCCTATAATGGTTTTTTAAACCGATTCTTTCTGAATAATGCCTATATTAAGTTCCATTTATCATATGAAATTCGTTTTGATTTCATGACTGCATTGGAAGTTATAGGGCAAAAAACTTTATTTTCCTGAGTGATTTTTCAAAACCCAAGACACGAAAACTACCATAGCTGGCAGCACCAACCGAATTTTTCAACCAATTTTTTTTGTTTAGACTAAGGTTCAGCTATTGTGTCAATTTCATGCAAATCTGGTAACTGAATCAGAATTCATAGGACAAAAAGCAGTTTTTTTTCTTTATATTTTTTCAAGATGGCACTACTTGCACAAAGTTGACTGCATTCCCAAAACGCTTCTATCAGGCCTGGTCCTACTTAATACCAATACATTCTGTGAATTTCAACTGTATCTGATAATTGGGTCGTGAGCTCTCGTGAACAGAAGTTTTTGATGCTTAAAATATAAGTAAATTGGAGGAGGGTTACCGTTCTTGTCCGATGTGAAATTTCAAAATGTTTGCTTTGGTTAAATAGACAAAGCATAAGTTTTTTTTTATGTGAGTTGGTTTTGACTGTAAAGAACGAAAACTTTTCATTAGAGTCGATGGTTTGAAGGTTTTTACTTTCAACGCTTGCCCTAGCTGTAGGATTGTCAGGACGTTTATAGAACCACCAGTATACATCTTAGTAGTATCAATACGTCCTGTAAGTTTCATAACGATCTGATAATTTGGTCAAAAGCTATCGCAAATCAAACATTTTCAAATTTTCCCAATCTCATTTTAGGCGCCTAACGCACACATAGGGTTAAATATTTCAAAAATATTATCATATTCACATTGAAAACATGTCAGAGATTCATTCCATAAACTTTTTTTTCCAAAGTTATTTGTTGATAGAATAATAAGTATATTTAAAATATCAATAAAATGGCTGCCGGTGCCAAAGGGTTAAAGATTATTAACTTTTCGTGAGACTTGGCACTATTCTGCATATACACCACAGTGAAAACTGACAAGCATAAGCTGGAAATAGTGTCCAATTTTCAGCTTATGTTTGTCAGTCTTGTCACCTATCAACACGATAATAATCGGGACAAATTGTGAACAGCGGCTAGAATAGTGAGTAAGCATAGTACACCATGGTCATTCTTATTAAAGAATAAACTGGGGAATGTAGTTAGCCGAAATAACATACATATTACACCTTCTTTAACTTCACCAAAAGTTATAAAAGCATATAATGAATACAATTATAATGACGGGCAGGAAGAAAATCATGCATTTTCAAGATATCGAACTAGGGTATGGTCGTCAAGTCGCGGCATCAGACAGACTTAGGTATGATAAAATGAAAAAATAAACAAACTGGAAAAGGGATATAATGTACAGTATTGGACAAACCTAAAGCACCCCTTTGCTAAACATCAGTTATCCTCTCATATTATACGAAAACCAGATGAAAAATATTTGTTCTTAGTTCTTATTATTTATCTATGTATATGTTTAATATAAAAAAACATAACAATGAAAATTCAATCTTTTCATTCACAAAAAATAAAAGTAAAATATATCTCGGTACTCAAAATTTGCGTGGACAAAACGAAAGCACCCCCTAGCTTATGACCAGCATTTTTTTTTAATAACATCAGCACATGTTTTTGCATAGGAGATAAGTATAATAAATTGTTAATGAACTGTTCGAGAATGTTTTCCCACGCTGTCGTAAAAGCGTCAAAAAGTAACGTTTTTTCCTGCAGTTTTCCCTGTTTATCCTCTTGTTGGCAATTTTCTATAAGTTCTGAATGCAGTTGAGAACGGAAGATTGCGCAGGCCAGTCCAAAACTTATATCTTATTTGCTTGCAGCTAGGTCTCACAAACCTTAGAGATCGTTGTCCTGTTGAAATCTCCATTTAAGAGGCATCTCTTCTTTAGCGTAAGGCAGCATTATGTTTTGTAATACGTCAACGTATACGAAACGATCAATCATACCATCAACTCGATGAATTGGCCAAATACCTTGTCCTGAAAAGGAACCCCAGACCATGATATTATCTTTTCCATGTTTGATTGTTGGGATGCAACACTTAAGCTTAAATATTTGTCCATTTAGTCGTCGTACAAGTCTTATTCCGTCTGAATATTTTCAATTAAATTTTGATTCGTCGGAAAATAATACAGTTCTCCGCTTTTGAATACCCCAGTCTAAATGGTCCACGGCACACTTTAACCTGGCCCTCCTGTTCTTTTCTGAAATGAAAGGCTTTTTTGCAGGTTGGTAAACCGGCAAAACCTGCTTCTTAAGCTCTTCTCCTAATGGTCCTTGCATATACTGATAGTTTGAAATCATTTTTAATTTGATTATAAGAGACCGTAGGTTCAACTAATATCACTTTTTTCATCAAAGAATCATCTCTTCGTAATGTTTTTCGAGGCCTACCACCAGAATGCACAGGAGAGATACGACCCGTCAGCTCAAATTTTTTGATTTGCACCGATATAACTGACCCATTGATCGAATATCTGCCACTAATTTTATGACGCGATAAACCACTTTTATAATCAAATATAATTTTATTTGTAATTTAACTGCAATATGTATGTATTTCTTGTCATTTTGAGTCTCTAAACGTGTTAACACAAACAACAGAATGCGCACCTCTATTAACGGCAAAACTTTTGCACAAATGCTGCATTAATGATTAAATTTTAATAATTTATATAAGGCAAACGCATTTTTGAAGCACTAACTATTTCCTGCTAACGATCCGTCAGTAGCGGTACGAAAAAGTGACTATATATAAAGGGGTGCTTTAGTTTTGTCCAGGCAAATTTTTTGTACTGATAAATATTTTTTTTTTATTTTTTGTTGTTCAAAAGACTGAATTGTCATTGTTATGTTTTATTATAAGTAACTAAGAGCAAATTTTTCTCATCTAGTTTTCCTAATAATATTAGAGGATAACTGATATTTCGTAAAGGGTTGCTTTAGTTTTGTCCAATATTTTATATGAATAGCAATGATATATATGATTTGATGATGTTTATGAATTGGAATATGTAACAATTGTGACTCTTTCCCTGTCATATATACATTTGAATAGTAATTGTAATCTTAGTGATAAGTCTTAGAAGAGCAATGAAAAACCAGTTGTACATTGGTACCCAAGTGTTTCATTTCGTGAATAAAACAGGCTCCGGTTTTAGCGCCGATGATGATGATGATCAACTTAAAGCGGAAACTGATTCCTATTTCGAAGGACTTTATTCAAACCATTATTCGAAAGGCATCAAATTGTTGGAAGACCGTTGGGCTAAGTGAGTTGATTCAGATGGAGAATATACCGAAACATAAGATCAATTTCAGTTAGAAAAATTATCTTCCTTACAAGTAGTAGGTACTTGAAAAAAATTTACCACAATAAAATGATTTAATGACCTCAGTGTCTTTCGTTGCCATTAACTCATTTCGTTTTGTTAGTTTGTTGAAGTATTTAATTTTGTTATTTATATTTCATTACGTATATTGCTGTAGTCTTTGTGGTTAGTATCCAACAGCACCGATGAGTTTCGATTCGCATCGACAAATTTCGGTAAACTTAGTTTTTTTTCCAAAGTTAAATTCAATTCAATTCACACCTGAATCACGTGAATTTGCAAGAAACTGAATAGAATTTATTTACACTAAACACCTGACCGCTTACGCCAATATGCTCAGGCCCAAACCAAACTTTTGTATATTACACAAGTTGCGAAAAGGTTCTTTTCATCCGGTATGACATCACACAGTGCTGTTGCGAAATATTCCTTTGCATTTTCGGCTAGCTTTGTATTCATAATCGGTATTTTTCTGTAATTTCTTTGTATTATTAATCTGTATTTTCTTATTCACTTTCATGCAAGTTTTCGTTGATCTACAATACCATTTCCTATTTCTCCAGCAATTAACCTGTCTTCCATTTATTTTTCTCATGCATTCCATCGGTTGCGTCTCGCATATCTACACGCAACTAGATGCAACACGAGAAATGTGCAAAAATGGAAAAATGGAAAAGCCAACTATCATCGTCAAAGCATTTACTACTGAATTTATTATGCAATGAGAGATAGTTTAATTTATAGTTTAATTTATGAAAACTCGCAGTAATAGATAATCGTTTGCTTGGATAGGTAGATTTTCCACTATACTTAGAGGAATTGGAAACAGGAAACTCATCAGAGCTTGGATGTAGTGAACTCATTCTCACACCGACTTATAGCGTATTCCTGTGTTCAACAGTTTTTTTTCACATTTCTTACACGTTTCATCTAAAACCTGAACTTTTATATTTTTATAGGATAAATTTTGGTAGCTGCCAATTTAAAGCTATCTGTCGGTTTAAGGTCGCACATGTGTCTTTGGGTATAACATCTAGACCATATTCAAGAGTCTCACGAGAACGTTAAATCCTCACCATGAAGTTTCTCCTGGGATCTCATTTTCCCAGCTACGTTAAATATGCACAAGAAACACATCCAGGAACCATTTATATAGTCAACTCAACCTGCGATAACCATCCGTTACATGTGTGCATCAGCTTCTTCTCATCTCAATGGAAATATCTTCTCAACTACTTCATACAGCAGCCAGCAACACTACGCTAGACCATGCAGGAATCTCTTCTTTCTTCGAACCTTGGACCGTTGCAGCCAAACACGAAGAGCACTCGACGTTCGGCTAGTGTGGTATTAGCCACCGCAACGGCAAACCGAAAATCCCACTTTGCCTTTCGAGATTTTTTTTTTTATCGATAACTACCAACAAGATACTTCTCTTGAAACTCATACGAACGTCGTCAAAGATACCCAGCTAAGCCGCGACGGCAGGAAAATATGAAAAACCGTTGACTATCTGGGGGTCAACTATAAAACGAATCGATTAGGTAACCGCGCCAACAGACTCAATCCAACACCGTTTGCGCGCGAATTATTTTGGGTCTTGTAGCGATCACATCGATTTAGTAAAATAACACTTGAAATAATAATAGCATTGAATTCGTGCAGTAAATAGAAAATCACTTTTAACAAATAACGTCCTTGTTTACGTGTACCTGTATATATCGATGAGTTGAGTGCGTTTGGTGCTGGTGAATTGACTGGAATTTATACGAATTGACTGTTAGCGGGTGTTAATAAAAAGATTCAGTGATAGTTGGAAGATTGAAAGATTTCTACCAACTAAGCAAACAAGATGATAAAAGCGATTTTAGCGGTTTTTGGATTACTGCTGTTTGCTGCCACCGATGCACTCGAGCTGCGTACGTAAATATTTACATTTGATTTTGTTTTTAAGCTTTCTTCTGCTCACCTGTTTTGTTTTCATGGTCTGTTCGTGTCATCTGTAAATCTTTTAAAAATTACTAACAGTCGATTTAATATAAAAAAAAAATCTAACAATATTTAAAAAATAGCAAAAACTCTTTGGAAAGCAACAAGTGGCACTTTTCAAATGAAAACAAACAGTGAAATGTGAGACAGAAAATAATAATAAAGCCAACGACCTCCAAGCCATGCACATTTATGTAAATTTAGCAACATATAAGTGAACCGTTGCATTGCAACTGATGTGACATAATTTTCGATTTTTCAAATACCAGCCGAGTAATTTTATGTTAATATTGAACTAGTTCGACTGACTATTACTGTTTGACACGAACTGCAACTAAATTAGTTCTGTGTAATTTCACTTTCAATGAATAAGCTTTAGTGGTTTTGTCAATAATTTGTTTGATGCATGATTTACCTGCCTGCATATCTCAGATGCGTGCTAATATGTGCATATTTTGCGTGTAGGAGAATGTTAGGTTATTGTTAAACGCTACTGCGCTATCATAAACGCCTATATACTCGTAAACCTGAAATTAGTTTCAGGTTTACAAAACATGACCTACTCTAATATAATTTGCCCGTCGCGTCGAATGACCGTACTATGCTATCTGTGTCTTTGATTTAGGCTAGCCAGGCCGCTTTCAAAGTGGTCAGCTATCGTTTCAGCCATGTCAGCTGTCCAAATTATATTAGGCAACGATACCACAAATAATATGAAAATATTTGTAGATTTATTTGTATTTGCATCACGCTCATTAATGGATTTTCTGGAAAGTATCAAGGTGATTCTCATTTGAAAATATTTGACGTGAATCGAATGTGAGCGCGATGAATGCTATGATGCTGTTTGGCAGGGAGCGGTGTGAAGTAATTAAACAATATGGAATGCATGTATCCAGTTGTGATTGGATTTTGGACTGAAATATTTGTGGTGATAAATGTTCTTTGTTATGTTTCATAGATGAAACATTGATTGATAAAAGCTTATCAACAGGGCAATGTGTCGGAAATGTTTTTGAAATTATATTTTTTTAGCCGATTTGATTTATTAATTAAAATCTTTCATAGAACAAAAGTATTATGTACTACTTAACTTTTTTAAGTTATAAATCTGATATTTTCTGGTTACCATCTCTTATAAAACAACTGATGATTTGATTGTGATGATATTCTCACATTTACATGCAATCTTCTATGAAAGGTTTAATAAGGCTCAATAACCTTTTCCAAGGCAATAGTTTTTGCTATGTTTTTTTTTATATTCTTCAGATTTTTTCCTCTTTGTCAATCGGGGACTGGTAGTAGTTTTAGTATCTATAATATTTTTGGTAGTAGGTTTAATAGTTTTGGTGTCTGGGGCCGCTCTTAAACTTAAATTTAGCCAAAAAAAAAGAAGAATACGATTTATCAATGCTATTAAATTTTATCTAGTATCTAAAATCATCCTTTTTGTGATGAAAAAGAAGATATATGTGAAAAAAAGTATCAAAGCGGCTAGAAAATTGATTTTCAAAGAACCTATCTTTGAGTGACTTAAAAACGTGGGAAGACGTAATACACTTCTTTGTAGTATCTTACCAACCATTTCTTACTCAAAGCAACAAAAATAGTTTCCTGACAGCATCTCCTACAACACAAATAATGAAAATATTCAGTGCTGGCAACACTTTTCCAACGCAGCAGCAATAAATCTACTATAACAAGCTCATGATAAAAATCAACCTATCCTTTGAATTTTGTTTTCATCCAGGGATATCATCGAAAGTTTCAGCAATTAAACTATGAATGGGGCTGCCATCCGACATTTGGTTTACATTAAGATTATCATTTACTGTATGAACTTCGTTTTGATTTCATGACTGGACCGGAAGTTATAGGGAAAAAAGCTTTATTTTGCCGAGCAAATTTACAAGATTTAGGAGACAAAAATCACCATATCTGGCAACTCTATTCTAATTTTTCAACCAAATTTTCACCAAATGTTGTCTAAAGTAAGGTCCAAATATTGTATGAATTTCGCTGAAATGTGATAGTTGAATCGGAAGCTATAAGTCAATAAGCAGTTTTTTTTTCTCAGTAATTTTTCAAGATAGTACTACTACCACAGTGTTGCCTGCATTTCAAAATCACTTCTATCAGACTTGATCCTAGCTAATACCAATATGTTCTGTGAATTTCATTATGATTGGTCGTCAGTTCTCGTGAACAGAAGTTTCGTGTGCTGAAATCAGAGGTACTTTGGTGATGAGTTGCCGTTCTTGTGCGAATCGGAATTTTGAAAATTTCAATTTGACTTCATGGATAAAGATTGAAATTGATCACTGATTTGAAGTTTTTGTCAAACAACAAAAATTTTTCAGGAGTGTCGTTGATTTGAAGGATTTTTTTCAGGAGCCTGCCGTATCTACAGGGTTACCTGCATTATCTTGAAAATCCATATGTGCTAAGTCTTAGTTAACATCAATACGCTCTGCAATTTTTACAATGATTTAATGTTTTTGTCAGAAGTTATGACAAAAAAACAATTGAAAAAAATCCTTGCCTACTTTTAGGCACTTAGCACCCACACACGGCTCAAAATTTCCAATTCTTTATCACAAACAAGCTTAAAATATAATAAGTTTTCATTCCCAATACTTATTTCTATCAAAAATTTACACAGCTTGGAAATATAGGAGTACTTGAAAATTCACTAAAATGCCTGCCGCCACCAAAGGGTTAAAGATATCTGAATTTTAGCAAATTGTGGACCTACTTACCAGGGCTGTGGAGTCGGAGTCGGAGTCAGGAGTCGGAGTCGAGGATTCGAACAATTTTTAATGGAGTCGGAGTCGGAGTCGAAGCTAATTTTCATCAGCCGACTCCGACTCCGACTTTGAAATTCATCACCAAGCCTAAAAATTGGTGGACTGTTTTTCAATTTTTGACTGGATTGAGAAGAAGCTACAAAAATTTCTAGAGTTGCTATATCAACCTTATATAATGACGAAAGAATTTCAGGCAGATGAGCTTACACCTGTTTTTTTTACAAAAATTGAAAAGTCTTATATTTCGCCTTTCAAAAATGAATGGAAACTTGGTCGATGCATTCAAAAATTCACTTCTTCGTAGAGAAATTTGTCTCTTAGATAATGAAGTCCTTTTAACTGCTAGATATGTAGATCCTTCAGCCCGGGCTATCCTGATAGAAGATCAGCAAGCGCGTGCTAAAATTGCCTTATGCGAATTAGCTATTCGTATGAAAGGATTGCATACGGAAAGTGAAGCCATAGCTAGACTACAGTAGAGAACCATTCAGTCGTCATCACTTCCCCCAAGTACTGAAGTTGATGATGAAAATGAATTCGAAAAATATCTTGACGAACAAGAATGAGCAAAGCGGCAGCGCTTAAGCTTGTAAAAAAGTAAAGGAGGAGGAAATTCATCGCAACTGGAAGCCTTGAAATTTGATTTTTATAGGACACTGAATGTTGTTGAGAAGTTTGACCGAAGTTCAGTTTTGGAAGTAGAAGATGCCATAACGAAGTATCCCGAAATCGTCCAAAATGCAGCATTACTCGTTACGGCATTGCCCCGACTCAAGTATATGTGGAACGCTTGTTTTCTACCCCTAGAATAATTAAATCGGATTTAAGAGTAGCGATGATGTCAGATCTGATTGAAGCAATATTATTTCTAAGAACTAACTTGAATCAAGTGTTTTCGGTGTTTTTATATTAGTGTGTGAAATGCAATAGGAATATTTTCTATTTCGAAATAAAACTCTTTGACAATATAGCGTAACATTATAATTTAATGTTACTAAAGCAAACAAACTAGTAGGAAAATATGATCTAATTGTAAGACAAAAAACGATTTTAACCTTCTGGCTTTAACTGTATATTAGAGCTACGAATGTTTGAAGTAGAAATACGGAGTCGGAGTCGTTATTCGGGAGTCGGAGTCGGAGTCGCAAATGTTAGAAGGGTTATCATTGGAGTCGGAGTCGGAGTCGCAAGTTTTTCTTCCCGACTCCACAGCCCTGCTACTTACTATATACATCTATGTTTTCCGCAAATTCAGCAAAATTTTTCTTCGAAAGTTCAGTAAAAAAAACATAAAAGTAAAGCAAAACTGTCCCTCTGTAATCGATTTTCGGTTTTGGGGAGTGGAGATAGTAGAGCCACTATATTCATAATCGAAACTTTCACTAGTGTAAAATGATTAGTTTCACGCCTCACTATGCCTCTGATTTGACTCAGGTACCTACCCAATTAGAGTTAAGTTAACTCAAAATTTATTTCAAGGCCCGCTGTCCGTTCCTGGGTTCGAGCCGTGGACCCCACACGCCAAGAGGTTCTGCTCTACCTACTAGGCTATACGGCCTACACAACCATACTTTGGAGATTAATTTTCTTTAGGCAATTAACATATTACAGATTCTTATTATCATAACTAATCATGCGTATGTCTAGCATCTATATATTCTAAAATAACTTTTCAGTGTAGTTGGTTCATTCTAACTGTGATCTTGCATTAAATTTTTGTCTAATCTTCAGCATCGGATATATATTAATACAATGTTTTGAAGTCCAGTCCAACAAGAATTGATAAGTTTAAGATTGGCTTAAGAAAACAGTTGAAAACATAGAATTGGCCAGTGCCAGCGTTGCCTTCGCCATTTGCACTGAAAGTTATCTTGTGTCATCTAGATATTCTGAGTAAATAGACAAAATGTTGTTCCGATTGTAGGATTTTCCTTCTGCAACCAGCTTCCAGCATCCAATACTTCGAAGCTAAGATTTAAGCTTTTGCACCGGTTCAATAGACCATTTGTTGCAATTTAGAAGCGGAGGAATGGCTTACAGCCGCCTCAACTGAACCGAAGTCCAGTCAAGAGTCTGGCAAGCAGCGATATGACTCATGGCGAGCCATCAACAGGGGCAGATAAAAAGTTTCTACAAACAGGGACAACACAACGGAAACGATCCAATGGTAAATTACAAGGATTGATTCTTACAGGATAGGAGGGGTTAGGGTTGCGATAGAAAAGAAAGCTACTCTGTTCTATTGAACAGCGAAAATAAGAATCGCAAGGGAAGCAATTCAGTGACATGTTAGTGGGAATGCATTAAAGAATTCAGATGTTAAGTCGTAGGAGTCATGAGCTTATGCTGATTAATTATTTTCCCACTTGGGTGGGCTTATCGAAAACAAGTTTAAGGGCCCCACGTTGGGTACCATTTGTAGCTATTTAAAAGCAGGAGATTGCTTGCAGACGCCTCAACTGAACCAAAATCAAGAGCCTGCAATGTAGGAAAAGGTGCTAGCGGACCATCACCGGAGGCAAATCAACAAGAAAAAAAAGTAACCTGGGGGCAAGTTCACTACATTTTCTAGTGACCCACCCAAGCCGCGTAGAGCTAGCAAAGTGGCACACCAGCATCCGTCAGGGTTGAGCTAAAGGGTGCTCCACTAATGCGGACGAGAGACCTTCACGGCCATTTCTACGGTACCCTGCTCCCATAACATGTTGGAGACAAGTTCAAGTGTCCCTTGGGAAACATGGACATTCAAAACATTTGGAAAAAACCAATCAATTATATTTATCATTTAATCATGTGGTATTATCCACTCAATAGTTTTGATATTTTTCGCAGATTTGTACCGTACATTTTTTGAAGCTCCGTCATTGAATCTCCTTGCGGAGCGAGTTTCGTCAATCTGCGGGGAAGCTCAAATCTGGTTTCAAAACTCATTTTAAACAAGATTTGATTTGTGTGCCCGCATTTCGTTCAATCCTGAATCTCTTTCCGAATCTCGTAGTTTGTCAGCAGTATTAGACTATTCGATTTATGTTTATGTTTACACGATCAGGTCAGTCTTATAATCCTGCTTAGCTTCAGTCGGGAGCTTGTGCACTTATTTTCAAACAGATGCAAAAACCTCTAGTGCATAGAAGCCGCTAGAAAGACTGATTTCCGGAAAAAAAAACAGATGCAATGTGTAGATTCTGAATGCAAGTTTCTCAAAATCTGCTCCGTATTATGGCTTACTTGTACCAAAGGTCATGCACTTCTTTGATCCGATAAATGCATCAAAATCCATAGGTTTCCAAGGCTACCTCTCGCAAGAGTTTCAAAATTATGGAGATTAAAAAATTATGGACTATTTATTTTCATTATGGAATATTTATTATTTACAAATTCAGTGGCAGCATCTCTTAGTAAAAAATGACGAAAACACTCAGTGCTACCTCAAAAGCTTTACGTCAAAGATCAACAGACCATTGGACATATTATTACAGACTATTGGGAATAGTATTTGTGTCCGATAACTGCATCGGCTATCATTGTGATCGAAAGATTTTCGGAGTTTCCATCCGTGAAATATCCAAAACTTGGAAAATTTCAGAATTTTTTTAGTTCGTTGTTTTCAATGAAGATGTTTATTGTATGAATATGTAATGGCAGGTGGACACAAAAGGAAGGATTTTTTTGCTGTTGGCAGCCTTTCACTAGCGCTACAGCCGAAAATATATTAAATATGTTGCACGTTGAGATCAGCTCACCCTGTGAATTTTCTTTTGATCCGATAATTGCACTGAAAGTTATAGGGGTGAAAAGAATATTAGGGCTACCACCCGCAAAACTTTCAAAATTTTTGAACACCAGATATTTTATAAGTTACTGCCAAAAATTTAAGGCAAATACTCGTACACTTAACAAGGACATGACAAAAGCTACAGAAAAAATACAAAATTTTACTTAACTGGCAGCCCTATTGTTAATTGCATACCATATTCTTACCAAACTTGATGTATAATAAGGACCATCAAGTTTATGAATTTCGATTTAGTCTTATGCAAGCACCGGAAGTTGAAGAACATACAGCTTTTATTTCACTGAGAGAAATTTCAAGATTAAAGAGACAAAAATTACCATGACTGGCAGCTCTGTCCTAATTGTTATAACGAAACTCCTATTAAATTTAGCTTAAAATAAGGTTCATCTGCTGTGTGAATTTCGTTACGATTTGGTTGGAAATCATCGGAAATTATAAAGCATAAAACATTTATTTTTTGGAGTGATTTTTAAAAATGGCATCAGTACCGTATCCAAATCACTTCTTTTCGACCTGCTCTTACTTACAATCAATATATTCTGTGAATTTCAGATTGATCTGATGATTCGGTCATGTATTCTTATGAACAAAACTTTCGAGTGTTCAAAATAGTCATTCGATGAAAGGTTACCGTTCCTGATCGACGCGGAATTTTGACAGAATGAATTTGACAGAATGGGCAAAAGATAAAATTTATCAATCGTTTACACTTTCTACAAAAAAACGAAAAAAATTTGGAAGGGTCGACGGTGAAGATTTTTTTTTCAAGTACCTGCTATAGCTATAGGGAAGCTTGTACACTCATAAATATATAATTATAGTCAACATTAATATATCCCGGAAATTTCACGGTTTTTGGATGTTTCTGTCAGAAGCTATAACAAATCGATATTTGAAAAATAAATACTTATCTGCTTTTTGGCATAACATTGACATATATATATATATATATATATATATATATATATATATATATATATATATATATATATATATATATATATATATATATATATATATATATATATATATATATATATATATATATTTATATATATTCATACACCAAAACAAGGTAACAAAATCACATATTAAAAAAAAAGGACATCAAATTAAAATAAAAAAACAAGGAAAAGTAAAGTAAAGTAAAGGAAAAAGTAAAAACAAACAAGTTGAATAAGTAAAAAACAAACAAATTAAAAAGAGAGTAACAAATAAATTAATAAATAGCAATCAATAAATAAACATTGACATAAAAGCTATAGCTTACGGTTAAGGGTACGGATGGCATGGAAAAGAGACGACTTGAAGGATGATTCGGAAATCGTAGGGGAATATAAATTGCTTATTCTGTTGAATACTCTGCACCATCTATTTACTGGCTCATTACCTCCAAATGTGGTCGAAAGAGAATATTCTTTTAGAAAACGATTGAACCTGGTGTTTCTCACAGGGATATTTATCAAAATTTTATTATTCAGGAATTCTACATTAATAGCGCCTCTAATGACGTCGAATGTGAAGCAGGCCGATATCACCATTCTTCTGGAGGCTAGTGTCAATAGGTTTAAATGACCCAGTCGAAACTCATAAGGGGGTAGGCTATTAAAGTCATAAGGGTTGTATAGCTCTCGCAAGGCGAAAAGTAAAAATTGCTTTTGTATTGACTCGAGTCTGTCACTGTGGGTTTCAAAAGCAGGATTCCAGCTTATGCAAGCGTATTCGAGAATAGGACGTACGTGTGAAGTATATAAAGATCTTGTGAACCACAGACTACGAAATTCTTTGGCTTGTCTTTTGATGAAACCAAGTTGTTTGTTTGCACGAGAAAGTATTTTATCGTAGTGTAAAGTGAAGCGGAGTTTTTCATCTAAGATAACACCGAGGTCAACAATGTTATCAACTCGAGTTAGCACATTATTACCGAGGAAGTACGTATTGTGTGTGACCGTGCATTTTCTGGAAAAACTAATAACCTGGCATTTATTAATGTTGAGAGAGAGCTTGTTTACATTGCACCAATGATCAAGGGAATCAAGTTTGGATTGGAGAAAGAGGGCATCCGATTTGGATTCAATGGTCACATAAAGTTTGAGGTCGTCTGCATAGAGTAAATGAGGTATGCCTGCTAGGACGTCAGATAGGTCGGAAATAAATATATTGAAGAGAAGTGGACCAAGATGGCTACCTTGCGGTACACCAGAGGTAGCACTAACGTTTTTCGATAAAAATCCTTGAAATTTTACACATTGTGTTCGATCGCAAAGGTAGGAAGTCAGCCAGCTGAGTAGAGACCCGGTAATACCGAATTTCTGTAGCTTAAGAATTAAGGTAGAATGGTCAACTCTGTCAAATGCCTTACTGAAGTCTGTGTAGACTGCGTCAATTTGGTAACCTTTTTCCATTTGGCATAGGACGTCTGAGACTAGGATTGTCAAATTCGTGGTAGTTGAGCCACCTTTTCTAAAGCCATGTTGTTGCTCGTTCAGGCGGGAATCAACTAGCGGAGACAATTTGTCGTATACTATCTTTTCGAAAAGTTTTGGAATCGAAGACAAAATGGCAATGCCCCTATAATTTTCAATACAGCGTCGATCACCATTCTTGAATATGGGTGTGACATAAGAAAGCTTCCAACTGGATGGAAAAACTCCTGACGAAAGTGATCTATTAAAAAAAATATGCAAAGGAGCTATAAGCTGCTCTACACACTTGCATAAAAAGATCGGAGGAAGAAGATCGGGCCCAGGACCTTTGTTGGAGTTGAGTTCCAAAATAGTTTTACGTATTTCATCGCGGGAGATTTCTAAATGGTTGACAAAAGCCGTTGGAGTTGAATCGGAGGAAGAAAGGTGTGAGTTTGTTAGGTCTGGTGCACTAAAAACTTTTTGGAAACTATCTGCGAATAGGTCACATATCTCTTTAAAGGAAGAAGACGTTATATTATTCAGAAACATTGACGATGGATAGCCAGTAGTTTTTCGCTTCACATTAACAAAATCGAAGAATTTTTTCGGGTCACGGACTATATTTTCGCCGTTTGACCTGATGTAAGTATCATAAGCCTCATGAGACTTTGCTGAAAATTGCTTAGCGACTTGATTATACTCTTCCTGAATAGCAGAACTAACGTCAGTATTTTCTCTAATCCGCTTATATAGTTTGTTTCTACGATTTCGCAAATGCCTAAGGTCTCTATCAAGCCATGGCTCAACAATTTATTTTTTTTTTTATGTTTGGTACATATCTTTCAACGGCGTCAAAAATTTTATTGTAAAAAGAGGAAATGGCTGTCTCAAGGTCCTGAGTTGAAAGAATATTCGTCCAATCAATAATATCAAGAACGTGTTTAATGCTTTCATAATCAGCATTACGGAAGTCAAATACAATTGAATTATTGTAAGTTTTTAAGTAGGTGGAATTAGAAGTGGAAAGTTCTACTGACAGTGCTGTATGGTGTATACTGTTGCAAAAAAGATGCTCAGCGTCATTAGTTGGACTAACCACTACTTCGTCATAAGCATTCGTGAAGACTAGATCTAACCAATTTCCATTTTGGTTGGGGATGTGGAAAGCCTGCTGTAAATCATTACCATAAAAGGCACTCGCAAGATTGAAATCGTTGGTGTCTACCAGGTTTACGGGGAGAAGGTAAGAGTCATTTTCATCCGGAACAAAGCAAAGATTCGGACGATTGAAATCACCCAAAACTATTATTTTATCTTTTTCGCTAAGTGATGTCGCTAATGAAGAAATTGCGTCACAAAAATTGCTGTAGATGGATTCTTCAGATCTAGGGGGGATGTAGACAACAGCGATGTAAATTGAGTTGTTATTAGAGGAGATCCGAACAGTTATACATTGGAAAAAAGCATTTGGGGTGGTATCAACGAGCTCACTTGAAAATGTGTTGCTAACAGCAAGTAAGACACCACCTCCTCGCGACTGACCCGTAGAACAATAATCACGGTCGCTTCTGTAAATGGTCCAAGTACTATCAAGAATCTCCTCATTTTTATGGGAGTCATTAAGCCAAGTTTCCGTGATGGCGAGTAAATTAAAATGGCATGATTTGGCGTCAAGGTATAATTTACTTAGCTTGCCTCTCATACCACCACAGTTGTGGTAAAAAAGTTTGAGGCTTGTCTGAGTTTGGTTAGGAAAAATGCCTAACAGGGTTGACTGATCTTCGAAGAGATTCAGATGTCATATTGCTACCTATACCTATGTTTGCGGCAGCCTGATTGGAAACCTTGGAGCAGATTTTATTAGCTACGCTAGCATACCTGCTTGAGTGAGAAGATGACCCGTCAAATGCTGGGGGTATAGATGCATAATTATTATTACGAGTAGATGCATTACGAGTGAAAGCATCAGTTAACGAAGAATTATCTGTTGTCACTAGAGACTGAGACTGAGAAGGTGATGAGAAAGTCTTATGGGCGGAAGGAAGTTGGGCAAAGGAGTGGCTAGGGATACCATTTTTTTTTACAATTTTTTGTTTCTTATTCCTAGTTTTGCCGGTAATGTTTCTCCAAGGGCTGAATGTCATTCCCTTCTAGTTGATGTTGCCGTTGTTTCCACTCCAGCACGTAAAAAGCCACGCATATTTTGATGGAACAAAAACTTTACACCGTCTGGAGGATTTATGTTTGGACTGGGGTAATAATTTCACGTCGTAATCTTTTATGTGAAAATCAGCTTCGAGAATGGTTCCCAACCATTTGTCGTCAGCAGAAAAAGGAATCCCTTTCACGAAGAATGCACTTTTGGTTGATGAAGTTGTTAATTATGTGGACGTGTGTTTATTGGGAAGAATTTCGTTGGTTTTTTTTATTTTTTGTAAACGATTCTGCCAATCATTATGGGATTTTTGATTATATACATATACATTTATAAATGAATTTCCAAAACCAGTGGTGGCAATATTTATACACTTGCATGAATCGGGTTGTATACATTAGCAAGTGTATCCCCACCAAGCAAGTGTAGGTGTCGAATGCAAGTGTATTATGAAACAAACGTTATGAATCACGTACGGAACGAATAAAAACGTAACCTACCATAAATCCACTCAGATTCCCAGAAAAACTCAATATGCAATCAAACATGTTTTAAACGAAAGGAATTCCCGAATTTATTCTAATTAAAACACAGCTCCAATGCGCTGCTCCAAGCACGTACGAAATTCCAAACTAAATTCCAAATTCGATTCTGTTATTTACACAAAGTATTGAACAGATCCTTCGGCTGGATTTCGTTGCAACTATCATATATTTGCAGTCAGCCACAAGTACAACTGACAATCTCTTGCTAATTATCGCTGCCGTGCTTGATTGCTAAATCATCACTGAAACTCGAATTCATCTGAACGTGTATCTATGGATTTGTATCTAATTCGATAATACAAAGGTGCAAAACTATAGAGTGTAGACATAAGACACAAATATTATGCAAATGCACTATCCAACGGTTAGATGATAAATTATGATTTTCCGCCAACCGGCTGTGATGATGATTATCTCATATTATCTTGCATTACATTCCGCTGCTAATTAAAGATTCCAAGATCAAGGTCGAACAAAGCTGAAGCTTGGTGAGCGTCATAGATACATTTGTATGGAGACGGATCGTACTTGTATCTGTGGTAACGATGGATACCCGTCGCGTCGCCTGACATCGTCAGCTAGGTGGCATCGATATGCGATTGCATCGTTACGAATTCATTAAAGCCGACGACCTTGTTCATCAATGCGTAACAAAAACTACAAAGGATTAGCTGTCAGCGTTCGACTGATTGTTGTATTGATTATTTTCGGAAAGCCATTGTAGATTTCGGTACTTTTTGTTTTCGGATTAATGCATACAAATCTTCGTACAAACTTTCAAAGTTTTAAATTTATCATTCTTGCATCAATGTAAATATTAATGCCAGTATTTTCACATGCTATTTTCCATCGTACATATGTATGTATGTAGTTATCATTAACATGTCCTGCAATTATGCATTTCATCCACTAATGAATATCATTTGGATATGCCAGCTGCATTTCAAATATTTAATATGCCTATGCAGCTTAGTAATGCTATTAACGCTCATTTCGCAATTTGGCCATCAAAAATAGAGAAGCCAATTAAGCTTCTCTGCAAGGCCATCGCCTGATGCAATTTTCATCTACTTGTAGTTGTAACATTCATTACTAGATACTCATTATAAGTCTGTCGTTTCATTTTAATGCGAATGAATAGAGAACTCAATCACTGTATTATACAGATTTAAGTTAATTCAATGGAAGACTCATTGTATATTAGATCCCAGCTTACGCAAATAATTACCATTTAAATAAAAAATTAACGTTTTTTTCTTCTCTTTTAGCATCGAATTTCATCAAGTGTGATCGAAGCAAGCCAACATTTGATAAATGTCTTGTTGAAGCAGTCAATAAAGCACTAGTACTACTAAAAGATGGTAAGTTTAATGAAATAATTTTGTTAGTGATTAAGTGTTAAGTATTTCGAGTATGTTTGTCCTTGTAGGCTTTATTAGAGGATAAAAACTGGTCATAAAAACAGGATTATTTTTTGAATTGTGATGTTTTGAATTGTGAATACTGATATTTTTAATGATGTATTCAGTTTGTTTATTTATTTATTTGATGTCCAATTCAACGGATCAAATGCAATTGTCGACTCGACAAATATAAAAATGCATACAAAGTAAGAAAAGGAAAAAGGAAAAAAAATCAAAAAGGTGATACCTAAAGGGTGCGTGAAAACGGGTGCGGAAGTGTTAGAGTTCACAATAACATCACAAGTATGATCACTAACAACATAAGAGCGGGACCAAGAAAGAAACTAACTTTGACAGAAGAATTTCATAGTTCACCTAATCGAAAGCTTTGGCAAAGTCAGTGTGTAAAACATCCACTTGTCTTTGCTGGATTATTAAAGAAGCAACAGCACTTGTAAACGGCAATAAGTTAGAAACCGCTGGCTTAACTTTAATGAGTGTCTATGCTGTTTGCTGGCTGCCTAGCGCTAGACTAAAAGGTACTCTCTATTGTAAACAACTCTCTCGATGACCTCACTAAAGTGGGACAATAAGGATATAGGCCGATAGTTGGGAATGCAAGGAATGTCTTCTGCTTTGTGGATGGGGAATATATGGTTATGGGAAAATACTGGTTGAAATACTGAGATTTAAAGTTAGTGACAGAGGAACACACAGTGGACTGGAAAGTGTTTTGACAAAAAGATTTGGAATATCATTAACACCAAATCCAGTGTATGCATCTAGATCAACAATTTGACTTCCACAGGATTAGCGAGGACAGAAGGCAGGGTACAGATACTTTCATCATGGTTCCCGTTTAAATAATTTTTTGCCGCGAATACCATCTAAATTTGAACTTTTTTGAACTTCTGACTGTACAGCCATTCAGTACGCGACCTGATTGGCTGGGGTGGAAATATCAGGATCTCGTTGTCGCTGATTGGAAATGTGATGGTATATGGGATTATGGTAGATAGCTTTGGCAGAAAGGGAACTCGGACATAAAGTTGATTGTGACGGCTACGATGAGTAAATTGACTGGAGAATAATCGGCGGAACATGGTATCGGCCTTTCACTCTGACTATGCCGCTAGCACAGTGGCACACCAACATCTATGAGGTATAGACTAAAAGGCACTCGAATAAAGCGCAAGAGAAGCCTTCAAGGCGATTCCTAGAGCACCCTACTCCAGGAGCATTAAGTTCTTTTTTTGCTTCTTTGATGGAGCATTAAATTCTGTTTTTGCCTCATCGCGCTTTTGGCAGGCTCTCGACTTGATTTCCATTCAGTTACCCTCTTCAATCTATTTAAATCGCTACATGGTTCAAAATTAATTCCCTGAGGAGAGGAGGATAATGAGAATCAGAGCGCATAAGTGCAGATACTTCGTAAGCAAATGCAAGAATTATGAAGATTAGGTTGAATAAGTTCAATGATCCTGTTGTTGACATTGAAAACGCTATTAAATTGGGAACATGTAAGTGAAAAAGTGAAATATTACCGCAGACAAAATTATTTAAAAGCTGGCATCCCAACGCGACATAAAACGGAAGGTGGAGAGAAGTGGTCATTGAAGTTGGAGGAGAGTTCCACAAGCACCAATACAAACGGTATCTCCGAAACAGATTGGAACTATGAAGTCAGATTGGTCCTGATCGCTGCGAAAGACGATGTAAATGGGTAAAATTTTGTTGCTGTACATACAGACAACTAGGTTTCTGTCAGGGAGATAACGCTTCCAGACGCTATTATGTAGGAAATTTTTATGCCCTTAGATTTTTATGTTCAGATTTTGTAAATTTTAGTAAGAAATGGTTCAAACTCTGCTCTTATTTGATGATCTGATACGAAAATTCCAGACTGCAAATATTCGGATAAACTAAAAACCATAGCATAAATTAACAAAAGTCCAATCCTGGGAAAATATTATTCAGCTGCAAACAAACTTTTTGAATTTTATTTCATCAGCAAAAAAATTCTGAGTACAGATGATACATATTGTTTCAATGAAATGTTTCCAGTATCAAGTATCATAGTTCCAGTATCGTACAAAGATTTATTTGTTCATGTATTTGCTGTCCCATTTTACAGAATATTCCAATTATGAAGCCAGTTACCCTCGAGTTTTTGACTATAAAAGAATCATGTAGACCAAATTTTAACAAAAATGACACCAAGTGCGTTATTTTGATCTAAATACATGTTTCAAAAGACAAGCAGACAAAAAGTGGTCAAAGATAGTTGGATTAGGCTTGTTAGAAAAATGCATTTAAAGCACTTGGAAATATTTAGAGCTAGAGAGCTCACAGTGTACCACTCATTTAAAGCAAACAGATATGATTTTAAATGGAAACAATCATTTTCAAAAGTGACAGCCCAAGAAATCTAAAGATCAACTGTTTATATGCATGAATCAGAATTGAAGTTACAGGGAAGGACATTTACAAATAAAATAAAATAGCCTAGGATGGAACCCTGAAGAATGCCCGAAAAAAATGAAGGAGGAACCAGAACAGCTTTTAAAGACAATACAATAGGTACAATCAAGGATGTAGTATAAAAGCCAGAAAATATTAGTACCGGAAACACCAAAATTACGTGCTTTTTCTAACAACGCTAAGGGATTCATCGAGTAATAAAGCTAGTGTTGTATCACATAATCTTGTAGGCTACTGTTCAAAGAACTGGCAACAAAGCTGGTGAAACCAAGTAAATCAATTGTCGTAGAACGTCCATTAATAAAATATTGTAGCTCTTTAAAAAACTGCTGGCTTAAAGCACTATGAATTATATCATGGGTAATACTCCGAAATAACTTAAGAGAACACATGGTGGTTGGTAATATTTTCAATGGCTTCCTACTTTAAAATCGGTAAACTTTGCCAGCTTTCCAATTAAAAGAAAAGATACCTACGAGTAAACTCAAATTAAATAAAGTAGACACATAAGAAAGAAGCAAGAGACGTAACGAAAGCGTTACCAATATCATCAGGCCGCAAAGCTATCCAATGAAAAAACCAACATTTCTGTTTCTGGAGAATTAGTCCTCATAAAATCTATATTGGAAGCGAAAAACGAAACAAAGTCCCATGATGAGACGTTAGAAGAAAGAAGCAAACAAATTAGCAAGTAGATAACAAAGATCTTAAGGTAAGGAAGCAGTTTTTCTTTCAAACGGAAAACTAACAGGAAATGGCTTTCCGATTCTAAGGGAACAAAGTAAGGCTTCGACCTATTAGGAGAGAGATAAGATTTAATATGAGCGAAATACACACGTTTTGAATCTTCAATCGGTTTTTTTGGCAACTTATCGTAAAGAACCGTAACGTCGCAGTTCTTGATCAGATGAAATGCGAAGAAATTTAATACAGTCTTTATCTTTCACGTGCAACGTTAAAGAAATTGCCACAAAAAAAAATCAGAAAACGAGACAAAGGTGCAAAATTAATACTGCCCAGTAAAAACATACAATGCATTGCAAAAAAAAACCCAAATTAGAAAAATCAATTTGGAAACTTTCGGCGTGCTTTTTATTGCTACGATAATTTTATCGTTTTAAAATCGATCAGATTTTGAAAAATAAGCACTATTGCTATTGTATCTGCAGAGCAACTTGGTTGATCGTAGTATTTTGAAATATTTCCTTTACATGATCGCAGATGAAGAGAAAGAAAAAAGAAGAAGAAAAACAGGTCAATTAGAAAAACGTTTCACCATCGAAATAATTTAAAGATCTTTCGTTTCTGACAAAATGCTTCGTTTAAAGTGATTGCATCAACAAGACAGCTTGTATGCTTGTTTTAATATTTCCAGTTCCGTGAATCGCTTAATTGTCATATAAGTACATGAAAAAGCACTCATTTGAAATCATTTGTCCTGAAACGTGGATTCAAAACAAATACGAAATATACATAAAATTGATATATCTTTCATTATTTTAATTCAAGTACTTTGACGAAAGGTCAGCATCTATTCGCTCAGTAATTTACACAATTATTTTCCCAATCACTGTACCTAAAGAACAAAATGTCAGTCCTCCCGGAAGCAAAACAAACCTTGACGACCTTAAATCATCATTACCACTTCATCAGATGCGTAAATTTTACGAAAAATCCTTCATACGAACCACAAAATAAATCGCCGGCGCCAATGAAATGTTGATTTTTTCCAAAAACAAAAAAAAAATAGTTAACCAACCTCATGTGTAGTCGATATTCTGCTCGAAACGTTTTCCCATTTCCTGCATATCATTTTCAATTCCGTTTTGATCATTCTGCGATTAATAATGCATGCAAGATACAGCCGTTGATCCACTGGCAGATAAATTCTCCAATTTCAGTGATGCGACTGCATATTTTATTTGGCTGACATCGTGCTGACCTTACGCCGAACGGTCCAACACTTCCGGAAACATTCTGCATGTCCAATCTGGCGATTCAATGCTATTCACACTCACAAACAAGCAAAATCAAGTTCTTTCGCAACTGTTATCGCGCATCGGCCATTAAGAGATTTTTAATGAACTTTCTTGTCGACAAAGTGCCATGACAACAGCCTATATCAGTTGCTGTGAACGGTGGAAATTACTAGATACTTCTCGAAAGATATTCGACAGGGATAATTTACACGAATATGAACATTACTGGCGAACAAGTGCTTGCACGCGTAGGAGAGGGATCGCCAACACCCCTCCCCCTTTCCGTAGTGGAGGCGCAATTTAGCAAGTTACGCAGTAATTGCAATGCTCCGAGTCAAATCAAGGTCCATTTTCGAGAGATTGTCATCGACTTTAACGGCCACTTAATGAAGTGGAATCTACGAAAAGTCGTAAATGTTAAGGGAAATATGGAAACGACTGTTTGTTGTCTGTTCGGTCGAATGCTCCACCAGGGCTAAATGAGTCGTCATCGATGAAGTCAAGTCGGCTGGTGGTACATTAGCGCGACTGTATCGGTGCGGCAATGAAGAACTGAAATTGGGCGTAATTCGGGCGTTGAACAAGTGCAATTGCATGTAGGCAAATTAACAGATTGAACGGTGCGATATTAATATTTACTTAAACTTTTCGGTCAATTAGGTAATTTATGAACATTCGATGGAATCGATTTGGAGCAAGCAACGATGAGGACATTAAGCCGTTGTGATGAATATCAGGCATTTTGTATGTGAATATAACTCCTCTCTTCATGGTAATTACGAGTAATTTTTAATGAGCTGCGAAAAGATATTACAAACAGATTGTACATAAATTATCATCTGACAAGGGAACTCTGAAAACGGTTTAATTATTTTCTGAAGCTTATGCAGCTCAGTAGGTGGGGCACAGGCTATATCGATAGAGCATGTGAAGTCGGCCATCTTCTTATATCGGGTATTGAGTTAACCTTATGTTGAATAGATACTTGAGTTGAAACAAGGATAAAATGAATGTTGCTACTTATTATTGATTATTATAGTAAAATGATAATGTTGCTGATGTGATTTCTATCTAGTTCAACCCCCGGACCCGAAAAGGATTTCAGTAGGACTATTTTACTTTATTCTGTGAATAAAATCAACATATTTCGCTATCATGAAAATATCCTTTGCTTAATTCTCAATAGTTTCCATAAATAATACTTTAGAAAATGCAATGAATGGCTAACAAATGCACGCAGATGTGATTTCATTCAATTTTCCAAAATGTCGATGAATGACGAAGTCGTTTTTGCTAAGCTTCAGGTTCTCGGGCTCAAAAGCTGATTGTTTTTGGAGCACAAATTGAAAATGAGTAACAAGTAAAACACTTGGTACTCATTTTTATAGTAACACTATTAACATATGAACATTTGATGGCACGATATCCGAGCACAAAAATTATGAAAATGGTCGGTGCTGGCAATACTCTATCAACCCATTCTGCGAATTTTGTTTTCATGCGATTACTGCATCGGAGGTTAAAAAAAATTAAAACGTAGTGTATTTTGAATATCTAGCACGATTTGATAGGTTAATGATTGCATAGAAAGATTTTTGGGGGTGCCATCTGAAAAATTAGCAAAACAAGGAAAACTTATGCACATGTGTAAATTAGTTGAAGATGTTTATCACTTTTCGGATCAGTTGTTATAGTAGGATTCAAAGATTACTTTGGGGACTTTACCCACCATGTCCACTAAGTCCATCTTTGCAGTATGATTCGGATGCAGACTATGAACTCCCGCTTTAATGCAATTTCGATTGCCTTTCCAGTCCGTGCAATTGCATTGCCTGTACCTGACCCTTTTTACGCTATCTATTCCTAGTTTGAAGGTTATGTGTCTTTGATCAAAACCTCTGTTGGAATATTCCACTTCTTTACTAGGTGCTCTGCATTGTAAGAAACCAATGTGAGATCTACTACCTCTTGCTTGTTAGCTGTCAGGAATGTTTACGTCCCGCCCTTATTAGCTACAGCCAAATTGTTGGTTAGAAGGATTTCTAAGAGTGATTTACCTTTAGCGTTGACATCACTGCTCCCTTATGCCGTGTATTATTACCATTTTGCTCTAACTTTGCCGTTTCCTTGAGTTATTCTGGAGCCTGAGACTTGCCTTTATTCTTCCTGAACAACGTCTCCATAGCTTGACATTATGGTCCTTATTGTGACATTTCACGAGCTTCAGGATCTTATCTATTGCCAAGTCCGATAAAATAGGGAAGTAGCCAACAAGGATCTTGGAGCCGGGAATCAGGGATTACTCCGTGACACACAGGCTAGTGTCTTCTCTTGACTCTTTCTCCAGGGTTTCCACCCTTATCCATTCAGCCGTTAATCTATCCCTACAATGAAGGCACACCTTATCTACCTTCCACGTAACCCTAGAGAAGCAAGGAGCAACGCCTTTCTCTATCTTCATCAGCAATCTCTCCTCAAGGACCATCTGTGCTTCATTCATTTAGATGGTCGTCAGAAGTCTTACTGGAAAATCCTTCAGCGTTATCGCCATTTTTACACCCTGTAAACACCGCTTTTCACTGGAATGAGGTTGCTTGAGATGTTTTGGTGCCTCATCTGTGCCCTTTGTCTTCTTGGGTGGCCTATTTTCTGGAGTATCAATTTTGGTTTTGAGTGTTTCCATTGGTAGGAGTGTCTTTTACCTGGCTTCTTTTAACATACCATTTTTCATCAGGGACCTCATTCGTTTTCCGGCTGTATCGCTCATGTTCTTCAGTTTTCGAACACCCATCAGCAGCTCCATCAAAAACATGTTGAGCGCCTCCATGCTTCAGGAGAGCTCCTTTCGAAGATTGTTTGAGGATCTGCCGTCAGAGATAGAGAGAGAAGCTTCCAAAGCGTCTGCCGCCATTTTTTCTTTCACTTTACCTCTTACAAAAAGAGGTTAGGTTCAGCAACCATCGTCATTTGTATCCTTTAGTTTTGGTGTGGAGCTATGTTTTGCTCCTATATTCTTTAGCTTTTTGCCTGATTGTTAGAATTTGGTCCTTGACTGCTACTTTAATCCAATAGTTAATTCACTAGTAAGCACTGGAGCTCTAGGCTCTGGAGCCTTTCAATTAGGGGCACTCGAGACCACCCCCACTTTTAAAAAACTGTTTGTACTCTAAGTTTTGTTTCCACGAGCATGAAGAACTCGAAATACCATCCTTATTATTCGCTCTATCCTTGCTTAGACATGAAACTAGAAAGGATCTGGCCACCCGAATTCACATATTATATTTATAGTCTTTTCGTGTAATAAGTGTAGAAGTGTAGCTATAAGTTAATTAGAAGTGTAGCTATAAGCAGGGGCGGATTTACCACTAGGCCCAGTAGGCCCGGGCCTAGGGCGGCAAATTACGAGGGCGGCAAATTTTCGATTTTTTTTTTGGGCGGTCCCTTTTCGATTTTCTTTTTAGGCGGCAGTTTTTTTCTGTCGTATATGTACATATATCTGAGTCGAATGAGCCTAATACCTCAAGTCAATTGAATTCTCTAAAAAAAAATCAATGCACGCGAAAATTCACCTCTAATGATTTTTTTTCGGACATTAACAGTTTGACTTATAATAAATATCGAAATATGATCACGGTAAAGGCCCAAAGAAACTCAAAAATACCTAATAAATACCCAGAAAGTATCTGAAAGTACCTTAAAAAAGCTTAAAAAGACCTAAAAAGACCTAAAAAGATCCTAAAAAGAGCCCAAATAGTACCTCTTCAATTTAGGAAAAGCTTATCAGAGGTAAATATTTGCGTGCATTGATTTTTCAGAGAATTTTTTATTAATTTTTATGGTACAGGGTTTATCAACTGCATGCGAATCTCTATATTTTTGACGTGTTTTTATTGCTGAAATTAACTTCTATAAAAAAATTTAGAACATAGGTCAAAATATAGAACATAGGTCAAAATATAGAACATAGGTCAAAATATTTCGGGTTTATCTTTAACTAATAACATATAGAACATTAATCGACAATAGTCGAGTTCATAGTTGATCTCCAGCAAAGCAAACTTTGAACGGAATAGTAAACGTACTTATAAAAATTTTAGCGAAGACGTTAGAATTATATGCGATCCAAAGGTGTAATACGGTTTTGGACTGTTAAAAATTGGTATTTTTGGATTCTTTTTTTTTTAGGTACTTTTAGGTTCTTTACCGTGTTTGTATTTTAATAATTAATTGTGTGGCAAGGGCGCAATAATAGGGAATTTTTACGAACGAACCGGTGCCGGTTTTGCTCTGATATTCCTTTTTTGTGAGCTCGGGCGCAACGAAAAACAGCGAAGTATTCTAGGGAATCGAAAAAAAAATCGCGCATTGTTACATATAATATAATTCACGAGAAGGGCGGCAAATATTTCTGAGGTCTAGGGCGGCGAAATGGTCAAATTCGCCCCTGGCTATAAGTTAAATAGAAGTGTAGCAATAAGTGCTATAAGTTAATGTGTATAATGTGTATGTAGTGAATATATCAAATTAAAATAAATTATGAACTCAAAGGAATTGCAAAAAGTTTTTGTATTTGACAAGAAAAATATTTATAATTTGCTTACTTGATTTGATAGGACTCTCGCCTTTTTTAACATTCAAAGTTACCTATTTACAGGCTTTTGTTAGTGATATTTAATTGGAACATTAAATTTTTTCAATTTTATTGAAAATGAAACTTATCTAGTGGTTAGCTGAAATTTCTGCTTTATTAGTGCAAACTTCCTAAAATTGTTCGCAATAGACACCTTTTGATGTCATTTGTTTGATAAAACATTCTTTAGGTGCGTTTTGGCGTTTTGGACAGGGTAAGTTACCTAAATTTACTTTAACTTACCCTGCCCAAGAGTGCAAAAAACTCACCTTTTATTATCGTTTTTTTTTTAACATTTGTATGGACATTTACGAGCAAATTGCGTTTATTTTCCTAAAAAAACTCGTAAAAAATAGCCTTTGATACATAAATTTCTTGCGTTTTTGTCCTAAATTTACGTCTTTTTAGGGTAAAATTACACAATTCGCTCGTAAAAAAAATTACACACTTAAGACGTATAATATTCTTTGCACGCACTTTTGTAAATTTACATCTTTAATAAATTTACATCTTTAATATAAATTTATACCTTTAATTAAAAGGGTAAAATTAAACCAAATTTTTTTGGAGTCTATAATATACATTCATGTGACCTATATTATTCGATAGCTTACAAAAACAAATCATTGCCACCACTATCCATTATGCTGAATTTTTCAATTAAATAAAATAATCACAGAAACAGTCAATGAGCTGACCTGTGACAAGAGGTCAGCTTGCAAAGCAAGACTGCCACGTTGTTTGGACTGAGGCTTCAACACACACGATTGTCAAATTCGCCCTACTATTTTTCCACACACGGTCGAGCCAAAAAAAGGCCCGATGGACTGAATCCATGAGCTTTGGATTGATTGGAAATCCAAATTGGTTGTTTCAGTCCATGAGTCCATCCAAGTTCTCCCACACACGGTGAGATTTTGGCCTGGCCTCAGGCCATTTGGACTGATGGACTGCTCGTGAGTGAGGGCCTTTAGATTCTGTGAAAAATCTATCAAAATATGGAAAAATTCAAACAAATCACATCCTAAATATTTTTTCATAGTTCTGAACTTTTACTCAAAAGACAGAAACATTTTTTTGTGGTATCTGTTATGCAATAATTTTTTGCATCCATCAAATCACATTATTTTATTCACTATTAATATCAACAAAAACTTTCCACTTCAGGTAACAAAGAATTTGGTTTGTCGCGTTTGGAACCTCTTCATGTTAAGTCAATGGTAATCGATACCGGATCCGGATCGCCAATAAATCTGAAACAAACTTTCAAAGATGTCGATGTCCACAATCTAATTTCTGGCAGTCGAGTTTTAAAATACAGGTAAGTATAACTCTCTAAATAAAACTATTGAAAATTCTTCAAAGCTAGTGTCCTTCAAATTTTAATTGGATTTAATTGGACTTCTTTTAAAAAACACCACTCGTTTTTTTTTAGAACGGACCTCAGCAAACATCTTATCATTTGTGATAGCAAGAGCGACCGTCTCCAAGTCATCGGGGACTATGAGATGTCGGGACGAATTCTCCTCCTGCCGATTGTCGGCAAAGGAAAAACCAACATCACTCTCATCGATACACATATCGAACATCAGCTGATCGGTGAACCCTACGAAAAAGATGGCGTCAAATACATGAAACTTCGCGAATACAAAGTCGCTTTCAAACCGAAACGCGTTTACATGCAATTCGAGAATTTATTCAACGACCCAACGCTATCGGAGAGCATGAATCGTTTCATTGATGAAAACTGGGAAGCTGTGTTTAATGGTCTTCAGGAAGGATATTCGAAAGGATTCGGAAGTATCTTCCGTGATTTGAGCAACAGAGTTTTCACGAAAGTTCCAATGGATATGATATTTTTACCCGGGGCATAGAAATGAGGTGTGTAAATTGGTTGGTGGCTATTTTCATTTGTATGCAGGCAAGTGGAAATTTAATTGAATACTTTATTAATCGTTGAATCATTTGTTGTTCCAGATGTTACTCCGACAACGTTAGATTTTAAGAAAAAAGGGACTACCAGCTGTAAAACTATCATCGGTCTGTTCGATTTTTCTCGTAGGAAACAAAAGACTCAAGCGAGTAACCTGATTAGTTTAATATTTATGTACATACAATCATTGTTTTTTTTTGTATAAGTGAAATAAAAATTCAACAGAAGATTGCGTGAGTTTTCTGTAGTTTGTGTTTTCGGTTTTCGTGGTAGCTTCTGTATCTTTTTTATATGTAAGTAACCATGAAACTAAGCCACTACCGCTATAATAGAACCAGTGCTGTCGTTTTACTGCAATTGCAGCATATCTACTGCAATATACAGTTATATCTCCAGGATTAAGAATTGGGGAAATTACTATTAATACTTTGTTCAAAATGGTTAGCAGTTGCATATATAACTAAACAGAGCGAAACTAACTTACTAAATAAGCTAGCTATACTAAACAAGTATCAAATTTCGTAAAATGTAATAGATCTCAAATGCAATGATGCAGTTACTATTCCTCCATAATAACTAAATATGGAAATAAATTCTTTAAATTTGGAGAAATTCTTTAATATGGAAAAACTGAAACTAACAATAGTATGTATTTGTCGCCAAACGACCCAACTTGAATCTGATATCTTTTAAAATTATATATATTTTGTTGATATGGTTTGTTATTGCAACTTCAAATAGCAATAGTTGTATTTTAAATGCATGTAAGAAGATATGTGCACAAATATGTATATGTATAGAAAATCAATCTACTGCAATTTTCATGTAATATTTTTCATCGGTAAAGTTTTCGATTTAACAATTGGTATGTTAAACGACATCGGGAGTTGTTTGGTGTTCTTCCAAATTTTAAAAGAAATTCATCAAAAACATCTAAAAGATTATAGTCTCCGATTAGCTCAACTTCTGAAAATGTGTCTAAAAATGGTTGAGTAAACGACGCGAACTACGAAAACGGAAATGAAGATTTGGCGATTAGCCAAATCATTCAGTTTTGAGTGGTTTTGAGAGTGCGCGATTTGGTACAAAGTACCAAAGTTCTTTTACAATTTTTGAAGCACCTATTTTACGATTTTTGAAGCACGCTTGTTTTTGGGGATGTCTTATTTTAAACTAATTAAATTAAAATTTAAAAAAAAAATTTCTTCGATTCCTCCATTCTCGCCATTTTCGGCAATTATTGGCCAATAATCCTCCTTTTCGTAGGTTTCGCGTCGTTTACTCAACCATTTTTAGACACATTTTTAGAAGCTACATCTAATCAGAAACTATAATCTTTTAGAACTAAAACACAAGGGGATTTTTCAGATTTTTCGTAGCCAAAAACCAAAAATCTACTGCAATTTCGGAGCATTTTTACTGCATGTAATCCAGACCATTTCCAATGCTAGAACCAGAAAACTCAGAAAGCTTTCTCTACAATTTTCGAGTTATATGGGAGCTTGAAGACCATGCTTGAAGACCGAATGCAAAAATTGAATAAAGTCTGATTAGTGAATAAAGTAAGCAAATCGTTGGCTTTACTTTAAACGGCGGAAAGATATTGAACAAGAAGTTTGGCTTAATGAAGAATCAGTCAAATTTTTTTGATATGAATTTGAATGTTAATTAATCAAAGAAATGTTAGTTTGGATTTTCAAATCCAATAGCATCACATACTAGTTTGAAATCTTTTTCTACTCAGTGCATTGTTTTTCAGAATTTAACCTAAACCTGTAATTTTAGCGCATTTCACTTAAATTTTCGTGTCTAATACCACCATGAATTTGAGCTTAGATTTTGCAGCAATCATTTAAATTTTTTTCAGAAAATTCTGAGATTAGCTATATGACGAGATGGGTAACATGCAGTGCTGTAGTTTTACTGCAATTGCAGTATTTCTGCTGCAATTTGATAGAATCTATTGCAACACTGCATTTTAGTGCCATCTACTGCATTTTATCAGATTCGCTGCACATTTAATATAACGAGCAAATCTACATCTGCCTAGTCGTCGCTGCACGCTGCACGAAACTGCAAAGTAACGTGCGAAGCAGTCGAATGCGCTTTTCTTAATACAGTCATATGACAACTATTTTTGCAATCTGGTGGTTATTAGTGAGGAAGCGTTGTTTTGGTGAAATTGGTGATAAAAAGCAAAATTGACAAGTAAGTCAATAAATATAGGACGAGAAGTTTTCAGTCTGTACTGATAGATCCACGATAAATTTACATGACGATATGAGGTATATGCAATTATTGTAAAAAAATTAAAACAAAAAATTAAAAATTCATGTGTCCTAGTAATGATGAAGCTCAGACTGCGAATAAAAACCGAAATACGAACAGTAATATAGAAGTTTTTGGAAGGATAAATTTGAATGGGTGAGTGAGAAAAATGGCAACTTGTCACTTTGTCGCTTTGCGAAGGCACGGTGAAAGCGGAGAACACCGAAAAAAATGTCAAAAGTCCAAAGAGTCAGCCGAAATTGTTAGACATGAAAAGTAACGTGGAAGCTACGAAAAGATTAAATTTGCCTAAAATGGCAGAGCTTAGAATTATTATGTGTGTGATCTCAAACAATCTGCCATTTGCTTTAATTCCAGTGCTAATCGATTTCGAATCAGTAGCTATAGATTCTGAAATAGCAAAACAAATCAAATTAGGGAAAACGAAATCAGTCCAAACTATTAAAGATGCAATGTTACCTGAAAGTGTGAATTACGTTGCAGAAACTTTAAAAAAATCAAAAATTCTCCTTTTTAATGGATGATTCGACAGATATAGGAGGAATCAAAAGTTTGGCGTTAACATGTCGATATTTTGATTTTGCTTGTGGAAAAGCTAAAGATAGATTTTTAGCACTAATAGCTTTGCGAGAATATAATGCGAAATCAATGTTCGATTCGGTCATTTCATTTTTGGCCCAACATTCAATTCGAATTGAAAATATTATTGGATTTGTGGCTGACAATGCAGCAGTGATGATGGGTGAAAAAAGTGGCATCAAACGAATGTTTAAGGATATATTGCCAAACATATACTCTATAGGATGTACTTGCCATTCTCTCTATTTGTGTTCGTCAGCAGCTGCAAAAAAACTGCCGTCAAATATAGAAAATACTTCAATGTTAAGGTACACAAGATTTTGAAAACATCGTTTACTCGGTGGCTTGGATTGGAACAAGTAGTTAATCGAATCATTGAGTAGTGGAAGCTTTTACATCAATATATAACAAGTAAAAAATTTTGATAGAAATTCAGACCTAGCTGTGCAAATAGCTCAAAATTTAAATGTTAAGAACAAAATTTATTACACATTTTTATCTTATATTTTAAATATAACCAGTAAAATTAATGCTGAATTTCAGTCGGAAACTCCTAAATTTCATTTAATCGTTTCTGCTATAAAAATGCATTTAAAACTATCCTGCAAAATTTCGTACGTAGAGAATATTTAAACGAAGTGTTATTGAACACATCTATGAAAGATGAGCAGATTATGGAATTGAAAGATATTTATATAGGCGCATAATCGCATATATTAACGGGTGATATTGATGATCAAATCGTTATAAAAATAAATTGCTTAAATTATTATCAAGCGCTGACCAAACAAATTTTCAAAAGATTTTACCTTAATGAGGTTACTGTGAATAGTTTAGCAATCATAGATCCCAAAAAGCAGGGATATTCATTGACAGATATAATTAAACGTTTCCCAAATATAACACACTGCGATGGGATTGAAGAATTAGATAACGAATGGAGGATGCTAATAAATTTGGATTTTTCTGAATTAAATATAGAGGCAGAAGAGGATATTGAAGAATTTTAGTGTAAAGTTTTTAAGTTGAAAAATGTTTCCAACGAGCCAATGCTTCCAAAAGTAAAAAATTGTGTCAAGCTTATTAAGCTTACCACATAGTAGCGAACTGTTGAAAGATTTTTTTCGCAAATTTATTTAATTAAAACGGAGAAAGGAAATTGTTTGCAAGCTTAGAATAGAACCAAAAAGCTGTATTTTCCCTGTAAACTATTGATACACTTACCATTTAAATCACAATACACAAGAATTTCCTCAATTATACTGTGAATTTTAGTGTGTGTACACAGCAATATGTACTGCATTTCTATATTTAATCTGACATAACTGAAGTTAATGAATATTTGTATATATTTTTCACCAAACAACCAATTTGAATTCAATAGTATCAAATTCAATGTTTATATATGCATGAGTAGCTTTGTAAAAATTTAAGTTTTTCTGCAATTTCTGCGATTACTGAACATTCTTTTTTTGTAAATGGGAATATTTTTATTTTTTGCATATGTAAGTACACACATAAGTGTGAATGCATACGGGAAAATCAATCTACTGCAATTTCAAGCATTATACTGCAATTTAAAATTTCCATTTACTGCACACCGAAAACACAAAACGACAGCACTGGTAACATGTGAAAATTATCGATTGTAGTTCAAACTGGAAATCAATAAATTGGGACAAGGGACACTATTTAAGGTTTCATTTCTTTCTGAAAGGAGAGAACCGAGAAGACCCATTTATGTTGAGTTGATGAGTGTATGTAAATGAGTTCTAACAAATAATCTTTAATGATCAGATGAGCCTTCGGGGAGCAAATCGCCCTGCAGACCTTCAGTGCATGGTATGCACCAAAAAAAAGCAGGCCAAATCGACCTAAATACGTCATGAGTCCAATCCATGTTTGGGTTTCAAGGATGCCAAGACAAGGCAGCTGGGGAGGAAATGAGAGTCCTCAGAAGGAATCTGCAGATCGGCAGAGTGGCGAATGACCTCACACAGATCGTCTGCAAAACCCGTCAAATTGGCAGTTAGATGGAGGGCTATCGGCAGTCAGAGCTACATCAACGGCCACACCAACGGCCATGCCTGGGTAAATTACGTTGAGGTCACCTTCGTGAGCTGCTACTTCTCTCCAAATGACCAAAAACTGGAATTCGGGGATAAATTAAACTCATAGGATGACACTCTCCGTAGTGCTGAAGGCAGCATTGACTAAGAGGGGAGACGTCATCGAAAGGGTATTGGAGTGGGTTCTGCTCGCTGAGTGCTGAATTCAGTAGTGTTGAATACGGGCTTAATGCTAGCGTACCAAAGGACTGGCGCTGGCGAGTACGCACCTGACTTTACGAACTCGTTAGAGTGACTGGCGATTCTTGTAAGCAATTGGATGGTGATAGAGGATTACACAGCTAGTAATCACAACTACATCACCTTCCTCATTGCCGAAAGCAGGCAATGTAGATACTACTATACCTTTTAACGACTTGGCTTTAAGCTCAGTAGAAATGAGATGATCGCATCATTGATCGCAAGCAAGGAGGTGGAGTCCTAACCCGCTAAAACCCCAGTGACTCGGGAGGCACGATGGGACTGAGTCGCAGAGTTTGTGAGATTTCGATGCCTAAACACAAATCCTTCCGCCGAGGAAAACAATATAGAAAAACGTTGAGGAAAACCGGTGGAACGGTGAAATCTCTGAACTGCGATGCAGCGCTCTAGTGTGCAGGCACAGAATACAGCGAGCTAGAAATAAACAGGGAGCAGCCAAGCTTTCTGCAGTACATACGTCTGAAAAGAAAGAGTTAGTGAAAGTCATTAAGAGGAACAGCCGCTCAAAATGTCAGACACTTTGCGAGGAGGTCGACTCTGGCTCGTTTAGTGAGGGGCACAAATAGATTACCCGTAGACTCAGCAGTATGCAACCTTGCGCCATTGCATTTTGAGTGCATCGTCAGGTTGCGAAAAATATCATCATCATCCAGTGGACGGATGTTCCACTGTTTACGGAGGAAGAGCTGATTGATCCCGTGAATTGTATACAGATGGAAGTACTTAAATTTATAGGGGAGAGTCAACCGCGGTTAATACTGCATTTATATCATTCCTGTTTAATGATGCGGGTATTGCAATTGCAGTGAAAAGTTATCTGATTGGCGTTCATTCTATTGAAAAGAGAGACCCAAACAGTTCGTCTGCATACCGCCCACTCTGCATGCTAGAAACGGTGGGGAAGCTCCTCAAGTGGTTGCTAAAGCCACGATTGCTGCCAGCAATCAAATTAGCTGATCAGATCAGGTCTACCTCCCAGACAGCGTGGCTTCTGAAGAAAGCATTCCATTGTTGATGCAGAGGTAAGAACAAAGGAGCACCAAAATGGTAATTTTGCTCGTCACGCTAGATGTTCAAAATGCTTTCAATTTGCTTTGGACCTCTAAGTATAGCTTCTGCATGCTTGAATTCTTGTTGATCATGCTGCGGGTCTATATTAAAGACGGATAGCTGTTGTTCGACTCCAACGAAGAACTTTGGAGGACACCTTGCAGGGGCAGCGCAAAGATCAATCCTCGGAACTGACCTCTAGAACATCGTTTATGATGGAGCACTGTGCCCAAAAATGTGTTTCTGATGGGTTACGCTGATGACGTGGCAGAAGTAGTCCCTTCCATATCCGGAAGAGGGTGCAACGATAAATGACTGACCACAGCCTGCAGGTGACACTTTCAAAGACAGAGATCGCAATGTTGATGAAGTGAAGAATACCATCTGATATCTTGATCACAGGAGGCTATGCATAGGTCCACTCTAGTAAGGTGCCTGGACAATGACCCACTGGGACCATGAGGATGTAATAAGTTACTGAACGCCGTCAGTGAATCTAGACAAAGGCTACTGATGGCAACTCTATCTTGCTCTATGGAGTGGAAATTTGGGCGGACAGACTGCAAATGAAGAAATTTAGAGTACGAACTACCATCTTCCTATATGGTGTCGAAAGATACCGTTTTGGAGGTCTCGGGAGGAATCCCATAGATCTACAAACGCAGAAAAGGGTACCTGGCAAGCTTTGATCCGGATAGAGCAGGAACTCTAGTGCATAGACGTACGTAAACACTTTGATTTTGGCAACAATGCTGGAGCGCAATCAACAAAGGTCCCTGGGCAGTGAATCTTGATAGGTTTTCTGGATCCATGGGTCAGCCAATTCCTATCAATACCTATACCTATCAGTGTTATGCTGAAGAGTACGATGACGCTCAAGTTTGAGAAGCAGCCTCGAGCTTACGATCGGCTTGGTCCCGCCAGATTTGATCGTGGAAATGATGCTGCGCAACGAAGACAAACTGGACCATATATGGACATATATGGACATATATGGACATATATTGAGAAAATACCGCGCACAAAGGGGGGTAAGCTATGGAGACTTTTAAAGTATTGAGGCACCAATAGGTGAGCACGTACAGCTGCGTGGAAATAGTGCGAGAGTGGACTCTAACCCGAACCTCCGTAGTTTATGGATGGACTTTTTTTGGTAAGCAAAAATCTTATAACAGACCCGGGTATCTTTGAAGAAATCGCTTGCCATCTACAACAAAAAAATGGACTTATTCACCTATGAGTGATAGCCGCAACAATAACACCGCATTTGTGAAGAAGACGTCAAAGAGGAGAAATATTTTGTGAGCAAAAGTTACACATTGAAATATTAAGCTTAGGTTCAACTGAATTACTAAAAGCATACGGCATGACCAGAATTGGTCTCACATCCCGTAGCGTTATGGCAGTGCATCCGACTTGTGAGCTGATGGTTGGGGGTTCAATGATGAATGAATGAAGAGGTGAAAGTGACAAATACATTGGTGATTGGACCGGGAAGCAGCAGTTAAATTTCATTTCATTAGAAATTGACGCCTGAATTATGACCAAGGAGGAGATGGCGTCTTCCTTTCGTGAGGTTTATCACAGTGTTATCGTTTTTTTGGTCTTCATAAAGCGTTTGCCTAAGTTTTGGAACAATAATAATGCTAAGTGCATTGTTAAATTATATATTATATTAAAGTGATGAGCTCGAGAGTGTAGTTGACTAATAGTCGAACTATTGAGTGGGAGAGAGTAAGTATGAGCTCCGTTAGAATCATTTTGATTAATTTTTTAAATAATATAGATGTTATATGAATTTACAAAAAGTGTTATTAAAGATTTTGTTATTTCGTGGTGCTACAGAAAGTTAATGACCAGATAGCCTACAGGAGAATGTGCCGGAGTTTTAAATCTTTATGTCACGTCGGACATAAGCTATAATTTTGGTAGAAAGAATTTGAATGAGTAGAGTGGGAAATTTTCCGCGGACTTTTCCAGATGAACCCAGTACAAGCGCCATCAGTGCAAATACCCTGAGTAATAGCAAAAAATTGAGTTAAGTGAGTGAAACTTCATCAAAAAGGTCCATGAACCGTAATAAAGTCCCTAATCGAGGTGAGCGAGTGCCACCCACGACCCGCCTTTGACGACCTTTGTCGAAGCCAACGCAACGCAACCTCTCTAACCTGGAGAATTAATAAACCTAGCAGAATAAACTTTCTTTCAGATTCGAATGAAGTGTCAATGAGGTAATCAGCAAACCGGTGGTACTATGAACGAGTCTGGTAGCAGCCAATTTTAACACGGCAAAAAAACTAAGTTTTTTTTAAAACACTGCCGATACACAGAAAGTTTTCTTAGCACCCTTGACTGTGATTTTTAATTAAAAGCTTATTTTCAGCATATTTCGTCTGATTTCATTTCAAAACAAGTCGTACGGAGCATTTGCAATTTTTTTCACAGGTTTTAATTATCGGGTTTATCTTTTGGTTTTTGCTTTTGGTTTTGACTAACTTTCCCATTCTTGCTACATATGTTAAACTAAAGCAAAAACGATCCACCACTGTTCATTTCAGATTGCTTGAGACCCTTTTCAGTGTTCTATAGCCAAATACTAAAAAGGAGAAAAAATACATCTCTCTCTTTAATGAAAACATTTATTTTTTTTTTTAAAAATAGAAAATCACTCAGTTCTTACCCCTGAAAACGCCAGATATAACTCTACACCCGCTTGAGCGTTTCATCAATTTTAATGTTATCAAAAATTTTGTTAATCACGTCTTTCATAATGTGACTTATCGTCTCCGAGAAAACCACTTTCATTTCACTCCACAGCTCTTTCCAATTTTCATTCAACAACAAATTCACTTGATCCGAAATTTCTTTCTGACCTTTGATAATATCGTCTGCATGCATTGTCAAATTTTGCGGATGAATAACGGATCGAACTTGAGTGAAACGCCAATAAAGATGACCATCCTTCTCGTACTCTTCGAATTTCATATAGAACTTTACATAGACCTTATGAAAATGTACGTAATATTTTCCATCGCTATTCACTTGAATCAGTAGTATTTTTCCATTTAATTTATAGTCGCCATTGAATTCGATTAAAGGATTGAAAAATTCGAGCTCAGCAGTTTTTGTGTCGGTGTCAATTCTGTAATAAAAAAATCGACAATATTACAATTTTATTCCTATTTTAAATTTTTTGCAAATGTAGCTCATATTGATTTGAAAGAATTTATTCAACTTCGAAATTCAAATAAGTTTTAACATTGTAATTACTCAAAACTTTTACTTACTTTGCTTTCGTAAACTTGCTGTCGGACGCAAACTTGTGGATGGTGGTATTGAAGTATTCTTGAACAAGTTGCAGAGCTCCTGTTGATTTTGCTGCGTATTTGATTGTAGATATGAATAACGGGTCGAGCGGTTCAATATTGTATTGTTTATTTCCTGCAATCGAAGAAAATATTATTGTTGATCACAGAGTCAGATTCGTATATTTTTGAAGAGCGAAGGAGAAAATGAGCAAACGATTTAAAAAAAAATGGTGTGATGTTTTCTGAATTTTACACTCTGTTCACCTTTTGTTTGAATTTAGCTATTTGTTTACTTCTTTTGCTCATTTTACAAATATTAGTTATTTCTCTTCTGATTTTTTTCCCCTAAGATGGCAAAAAAAATCTGCTAACCAGATCCCCGGTTGACCTATCACCACGGGGTATGTGAGGTTTGACTCACTAAAAAAAGGACCATCTACAAGCCCACGAAGTTCCGAGTCGGGACCCGCCTAAGCACTGCTTCGACCCGGTCGTGCTGACTCACCCATTGGTAACCACGGACTTCAAGAACTACCACAGCTTATGGGTCGGTAAGGCAACCCTCCTCCCGCTTTACGCGCAGCACTTTCGCAACGTATGTTGAGACTGCACGCCAGTTCTCCTCGTTACGCAGCATTGCATCCACGATCGTCTCAGGCGCTACCAGGCCGATCGTGGACTCAATTTTGCACCTCAAACTTACGAAGCGACTGTACGTAAAGAATGTGTGCTGAGCATCATCGAGCTCAGTCACACAGTACCGTCAGTACGGTGTGACCACCTCACCCATTCTGTTCAGGTATTTCCTGAAGTAACCGTGCCCGTGCTCAGTGAGACCAATTAGCTTAGCCGTCCAGCGTCCTTGATCACTTTCGCTCCAGCGTTGTTACCAAAGTTGGAGGGTTAGTGTACGCGCGTGCGTCAAAGCATCAGTTCTGTCCAGCTCTGAGCGAAAGAGGTACCGTTCCTTGCGTTCTTGCGCTAGCAGATCGATCGGGATGACTCCCGATACAACTATTACAGCCTCTTCTGAGACCGTGCGGCAGCTACACGCGATTCGAAGGACACCACTGCGCTGGACACTGGCAATGCGCTCCGGAACTTTCTAGTTCGAAGCGCATCTCTAAAAATTTCAGGACCATATAGGAAGATGGAATTGGTCGTCACCATCAGCAGCCTCCGGTTCGTCTCACTAGGTCTGCCAGCGTTGCCATTAGCCTACTCAGCAAAGTGATGACTACTAGAGCGTTGTCACATGTCCTGCGGATATGATCCCAATACGTCAGCTTGGTGTCCAGAGTCACTCTCAGATACCTGACCGACTTGCTAGTCTGGACCTCGTCGGAGTGGATAACGGAAGGGAGATCGTTGATGAATACCAGGAATAACAGAGGACCTAGTACTGAGCATTGAAGAACCCCAGAAAAAGGCCAGTATGGTGAAGACAAACGTGAATTCACAGATACAACACCGCTGCGACCAAAAACATATGATGGACAAGAGGAGATCAGCTATTCCATAGCCTTTAAGTTTTAAAAAAAGGAGCTAGTGATCAACAGAGTCAAAATCAGTGTAAACCACATCAGCTTGCTTCTGCTGGTCTAAGGCGGAAGCGATCAAGTTAGTGAAGGCCAAGAGGTTAGAAGTGGAAGATCTACCTTTCACAAACTCATGTTGCTCAGGAGCAAGGAATAGATGAAATATAGGAAGTAGCCTATTGTTAACAACTCTTTCAAGTACTTTACTAAAACAAAAAAAAAAGAGAAACAGCACGATAATTGGAAATACAACTCGGGTCACCGGATTTATGTATCGGGGAAGTATGAGCATACTTCCAGTAAGAAGGAAAGGAGCCAGAGGAGAAGCTATTATTGAAGATAATAGACAGAGGAACAGAAAGGGACGACGAAAGAGATTAGACGAACAGGTTCGGAATACCGTCAGGACCAGAAACGACATTAACATCAAGACATTGAAGTAAGGACTCAATTTTCAGGAGGTTGGTTTGGATACAGGAAATCGATGATCGAGGGAAATGTGGGAAATCATAAGATATGCTAGGAATATTTACAGAAAAGAAAGAGGAAAAGTAGACTGCAAAGACATCACAAAACTCCTGATGATTAGTAGCAATAACACTGTTAAGGAACATTAAATCGGGGAAACGGTAAGAATTTTTCAAGAATTGAAAGTAAGACCAAAAGGGATTGTGATGGTTAGAACAAATAGAGGATTCAATGTTATTGAAATAATCACGCGTAGAGTGTTTGACGGCAGTTTTAGTGGCTGACCGAAGCTTTGAGAACTCAAGGTAGTCAATAGTCATCATCTGAAGGACGGAACTTAGTGCGAGCTGCATCTTTTACCGTGAGGGCAGCTACCACATCATGGCGAAACCAAGGAAAATCATTGGATTTGCAGTGACGACTGGAAGGAGTGAAACGGAATATGAAGCTGGAGAGGAAATTATGAAATCGGAGCATGAGTTCATTAACAGATAGACCGCGGCAGAAGGAGTACCAGTTAGTTAAGTTGATTTCATTCTCCATCTTAACAAAGTTGGCTTTATGGTAATTACTAGACATAAAGGAAACGGAAATTTTTATAGCAGTGGAGAATGGTGTAGGTCAGGTGGGACGTAAGGCATGGCATTAGCTTGGACAGTAATATTATGTTGCGGAATATTTCAAAGAACAAGACCAAGAACTTCATTGTTCATATTAGGAAATGTGTTTAATTGAGACAGCGTACATAATGAGAGTAATGAAAAGGTAATTAAGGTAATATTAGTAGGGGAGAGTATCGAAGAAAAATTAGCATCCACAATAAGTTCGGTTAAGTTAAAGTCGCCACAAATCAAAAATGAAGCAAAAGGGAAACGTTCATTGAGAAAACTGGAGAGCTCGACCAAAATTCGGTCGTAAACACTAACTGAGGAATTACATAGAATAAAAACCGAAGAAACAATCAAAATTTTAGAGGGTGCCAGGGTGATTATTAGCATTCGCCGAGTAAACCACACAAGATGCATACTACATTTGCTAAGGGCCTATGAGTAGTATAACATTCAGTAAACTTATGCAAGTGAGTGGTGGTATTCGAATACTGGACAGCCTTTCACGGTGAGGTCTGATCTATCAAAAAGTGCTGTCAAACTGTGAATTAATATTGATATCATTTACGAATTGTTTGTTAAGTCATAATTAAGTTTGTTAGACTAATCAATTTCAATGATTGTATGAAAAGAATAAATCATTAAAATGTTTAATTAATTCGAATTGTATGTCTATAGCATTTTTTGTATGAAACTGAGTTAGGTAATAGCTTAGTAGCTAAAAGCAGCTCACTTTAAAAAAAAACAATAAGTAGTATGAGATACTCACCTCCCTTTAGTCGGGGTACGATTTGATTCAATGAATCAACGATACATTTACCAATTGTAGGGCCCGATCGACATTTCTTTAATTCTCCAACTGAAAGGGAAGAAAACCACCAATTAGTTTCTAAAAGGAAAATGAAAATAAATTGAAAGATAGTTCAAAATTTTTTTGACTAATTAGAGTTTTGCCTAGAATATATTACAAGATTAATTATTTGCTTTATATTATAAATTAGTAGTTTTCTATAATAATAATAATATTCTCGGCTTAAAAACCTTTGGAGCCGGTGTAAATTGTATATGATATGTAGATAAAAAGGGAAAAATCTGATAACAATTTAATACATCTTTAAGATATTACTATCGTCGTATAAAACTTATAGGGCCCATACACGACGCATGCATGCATGCACAATCGCGTGACTGCACATGCGGATTGAACGTGTATGGCAATGATTGACTCAATGCACATGCTGACTGTATGATTACAAAACTTTTTGATATTTTCTCGACTGCGCATGCTTGCATGAGAGGTGTATGTTAAATATTGTGCATTTAAGTTCAAATTTTAGAAGTTTTTGTCCAATGTACACCTTACCCACTTCAAATTCTTTTAAAACTGCACAGTTTTGCATGAATCGTGTAGGGCAGACGCAATACTGCACAATCAATGTACTGCGCATGCATGCATGCGTCGTGTATGGGCCCTATTACAGATGACAAAAATTATCGCAACTAAAGTAAATAAAAAAAATCAATGATTGCAATGGGTCACGTCAGCCAGGTATGCACTATGAAATATTTTCGAAACCACTCAGTTAAAATTCAATTTCTGATCGTCTCGCAATCAAAACAATTCTCTTTGTTAATGCTTTTGGAGGCTTTATCTGGAAAACGATTCATATTCCCGCATTCACCGCCTGGAGCCTGCGCGCACGGTATGGCAGAGGTGGAAGGTAGCTGGATGACTCCGTTCTGGTGGCTAAAAGTGGGCGCGGAAGGCAGGAGTTTGCATTATAAAATTAGAAAAATTAAAAAAAACGATTGTTTTATCATGCTGGTGAAGGCTAGCTCAACAACCTCCACTCTCTTCCGCCTCCCTCCGATCGATGATTCCGCCATCTAGACATTTGCCATACAAACTAACGATGTTTTATGTTAATGCTATTTATTGCTTTGATTTCACAGATGTACATGTTGTGTTCGATATATCCCCACAAACGAAAATGGTTTTTCACCGCACAAAACACATCTATGAAACATAAACGATAAAAAATATTAACATGAAATATCATTAATTTGTAATACTACTGCGCCATTTAATGTGGCCTCATTGGGTCCTTTAAAAAAGACGCAGGACTTTTAAAAGGTGTGATGGTGTAGTAGTTCGTGTCTCACTTTATTGGCTGACGATTTTCCCTTACCGAAACTCACCTCTAAGCTGCTGTCCTGTCAGAATGTACCCATATTTTGTTGACTGTGTACTGTGTAACGACTTCATGTAAAAATACTTACATTAAGATTTGACATTCAGGAAGGTTCTTTTGGTCGATGCATACAAGTTGAACTCGATGGCCAGTTGCCGATAGGATAAGGCCAACCTCGATTCATCGAAAGACTGAATCAATCAAGGAAAACAAAATTGTCGAAGCATAGGTAACAAAATTTTTCGAGATCCTCAAAAATCAAATTCTGCACCGAAAAAACATCATTTACGGGAAATTTCACTCGTTTCTTTAGAAAAAAAAGTTCCGTTGAAATATATTGTATTTTATTATAAGTATACGGGGGTATTCTTTGTGAAATTTTGCAGGTAAAGAACGGTTTCTCAGCTTCTAAAATTGTGACTCTAGTGCGGATGCAAGGAACCGTCAAGAAGGCAAGATCTTCCACGAAATTGGAAAAATAGTCAAACGACACTATTCGACAATCAGAAATATAGTCGCGAAGTTCAAATCTTGTAGGAAATTGTAAAATTTTCCACGTTCTGGTCCACCCAGCAAATTTGAGCCCGTGCAAGTAAAAGAAATCATCAACAATCCAAGATCAAGTGCAGTGAAAATTGCAGAAAACATCACCCGTGAAACAGAGAAGTCAGTAAAGGTAGAAATTAGAGTTGGGTCGTACTCGGATTTTTACATACTAGGTATTCCGAATACGAGTACAAAAAAATACCTGTTCCAAAAATACTAGCTAGTATTTTTTGAAGTATGTACATATATACACACAAGTACATGCGATTTGCAGTGATGTAATGAAACGGTATGATATTCCCTCCCCCATCCACCAGAGACAAAGTTCCCAGGCTAGAATGGCGATGGTGCAGTTGACCGTGAAAAGATATGAGCCATTAGTCCGTGCAGCTTGTCCGTAACTATCCAATGGTCGGTCACTTATTTGGCAAGTGTTTCTCCAATCTAGGAGCCATCTAAGGGAAAACAAGCAAATTCAATCAATTTAATTTGATTTTCATTTTAATATATGCACAAAACACCTCCTGTATTCCTTCAAACTACCAGTGTCGAAAAATGTACTATGATAGGATCAACTAATCCTGTCCTCTATATGACTTTTCATCGATCGATGCCTGATACCAAACTTTTCCTGGCTAATCTAAAACAGTCGGTTTTCCACTTCGCTTCACTGAAGCATGAATTTGTCGGAAATTTTATTAAGAAATGATAAAATGTCTATTAAACATGAACCCACTAGGGGTCAACCTTTTCTGTAAAGCTGGACATGAGTCACAACCCCGGTAGGGTTGGAGTGCAGTCACGAGGAGAGCTTCAGCACAGCCGGAGAAGCCAACTTGCTAACCAAAAAGGATCTAAACATTTTTAGTGTTATTTTCAGTTTTCCCGACTGATTTCATTCTACCATATCTTAGAAACAACTCAGAAAGATCCTCAAATTCATGCTAGACCAAAAAAAATTTTTTTGGAAAAAATGGACGTTTTTGCCTAATTTCCCCTATAAAAAAATTTGTTCTTCCTTAAAATATCACTATTGAACTCCCCGATCACTTTCAATCATCAAAAGCGCTGTAAAGGCAGTTTTTGCCAAACTATGGCCAAAAAACCCCTTACTCCCCTACAAAACCGAAATTTTTGTATCACAGCAATAGGTGTTGGCTCGTTATGTCCCAAACCACACTAACCCAAAATTAGCCGATTTTGTCCGATTTCAGCTACTTTTGCCCTAAAAACTTTTTGAATAATTGAATAAAATACTTTCCCAATTTCTCCTATCAAAAATTTTTTCGTCCTTAAAATATCACTAATATACTTCCCGACCACATTCAATCATCGAAAGCGCTGTAAAGGCAGTTTTTGCCAAACTATTGCCAAAAACCCCGTTTCTCCCTTACAAAACCTAAACTTTTGTATCACAGCAATAGGTCTTGGCCAGTTATGCCCCAAACCACTCTGACCCAAAATTGGCCGATTTTGCCCGATTTCAGCTACTTTTGCCCTAAAACCTTTTTGAATAATTGAATAAAATACTTTCCCAATTTCTCCTATCAAAAATTTTTTCGTCCTTAAAATATCACTAACATACTTCCCGACCACTTTAAAAAAAAAAACCCTTACTCCCCCACAAAACGTAAATTTTTGTAGCACAGCAATAGGTCTTGGCCCGTTATGTCCCAAACAACTCTAACTCAAACTTGGCCGATTTTGTCCGATTTCAGCTACTTTTGCCCTAAAAACCTAAACCTAAAGTCCCAAAATACTCGCAAGCACGAAAATACTCTATACAAAAATATGCGATACAAAAATACTTGCAAGTTCTAAAATACTCGATACGAGTATATACTCGTATAGTTCCAAAATACTTGCAAGTATTTAAAAATACCTGTTCCAAAAATACCTGTTCCAAAAATACTTGCAAGTATTTAAAAATACCTGTTTCAAAAATACCTGTTCCAAAAATACTTGCAAGTATTTTGGAACGATACGTTATTTTCGTATTCGAGTATTTTGGAACGATACGTTATTTTCGTATTCGAATATTTTGGAACGATACGTTATTTTCCTATTCGAGTATTTTGGAACGATATGAGTATAAACTCGTATCGAGTATTTTCGTACTTGCAAGTATTTTCGTCTCGCGTACGAGATACTCGTGAGTATGAAAGCACTTGCAAGTATGAAATACGAGTTTATATTAATATTAGGATACTATTACGTCACTGTTTGATTGAAATGAATTAAATGGACGAAATTTATTGTGTAAATTCTTGATTACATGTATAGTCCACAAAAATACTCGTACCTAGTATTTTTGAATTTCGTACTAGGTACTGGCTGTTCCAAAAAAATACCTGTTCCATATACCTGTTCCAGTATATACGCCTCATCTCTAGTAGAAATACATTGCTGTCACGTCACGTGACCTCACGTGCCGTCACGTCATGCGTGTGTATGGAGGCATGAGCTCACGCTTGGAAATACACTTGTGTCATGATAGCAGCTCACGGTTGTTGCAGTTGCTGATCGACGGTTTACTATTTGCAGTTGTGTAATAATAGTTTATCTCGCTTTTTTGAAAAGTGTTTTGTTAATAAAGTAACTGTATTAATAATTCATTATAATATAATGAGTGAGAGTACAGATTCATCCACAAGCTCTTCAGATTTTGAAGAAAACTTGGAAAATTTTGCTGTTTGTGCAGTTATTCAAAGGGAGCGTACATTTCGGGTTCATCCGGTTAATCGTGCGAGGGAAACGTCTGGAGAATACCATTTATTAGTGCAGGAGTATTTTATCCATTAATAGCTGCAGAGTATATTGCAAAGCGAAAATGAGACAAACAAAAACAAATTCTGTTTTCAATTTGCATATGACATCTCCTATTTCTTGGACGCTCACACGAACAGTTGGAATACGATATTTAAAAAAAAAATGGTTGCCATGCCTGGTTTGAGGTTTGAGCAAATTTCGCTGCGCAACACAGTTCTGTTGCATTGATTATGGCTTCAGCATTATAATAAACTTTCAGGGGTTCTGTAATGTATGCCTCAGACGACATACCTACAAATTCTATGTTTGCTTGGTAATTTGAGCAAACGTATTCGGCCCTAATAGAAAAGTAGTTTGTCATATACATGTTACCAAAAGTTTTTATAAACACTAAACATGCATGTAAATAATGATAAAACACCAATTCAAATTCCACATAAAAAATTATGTTACATCTTTATCCCACAATTTATCAGCACCAATGTATTTCGCCATTTCATAATTATTTATACTTATACATTTTAAACAAATCACTTACCTTATACATTTTAAACAAATCAAATACTATGAGGTAAAAACATTGGCTAAAACTACGATTTCAATTAGAAAATACATATTTGCGTCACTCAATTTGCATATATATGCACTTATAACAGATATTTTGATTAATCAGTACTTATTTCGCCATATACGGCATTCAAAAATATACGTTACATGTTAAACGTGCGGTCACGTGAGCTCAATAATCTAAATTTGCAGATTATCGTGAGCTCACGTGACAGCACATGAGTCCGGGTGACGTGACGTGACGTGCCACCAGTGTGCTTCTAAGCATACGAAATGGTACTGCAGATCTATGGCATGTGAGGTCAGCTGATGTGACGGCACGTGAGCTCACGTGACGTGAAAGCAGTGTGTTTCTACCTTAAGTGCATCTACGGTCCGAAGGACACTGAATTCAAATGGTTTATATGGATGAGCACCAAGGAAGAATATAAAAACTGTGAAGTTGAGTTCTGGAAAAATCAACGAAAATGTGGCGAACTAAAAATTCCGAATTTGAAGAAAAAAACATCACATTTACAGTCAAGTATGGTGGAGGGTCGGTAATGGTATGGAGGTGTATGGCGGAGACAGAATTCGGAAATCTCGTGTTCATTGATAGTACAATGACAAAGAGCAGTACTTCAAAATTTTGCAAGAAAATTTGGCACCCAGTGTTCAAAAATTGGAGCTGCCTAGGACGTGGGACTTATAACAAGACAACGGCCCTCAGCATACATCTCGCTTGGTCAAAGAATGGCTCTTGTATTGGACACCGAATCAACTTGATCATCCTCCCCAGTCTTCAGACCTTAACCCTAAAAGCATTTGTGGGAAATTTTGTATCAACGAGTTCGAAAAAGGCCAATTTCTTGCAAGAAAGATTTGAAAAATGAATTGAATTGGAGAATATTTGCGAAGCTTTGGAAGTCCAGATTAAATCCTGATTTCTTCAAAATGAGACGAGAGAACGGAGGACAATATGGTCCCCATAAAAACCAATTTTTTAATTTCAAAGATTTGCTGTTTGCTAAAAACAAAATCATTGGACTGACACTGTCACAAAACAATCACAAATATGGGCGCAACAGTTAACTGCTAATAATTATTATGGATTCTGCAGAAATTTAAATCGATTTTACATATTATTCAAAACGAATTCCAAAAACTTACAAGTGTCATCAGCTGCATCCGTTATATATAAACTGGATACCACTAAAATAACACAAATCCACATGGAACTTTTCATTATCACAGATTTTTATCTCCTTGTTTTGCACGTATCACAGATATCCGAATTCACACCAAACCACTCTCAGGCTCGAATAAACCCTTTGATTGTTTCTAACGTTCAACTATCGATTGAAAGCTTCTATCCCGTTAACAAAATATTTATAGGTATCTAAAGTCAATCTGCAGGCTGTTACATCATTAGAACATTGGAATAAGATTTGCAACAATTCACATTAGAATATAAGCTGTGCGAATTCCAGCTCCGCCGGTATGATCAAAGTACGCATCATCAACTGTTGTTACAAATGAATACAATTATATTATAATAAAATACATAGTAGCTTTTAGTCAACTTTAACTGTCATAAAAAACTGCAAGTGTTGTTTACACTTCGAAATCGAACTAAAATTTCATAATTCAAGGTATCAGTTTGCAAAACGGCATTGCGCTAAGTGATATTGTGATTTGTTTAGGTGGATGTTTAATTGCAATTAATGATGAAGGTGTAAACGAGAAGATCTTGGCTACTGCGCAGCAGCTGTAAACGTGCACTTAGAATTTTATTGCACTTTCAAGTCACCTTTGAACTTTTTAATTAAGAAGAATTTTGCATTTAAAATTTCTCATGCCATTTGATCGTGCAATTTAGGTGCAATCAAGAAATCAATAATTTCAAAAGTAGTAGAATTTTACGTGAGTGGCTGTAATAAAACTGTCAGCTGTCAATATACATAAATGAATTTCTAGCATTTATATTTGTACAAAGGTCAAGAGTAGAAAACAATTAATTTTCTTTAAATACGATTCTTTGAGTCTGATTTGTATGTTAAAGAGGGGAAACGCAAAACATCATATCTATTGAGCTGTATTTATAATAGGTCGGCTCCCCAACTTTTCTGGTAAAAACTTTTTGGGTAAAAACTTATCTGTGGGTTGGGGAAAATTTATGGTAAAAACTTGCGAAGCAAAAAATAACCTATAAGTGACGTTCGTGTGTTTCACTTTCGAGGTTGTGTGGCGAAGAAAATAAAATGGAAAAGTGGCAGAGGAAATCAATACAAATTATTGCTGACGCGAAGGAAGAAGAAAGTGAGGTTTTTCCATGGATTTTTGAAGATCCACTGATTTGAACTGCAGTTCAGAAAGAGAAGAAATTCTATACAAAATTAATTTGAAAAGGTTGTCTCAAGGTACACGGACGAGGAATTCATTTTATCGGATATATTTTTTTTGAAATATTTGCGGAAAGTTCGCGTAGGATAAAATTTACGTTCAGCTTTTACGCACATAAAAAGTATCCAGCCGAAAAAAAGTTTTTGTTTATTTTAATGGCTTGCTGCTCGTGTGCAAAGAGAAGTGTCAGATCGGTTTGATATGTCCATGTAAGAGTGTAAAAACCTAAGAAGAGCGACATATCCCACCCTTCTGGCCCTAAATTCCTGTCTGTGTAATAGGGCAAAAACGTGCTATTTTATTCTCTGCTTTGGGCTTGGTAGGGTTTAGCTGTCAAAAGACGTCGTACGCACCGCCGGTTGTGATTTCAGTCTAAGTTATTTAAAATGCGAATAATGTTACTAAAATGCAGTGATTTCAAACGTTTTTAGTGTTTTAGTGCATTGTTTGCAAAATAATTCGAAATATGGACAAGAGAATTGAAATAAAAGTGTATAAATAGCTCTTGATAAAGTAAGCAAGGTTTCAGCGTGATAGGTGTGTTTTTTTTACAAATAAAATTATTCAATATGTACGTAATTTGCTCTAAATTTATCTCTGCTGCAAAAAATCCGCAGGACTTCTGCAGGTTTTGTGTAAAGTGAAAGCAAAGTTTGTGCATCTATGGTTTCGGTCATTCGCGTAGCTCATTGTATCTTTATGAAGCTAGAGAAAATTAAGGTACTAAAATAAATAAAAATCAAACAGCTATAAAATAAAACGTTTGATTAGCTCATAATTCCACGGAAACCGGTCCAAAGCCCAATTGCAATAGGCATTGGAGAGCTACAAATTTTAAAATTTCTGCACGTTATACTTCTGCTGCATATTTGGCAACAATATAAACTTATGTGCTTGGTTTCAAAAACATAATCTTTAGGTGCAATTCGGGAAATACTTATACTACCTGAAAGCAAACAAATGAGCATTGTGACAGCACTTGAAAGCACTGCTGAGTTCCAATAATAAATTGTGTAATGTTCAAATTTTACTCTCTGTTAAAACACGCATATATTTTAGAATCAGCAGACAAGTTTAAGTGAGAAAGTTTTGTTTGAGAACAAAAAACAAACATGCAGACGCGGTATTTAACGTATTCAAAAAATCCGTATTCTCTACAATTGTTCGCCTTAAATTACTAAATTTTGGTGGTGGTCGTCTAGTGTGTCAGAAAATAAAAATCGGTTGTTTTATTTTTTCATAAATGACATCTAAAACATGTATAGAAGACGCGGGTAAAAAAATTTTTCGAAATTCGAAGCCATTGAAAAGTTACAGGCGTAAACCGTAGGAGGTATGCAGTGTTACCGTAGGAGGTTTACGTAAACCGTAGGAGATATACGCTGTCTTTTGCATCGAATATTCTCGAGCCCAGCTCCTTACCTGGCTATTTTGGGTAACTAAATTGTACTTATTGTACACAGTACTAATTATCAACTAACGGGTACCCAGAACTGTTCACAAACTCAATAATCTGGACTTTTGCACCGAAGCATCTTCATTCTAGTGCAAAAGTCGTCGAAGTCGCCACATTTCTTGCTGTGCTAATCTTCAACGAAGTATTCGAACCTATCCTAATAGTGATGGAAGTCATGGGGGTAAATGTTGGCCTAAATGCTCAACCGTTCGTTCATCAACGTAATGATTCTCGCATCGACCGCTCAGAGAGATGCTTGAGCGATTTCGCCAAAACAAGCCCCGATATCAAACAGAGAAAAGAGAACGGCCTTGCATGACTTCTCTGAAGAAGTGGAAAGTGTATTCTATGGTCCAGGCAAAGCAGATTGATGATCAGACCATTTTTTAATTATGAATTATATGCAACAACTTTCAAACGCATTTTTCTCAAAACAGGTTTTTTTCAAACTGCTGCCATGATATCTCAAAAAATATTGGTGTATTCTGCGCAGATTTATACAGCATTTTTAGTACATATATAACTAAAAGTTGACTTACTTACTTTTCATTTTACAAGCTATACAAACTCCAAAAAAAACAAACACGAAAAATTGATTTTTTTTCTATAGCATAAAAAAATAACTTTTTAGAATTCAAACTTACTTCTACTTCCATCTAGAGTCTCAAGTCTCACGATCAAAACTGGGTTAGGTTTTTTAATTTCAGGTAAACAGAACGGACGGAATCATGGCAGCAGCGGAGCATCTCTTTTTATATATGTGTTCCTGTTGGGCGGTGTATCTCCGAATATTTTGTATATGATGAATTCAAAAAATGCACAAAATTGGCTTAAGTGTTAATAAAAATGATATACAATCTATAAATTATAAAAAAAGCATTACAAAACGGCCTTCACAATAGACGACCGCCTTAAAATGGACAATCTTTATCTGCGAGGAAAAACTATTGCTCGTTACTCAAAATGTCTTCATCAAGCTTGCTTGACTGATTGATTTAGTCGTTTTCGAGAAATCTTGCTCACCAACTCAAAAACAAGTTTCGAGATAAAAGCGTTAAAAATATCAAAAGCACTCTGCATCGTTCTGAGTTGTCATTATAAATTATTTTCGGATTTAAAATTTACAAAACTATAATAATATTTTTTTAACATCTTAAGCGCATAGAACGCATTTAGCACAAATCGTATTCTTGCTAACTATGACTCGCTGCTATATTGTCCTATAACGCGCTTTTCACGCTCAACATAATACTTAAAATAACTAAAAGTACATGCTAACAAACGCACTTAATTAAAATCTAACGCTAAATTACACTCTATAAATGTACATCAACGCCAAAGTCCCTCGAAGCGGCGTGGTTCGGAATTATACTTGTTTTGCATCTGATCAGATTCCTACATTACTTTTCCAATACCAACACCCAACTGTGTTCCGAATTTCTTGCACGATGCACACCTTAACGAAATTCACCACAAATATTTCCCTGTCGATTGACAGCCATTCCGTCAGCTGACTAAAATCATTACATTCACTGTTTACTAACAGTTCACTGACAGTTAATTCTCTTTATCATCAAATCGTATTCAAAGAGTCAAAGAACCGTTGCATACGCTCTTTAAATCACGTCTGTGTTTGATTGTGTGCAATTCTTCTCAAATACAGACAGTTAGACCACGAACACAATCAACAATTTTTGAAAACAATTCACCAATTCATATAGACGATTGCTTAAATCCCCGCGAAAAGAGAGCACCAGGCGCCTGACATTTCGCGATTGCAACCAGAGGCTGCTTTTCAAGAGAATTGCCCTGTCATTTCGATTACAAACGCGGTGGTGTACTGTGGTTCGACTACTCGGTTGTTGTTTTAATAATCCCGGCGGGAAGAAAACAGTATTATTGGTGGAATATTGTGATTAAAACGATATATTATTCCTGGAACAAACCTCGACAGTGATTTACAGTGAAAATTGTGCGTTTACCGTGAGATTTTCTTTCGCGAGATTTCTTTAACATCGGCTACGTTACCCCAGCAACAACAAATCGACTGCGCTTTCGGTTGTCGCGCGACTTCGTATACGATGGAGCTGTGCGCGAACGTGTACTGATGGAATTTCTACTATGAATCCGCACAATTTCCTGTGAGTTTTCCTAGAAAACGTGCTAGTTTTCCGTGAATGATGCAATGAGTTTGCAGAAATGAGATGTGCAATTGTGAATGCCAGCAAATGTTCCATGAAAATAGCCTTCGTATTTGTCTAGTGACATTTGCCTGGACAACTGGCTTTTGTGATTTTGGAGTTATTGCTGCGTCCTCGGTGCTGTACGCGAATGTTTGTCGGCTGTCGTGGATGTGTTGGTGATTGTCTGACAGAAAATCAATTTACAGGCAGGGGCGCATTTGACAGTCGGCTGACGGTCTCGAAAGAAGAAATCCGAATTGGGAAAGCAGTTTTTCGCAAGTTTAGTGGCTCTAATGTATGAAAATTGGTCGCGAAAATCATTTTCAAAGTGAAAGAAGTGTTAGTGGCTGAAGAGTGGTTAGATTGAAAGATAAATGTGACAGTTGAAGTAGTTAATTGTAGTGCGTTAATTGGGTAGCCCTCGAATACTACACTAGGTGAGAGCGGGGGTGCGGCATTGTTGTCTACGATAGTTTTCCGGGGAAAGTGGCTTTTGCTATCGAAGAATCCACTGAAGCGGTTTTTCTGTGATTGTTTCTCTTTTTGCGGAAGTACAGGAGCTGATTGAGCATTTGCGAAATGTTCAATTTTATCAAGAAAGGAGTCGGAGCTGGTGAACGGGGTGGCGAAAAATCGGATCGCGATGATAAGGAGAAAAGGAAAAGGGATAAAAAGATGCGGAAAGAGGCTGCTAAAGGTGTTTCCGGGAGCATGAGTACTGAGGAGTTGCTCCGATTAGATGAGGTAAGATGAGTGCACATTGTGAGGGACAGCATTGTGCTCGATGTGTAATTGTAAATGAATACGATTTTAGTAAACAATTAGAGACAAATTTGAAAACATTTAGATAAATTTATGAACGGTTTCTGTGAATCAAAATCATTGCTGGCGAAAAATTTGAGTATAACTTGTGACTTATAGGGAAGTCCTGGGGGCGACTATGACGATATATTTTAAGTGCATTGCAATCTACAGTTCCAGAGCTTTCACATCCTTTTCATCCTATGTTCTGTTCGTTTTTGCACCGTAAAAGTATGTTGTCCTCTTTCGGGGACTCTGCAGCGACCTCTCTTCTTCCTTATGTTTTCTTCTTATATTCATCTGTCTTGCTCTTATATTCAACAGATATAATCCAATGACAGCATCAATAAATAAAAAAATTAAGCATAATAAAAAAAAAAATTCGAGAAGAAAACAGATGAAATGAGTAGTTTTTAAAACAAATGACAGAAAAATTCAAATAAAGGTTAATTGGAATTCAAAAAACATACCCTACTACATTCTTATATTTTTGTTCATATGTTTGTTCTTTGATGAATTAAAATTGTGATGAATTATGTAATATATTGGTGAATTAACTGATACACTCTCGCAAGAAAGTTGGAAAAAGAGGATCAGAACCAGGACCTTTGTTACAATCTAGATCCATAATAGCTTTATGTATATCTTGACGTGATAGATGGCACACTAAAGACAACCGGTGGTTTTATGCTTTGAATTCACGAAAAATAAATCAGGAAACTTTTTTGAGTCGCGATTTATATTTTGGCCTATTATCATGGGTTTCCCGAGATTTAATTCAAATTGCTCAGTGATTTCATCATATTTTTCCTGAATAAAAGAGCATTGCTTAATTGATTGCTTTCGTCCTGCAATTCGTAGAGTCTTCAAGCATTGTTGTCGTCTGGCTTCCTCATTATAAATGCTTGCATATACTCAGAAAAATATGTTTCCGGGGATCAAAGAAAGTAGTTACTTGTTTAAGAGATGTGAAATCCTCCACAAATCAAGTAAACTTTTATTTTTTTATTGCAAGTTCAATATTTATTTGAGGAAACCATATTGCTTTGGCACGTGAGAAATATTTGTTTTTTTTAACCAATTTTTTTTTTATTTGTTTTGCTCCCATCAAAGTAAGCCGCACTTGTGATATGAAGGGAGGGAGAGTTTTTGCGTGCCAACGACGTGCGATGTTCTCAAGCGGTCCCCCATCTAAGTAGTAACCACGCCCAACACTACTTAACTTCGGTGATCGTACGAGAACCGATTGATGCCAGTGTGTCTGCGATTTATGGCAACATTTCCTTGAAACTATACCAAATTTTACTCAGGGCAAGATCAATATCAGTTCTTTGGAATGAATAAATTCCTTTCTTTCGACTGAGTAAATACAGGGTGGATCGAATACAAGTTTCTTTTTAAAAATGCAACAAAATGAACAAAAGCATTATGCATTATGGCTTTATTAGCATTATGGCTTTATTAGTAAGCATTATGGCTTTATTAGTAAGAGTAAACATTCTCATTAATGATGGAACACAATTTCGTTCAAGTGGCTGGCTCGGCTGGCTTCGCAGCAGCGCATTCTGTCACTCCAATTTTCCAATACTTGGTTGATGGTTTCAAGCTGTAACTCACGGATTGCTTGAATGAAATTGGCCTTAAGTGTTTGAATCGTTTCTGGATTGTTGGCATAACATCAGTCCATCATGATTCCCCACAAAAAAAAAGTCCAAAGAGGTCAAATCGCAGCTCCGAGGCGGCCAATTGATATCGCCAAGACGGCTGATAACACGATTTGGGAATTTGGTGTGTAAAAGATCGATTGTGGCATGGCGCGCCATCCATGCAAATCCATGTCTTCAATTTCAGTAAAAAAAAAAGTCAAATAACTTGGCTCTGTAACGTTCACCGTTGACCGAACCGTTCCCAGCCTCATTTTCGAAGAAAAATGGTCCGATGATGCCACCACTCCACAATCCGCACCAAACTGTCACTCTCTGTGGATGCATTGGCTTCTCGACAATAACGTGCGGGTTTTCTGAGCCCTAGATGCGGCATTTTTGTTTGTTAACGTAGCCGCCGAGATGAAAATGCGCCTCGTCAGAAAAGATGATTTTTCGCCCAAAATCATTGTCCAATTCAAGCTGCTCTAAGGCCCAAATTGCGAAGCGATAACGAAGCGGATGGTCGTGCGCCTTCAATTGCTGAGTCAATTGGACCTTGTAAGCGAATAATCCGAGATCTTTGTGCAGATTTCTCCGCAGGCTAGTGCGTAAAATGTTGAGCTGTTGAGATCGACGGCGAGTTGACATTCGTGGAGTGAGCCTCACACTCTCGGCTACAGCAGCCACATTCTCGTCTGCACGCCGCACGACGACGGGGGCTATGAGTGTTGTCCACTAGCATGCCAGTCTCACGAACTTTTTGCACAAACTTGTGTACAGCAGGCGTGGTGGGTGCTTCATTTCGGTCAAAATTAATTTTCAAAAAACGCACTGTTTGGGTTACACAGCACTCACTTTGCAAATAAATTTTCAATATTTCCCAACGTTGTTCAAGCGTAAAGCGACTCACTTTGTTCCGCGGAGGTATGATACTGACTTTCTGTCAAGATTTCGATCGGGAAACAGCTTTCACTGTCAAAATAACCTATGATTTAAAAAGAAACCACTAGATGGCCCACCCTATATTTCTTTGCCGCAGAACCGTTATCAATTTTCTTTTATAGTGTGTCCATTTTTCCTCAAAAAGTAGATATATTTTTGTGAGTGTACAGTATAGGTTCACACGTACTTTGTTCAATAGATTCCGTACCTCTATTGTGAATGTACTACTCGTTTATCACTGCTGCTCTTTCTTTAAAAATACTCCATGCGCCTAACTTTTTAACCATCGGTTAAAATCATCCGGCCTCCTTCTGCCTCTTCCACTCGTCTCACCTCCCTCACCGCCATTCTGCCACTGTTGCCGAGATAGACGAATATGCGAACTATGGAACTGAAATGAAAAAAAAAGCCATGAAAACCATGAAAAAATAGATATTTTTGTAGTTCCCGTTGTTACAGGAGACATCAAAACTTAATATTGCTGATGGCACAGTCATATACTTTGATTTTTTGCGTGCATATGACTGCCTGGAACAGCCGGACTATCAACAAATCACTGACCCGCGTCCACACTCAAAATATCGAGAGATTCTGCAGGGGGTGAGGCAGGTCGGATATCACCTCTCTGCTAGTTTAGAAATGTTAAAAAATGAAGGCGGGGAGAATGAAGTCGGGTAACTCAATTTTGGCTAAAAAAAAAATGAATTAAGTCATCCGTCCTCCCTCCTATCCCTGGGCGGGAGGAAAGTCAATTCTAATATAACAGTGGGGCGGGAAGGTTAAGGCACAGTCCATTTTGATGGACTATATTTTGATGGTTAAAACGTGAATGGAATTATCCGACCTCCCTCCACACCCTGGAGATAGGTCGAGTATGCGGACAGCGAGTGAAAGAAGTGAAGGATGGTCGGATGACTCTATTCTAGTGGCTAAAAGTGAGGGCAAGTAACTGGGGTCTGCAGTTTTGAAATAAAAAAATAAAATAAAAACCAATTGTTAACTGCTTCTAAGTACTTGCCGCTCGCACCTAAAATGCTTTTATAATGTTGGGCAAGGTCAGCCCAACCACCTCCAACCTCTTACGTTCCCTTTCGGCCAACGGTCCCATCATGTAGACATTAACCCTATTTATTATTTTTTATTATATTATAACTTTCTTTTTGTACGGTCTGTGATAGAAGTTGTGATCAATTAAACAAAGTGTCATATACCAAAACTTCGAACTTCGTTTGGATAGATTTTGGGGTGTATTTCATACAAAATTGATATTTTACCAGTAGATAAGTTTCTTTTTGTGTTTTGTGTGGATATATTCGCAATTGATCATCATCAACTTTTTAATCGCAGCTGATAATCTTCTGGTGAGACCTTTCAAAAGCTGAATTGGTATAGACAAGAAATACGAACTTGAAACTATCTGATGTGTATGCCTCAGCTGTAGTAGAAAAATAAATTATTTCTATTAATTTACTACCATAAAGTGTTGAATACATTACCTCAAATTTATGAAAATAAATATTTTAATTAAAACATTTTTTTCCCTCTATCGCTATCATAAAAATACTAGTCCACCACCAAACCAACAAATACAACACAATTTTTGTTTTTTCATAACGAAACGTAGGAATGAAAATATTTCTGCCATGAATGCTTTGCATACAAATCAGATTTACAAACAATCGAAAAAAATTCAATTTTCTCTGCTTCAACTCTCATTCGGTTCTTGTCACTTTTACCTAGTTCTCCAATTGGCTCTTGTCTTTCTTCACGTACATACGTCCGAATCGAATCTAGGTATTTACCTACATTCATACAGTCCGGTCACCACATAATTCCCACCCACACGATTCAATTATTACAAAAGCACACCGACATTATGTATGTAGGCATAAGTACAGATATGTTTGTAAGGTCGAGTATTTGCTTAAGTACTCATTCCGTTATGTTGAACTAATGTCTGTGACAAGATATGGAAGTTAGCACAAGAAATTTAACTTGCATTGCTTGAATTTTAATGTGTTGGAATTATTTTGTGGAAGTTAAGAAATATATGTTATGAAAATTTCCGTGAAAAATGAAGCAATCTTGTCTGGAGGCGAAAACTATTTCATTCAGGTTTTGAGAAAATGTTTTATTAACATTTGTAATTTTCGGTATAATTAACAGAACTGCTTTCATTGCAAATAATAATTATTAAAATTGAAACCAAGCGAAAGTTTGGCCAAGAAAAGAATGATAATATTTGTTCGACCAATTTAACATATTTTTCACACAAACTGTATCCTAAGCCAACCACCCTACTCACATATTAGTCCGCGTGCTTGTCACATAACATTCTGCACATGCTAATCACATATAAGACAAGATTCTCTATAATTCAATTCATGCATTGCATATTACCCATTGGAATGCTTATACATAGATTGCGAGTACGAGTACAGGCCACGCATTTGACAGTTTCTTTGGTTCATTATGTAAAGAGGTCAATGAAGTCAATGGCCTCACCACTACTGGAGTTTTGGTGCGTCCGAGAACAATCACCCAGTCTAAAAACAAAAATACGGCAAACAAAAGCCGCCAGCCAGCCAAGACAGCACCCGTCCGACCATACCCATATTGCCATGCGCATCCAACCGTTTGGAAAATTCGGAGAAATTGCAAAATTATTAGATTATCCCGCATCTAATCCGAAGCAATCTACGAGTTCTTTAGAGCGGTCTCGAAGCGCACCTGTCTAAGACAGGATTGTCTGCCTGTTGAAACACCACCTGGCACTTCTTTTGCAGACGCATGGGTTGCACCGGGACGGCGGTACGGTCGATTGCTCAATTCGGCTGGAGGTCTGAAGGCCAACGAGTGCGAATTTTGTTCATTTCGCAAATAAAAAGTGACCGTTGTGCAGTTATATTTATGATGGCTAGTGTTTGGCCTTCTTTGCATAACAGAGCTGCAGTTTTCATTCATTCTATTACAAATAAAGCAGCAAAAAGTACGAAACTGACCCAACAGCTGGTTGCGTGGATAGTTTTAGGCGTTTTCGTTCTCCGACCCCGGGCTCATTTCACAGTTTGAAGTAAGTCGGTAGAACAAGACTATCTTAAAGATACAGTTGAACGACTTAAACTGCTTCACACGCATGTGCTTCAGTGATTGCCGATTCAGAGGATTTAAGGTAAACACCAAAAGCCTAAGCAACAATGTGCTTAGCTATAATCGTTAAATTCAAAAATCGAAGCGAATAATTTGATAATTTATCAATCGATAGGAAACCATTAGCTCAATTTGAACTAATGGCTCTATCTGTTGATTGTTTTTATTTATACATCAAGATCCAGCGAATGTTGCATGAATTATACCAAATAATATTGCAATTTGAATTAATTCTCACACAGAGCCGTGTCCAATTGGATACGGCGTAGCATTTATATGAAATAAATTGGCTTCGTTGGAAAATGACGCGCAAATAGAATAGTTCCATATCTTTGGCTTCGATATTTATCATGGAGTTAAGACTTGATAAGCGCCCAGATAAACAGACAACGGATGTGTGTATGTGTTTGCGAATGCGGATTTTTTTTAGCAAGAAATAGATAAGATTTGGGTGAGGTGTGAGTTTTTGTTGGCTACTGGGCTAAGAAATGGCATTATAAGGCAAATGTTTGTTGTGGAATATTTTATCAAGCTTAACGATATGATAAACATCAATTTGATATGATAAACATCATAAATTTATTTGTGCATATTTCGATTATTTATATATGTGTGTGAAAATATGATATGTAGTGACTCACTGCTAAAATTATGCAGTAATCTGTTGCAACAAAAGCGGTAAATAATTCAAAATGTGAACGTTTTTTTGGAACAACAAGTTTTCGAACTTCAGTTAATTTAAATTAGCGTTTAAAAAAGCTTAACAAATTCACGCACAGTACGAATTGATCGCGCTTACGCATTACTGTATTTAGATAATGAATAGTCGATTTTTTTGAGAATTATGGCGAATTGATTTTCATATAAATCTGAAATTATTTTTATTGAAAAAAAGTTTAAACAATTACTGCAATGAACATTCTATTTTACTTCGAAAAAAAATAAATCATTGATAAGAAACGGCACAAAAAACTGATCAAATTCAAACCGTGATCAAATTCAATTACCTTTACTAAGTAAAATTATATCCATGGATATAAGTCGGAGATGTTAAAATTTGTCACAACTAGCATAAATAAAAATGTAATGATTTCCACCTGCAAGTGGTCACGCCAGTCAAGTATGCACTGTGTGCTGGTGTCTGATGAGAAGCAGTGCATACTTTCGAAACCACTTTGTCAAAATAGAATTTTCAATGTAGATTAAAATTTTTAATGTTAATAAAAAGCTGTTCAATTTTAATCATCCCGCAAAAACATTTCCAATTTGATTCTGCTTTCGGAGGCTGATTCCGCAAAACGATCGAAGTTTCCCGTTTCAATATGCTCGGCTTCGATGCTGTAGAAATGATATACGTTGTCTATGCTGATTTATAGACAAGAAGGGAACCGTGATCAAATTCAATTACCTTTACTATGATGGAATTATTGTAGTAAAAAAAAATGACCAACATAATTGACATCAAAAATGGCCCCTGCTGAGCTGCGTTCTCTTCTCAAAGGCTTAAAAGTAAAATATTCTGCTGGATCAGATGGATTACCTAATATCCTTTTGAAAAACCTGCCAAGAAAAGCAATTGTCTTACTTTCTTTCGCTTTCAACTGTTGTTTGAAGCTAGGATATTTCCGAAACATGTGGAAAAATGCTACTATTATTCCTATTTTGAAACCAGGTAAGAATCCTCATTTATCTAGCAGCTACAGACCAATTAGTTTGTTACCAACATTGAGTAAACTTTTCGAAAGAGTGATTCTTTCCCGGATCCAGCAGCATCTTCAAAATTTCGCAGTCATCCCAGACTTTCAGTTTGGGCTCAGGCCTGGCATTTCGACAACTCATCAGTTGTTCAGAGTCGTCAAGCACATTCTAGGTAACTTTTCCATGAAAAAATCCACTGGACTAATTACTTTGGACATAGAAAAGGATTTTGACACGGTCTGGCACGATGGTCTTATTTACAAGCTAATCAAGTACTCATTCCCCGTCTATCTTTGTAAGATTATAAGCTCGTTCTTATCGTCTAGATCTTACTCTGTCAAGTTACAGTCTTTCTCAAACAAGTACGAAATTCCTGCTGGAGTCCCTCTGGGATCAGTTTTAGGTCCTACCCTCTTCAACTTATTCATGTCCGATCTGAACAAACTTGCCCACTGCAATATTGCTATGTACGCTGATGACACCGCTATATTATCTAGCGGCAGCAATTCAGATTCCATAATCAATAACCTGAAGCATCAGATTCAACATATAAGCAACTTCTGCAACAAGTGGAAAATTCAAATCAATTTTGAAAAAACGCAGGCTATCTTTTTTTCTAAAAAACGTGCGGCAACACAGCTTAATATCTTAGGGTCCAATATATCGTGGTCGAAAGACATAAAATACCTCGGTTTACATCTTGATTCCAAATTAACATTCAACAAAAACACGGAAATGATTAAATCTAAAATATTGAAGAGCATCTTTTTCAAACTACCCTCTGATAAACAGAAAATAAAAACTTTCAACTGATAATAAACTACTTATTTACTAGCAAGCCTTCCTACCAATAATTCTTTAAGGCTGCCCAACCTGGTATAAATGTGCTAACACTCACAAGCTTAAATTTCAGATCATCTAAAATAAGTGTCTTAAAATAATCCTCAACGAACCTTTTTACTATACCACATATATGCTCCACAAGATGGCTAAACTTAGAACAATTTGTCAAATGATTCAGACTTGTGCCTCTAAATTTTTAATAAGGTGTAACACTTCTTCTGACCCCCTGGTGTCCTCTTTAAGCTCCAATAATTTGGTTAGTCAATCTTAAGGCTAGATTCAAGCAATAGTCTTAAGTTTATTTAGGTTAGGCTAAACAAATCATTAGGTTTTAAACTAATTTTTCCTAAAACCCTTTAACACACGAATGTAAATTTTCATACTTCATTTTTGTGTAATCCATAACTGAGCTGTAAAGACTCTGTCTAAACACTAGAATAAATATATTGTAACCTCTGTGAAACGGAAAAACTTTGATAAAGCTTCCATTATTATTATTATTATTATTATTATTATTATTATTATTATTATTAAAATAATTATATTCTTACACTTACACTTACAGTCTGACAAATAAATTTCGGGAATGAGTCTCTCAAATCGCTCGCTTCAATTGTTTTTCAACGTTTTCATTTTTCGTAGCTTGGTAGCACTGCAATGAATTACGACGCTGAGTTTAATCGCAGGCTGTCATTTAGTTTGCTTACAAGAGTCAAAAACAGAAGTCGGCTTAAGAGTGTCTGGCGATTTTTAATATGGAAAAATATATCGATATCAACAAGTTTGTTTGAAATTTTGTGTTGCGAACGAAATTCCTTGTTCTGAAGCATTAACATTTTTGGAGAAAGCTTTTGGCAAAGCCTTATATCCAAAACAAGAGCATTTGCATGATACCAAGCGTTCGAAGATAATCATCAAACCGTTGAAGATTTTTCTCGTTCTGGACGAACTTCAACCTCAAATAATGAGGAAAATGTCGATAAAGTCAAGAAATTAGTGTTCAATAATCGTCCTTTCAGTTTTAGAGAACTAGTTCGTGAATTTAATATCTCTCGTGAACCGGTTTGGACTATTGTGGTTGATGTTTTGGGTATGAGACGCGTCGCAGCCCAACTCGTTCCAAAAGATCTCAATTTTCTTCAAATGGAGCATCGTAATGAAGTGTCAAGACATGCTGGAACTAGTGAATTCGGACCTCATATTCTTCGAACGCGTCATTACGGGTGATGAGACTTGGGCCTATAAATATGATCTGCAAATCAGTCAACAATTATCAAAATGGCACTTGCCAAACGATACGAAATCCAAAAAAAACCGATGCAAAGTAGGTCCAAAATAAAGGTTTATCTAATTGCATTTTTATGTTCGAGGAATTGTTTACTCGGAATTTCTTCCGGAGGGTCAAACAGTGAATAAACTGTATTGACTGGGGGTTATAAAGCGTTTGAGAGAGAGCATTTGTAAAAAAAACCAGGTCTTTGGAAAAACAATTCATGGATTTTGCACCAAGACAATGCACTGGTTGAAAAAGCCATCATCCAAAGTTTAAATTACCGCTTCGGGGGACCCGTAATATCTCCATTAAAGACCTCAAGACGAAATCGCTAAGCGAATTCGAAACAATCCCAGAAAATGATTTCCAAAAATTTATGGATAATTTATTTATTTGAATCCATTTTAACAGGCTTCTGCCCAATTACAAAAATAGAAAAATTAAATAAATCCAAAAGAAGAAAATAGAAAAATTAACAAATAAATGAAAATATTAGAAATATACATATTAGAACTTCAACAAATTAAAGCTAATGTACAATTCAACATCGAAGAAAGTGCAAACATAGTACTAAAATTAAAAAGAAAATCAATCATTATAAGAAGCATTAAGAATTATGTCTTTAATTAGGGACTTAAATTGACAGAACGTTAGCGGAAAAGGACCAAGCTGAAGATCATTATGCTTCCTGGGCATACACAATAGCGGTGAGTTGAAATAAACTTCAGAACGCGCGAAGGGAAGAGAGAACATTAATTGGGATCTATCTGATCGATTGACGTTACGTAGACACAGTATATAACCAAGATCGGAGAGCATAGGGCAAAGGAGTAGCTTGAAAAGTAAGCACTCGTCAAGGAACACTCGTCGGGACTCTAATGAAGGAATTTGCGATAAGGAAAGACGATGACTATAACCACAGTAAAGGATGTTGAATTTAAATAACAGTGAGCGAGTAAATCTACGCTGAACGTGTTCCACTGCATCACTGAGATATTTATGACGAGGAGACCACACTTGACAACAATACTCTAGGATGCTACGAACAAGTGAAAAACACAAATGGAAAGAGGTAGCGATGCTAGTAAACGAAAAAGAGCATCTAAGAATGAAACCGGACAGACGAGAGGCCTAAAGTGCACACCAAGATCCTTAAAATCATTCACAGCCGTAATGGAAGAGCCGTAAAGAGTATAGGAGTAAATTAAGGGTGATATGGATATGGATATGTTCAAAGCAAGTGAATTATTCGAGCACCAGTCGCACAGAGTACAGAGATCATTTTGGAGTTGGAAGCAGTCGTTGGTAGATTCAACTACTTTGAAAATCTTGAAGTCATCAGCAAACAATAGGCAAGGAGAACGAATAAAGGAAGGGAGATCATTTATAAATACTAGGAGTAATAAAGGACCGAGAATGGAGCCCTGAGGAACACCGGAAAGCGGACAGAAGGGGGAAGAGGTGGACGATTGCACAGATACAACACAAGAACGACCAGAAACATAGGATGAAAACCAAGACAAAAGAGAACCCGACACCCCATAACTTCGAAGCTTTGCAAGGAGAATTCTGTGGTCAACAGAATCAAAAGCTTTTGAGAAGTCGGTATATACGACATCCACTTGTTTCCGTTGGTCTAAGGCAGAAGCACCAAAGTTAGTAATAGTAATAAGATTAGAGGTGGGAGATCTCCCTTTGACAAAACCATGCTGTTCCGGGGCAAGGAAGGAAGGGGAAGGAGCGGAGGAGAGGCTGAGGTTAAATATAATTGACAAGGTAACACATAAGGACGATGATTAGGTATGTTGATAGTATGATTAGGTTAGGGATACCATCAGAACCGCAACCAACATTGACATCAAGGCATTCGAGTAAGGATTCAATTTCAAGAGGATTGGTGTAAATGGAAGATAGAGAGGATGAAGCAACATGGGGAATTTCACAAGGCAAGATATGATTATGTTAGGAAAAGAAGGAAGAAAAATATTTTGCAAAGAGGTCGCAAATTTCACGTGGATTAGATGCCGTTGCATTATCGAGAAACATGGAATCGGGGAAACGATGGGAACTTTTGAGGGAACGGACATAAGACCAAAAGGGTTTTTGATGATTAGAGCAGATGGAGGACTCAATGTTGGAAAAATAATCTCGGATAGCTAGATTTACGACAGTTTTGGCAGAAGATCGTAGCCTCGAAAATTCGATGAAGTCCTCATGAGAGCCTGTTCGTTTAAATCTAGCTCGAGCGACATCCTTAGCTTTCAGGGTCGTCGCCACATCACGACGAAACCAAGGAGCGTCATTAGGCATGCGAGGACGGCTGGAAGAAGTGAAACGGTAAAACTAACTAAGTATTCGTTGAAGCAAGTGTCTCGCTTCGAAAGGACCTTATTTTGAAGGAGGCTCAATCAATTTGGATGAAACATACATATCTTATTTGCTTAAATCTATTAGAAACTTCAATCAGTTGTGATTAGTACCTGATTGTTATGCATAATACTTCCTATTTATTCCTCTACCTCTAAACATATACCCTGCCGTTCTGCCTCTATATTTAGCCGCGGTTTGTCTGCTTGGGAGCTGTTCCTGTTTCCGGGTCCTTTTTCCTGTTTGCTCGAACGTTCCGGTGTTGTGAGTGTTTCTTGAGATTCGCATATTATTATAGTAATTGCCCATTACTAAATGATTTCCCTTGTTCATAACGAACAATTTCGTTTTGGAAGTGATAGTTTTCTCATCGAACGTTCCCCTACAAATATGTAATACGTATTATAAAATTGTATCTTTTATTCAACCTTCTTGGCCCTTATGAACTCTGTCTTTGATTCTATGTATCTTGATGATCTTATTGCTTCCAATCCTTAGGCTATTTGTGATTTCTTTGCTGCCTTTTTTCACCTCTCCTTTAAAAAAAAAACCACTAAATACCTCAATCTTCTTCAATCTTCTCCCGTTCCTCTCCTCGCTTATCCGTGTTTAATACCAATCCTTTGGAAGTTGAAACTCTTCTGCAAACCTTAGATTGTAATGCTAGTTCCGGTCCTGACAGTATTCCCAATATGCTTGTCAAATCCGTCTCATCTTCTCTCTGTGTTGCTTTAGCTACTTTTTTTCAACATTAGCCTTGCATCTGGTGTACTCCCTTCTCTATGGAAATCCGCCAATATTTTACCAACCTTCGAATCTGGTGACCCATCTCTCGTTTCCAATTATCGTCCTATATCCCTTCTCTGCTGTTTTAGTAAACTCCTGGAACGCTCTGTCTATAATATAGTTAATCCGTCTCTAAAACCTTTACTTGTTCCTGAGCTGCATGGTTTCGTCAAGGGTCGCTCTACTACGACCAATCTTATGGTGCTCACTAATTTTTTCGCTTCTCCCTTCGATTATCAACGTCAAGTTGATAGTCGTTCTTGCTGAGTAACTTTAAACAGTTTCATTTCTTGTCCTCCATAATCCACATCCGGAGCTTCTGAAGGATCTATCCTAGGCCCCTTACTTTTTATCTTGTTTATGAATGACCTTCCATCTGTGATAAAGTCCTCCTGTCTTTTATATGCGGATGACTACAAATTATACAGGACAATCAAGCCTGCGGATGATTATCACCAATTGCAAGCTGGTTTGTTTACCCTTAATCACTGGTGCCAAAACAACTTCTTGCCACTAAACATTTTGAAGTGTCACCAGATGTGATTCTCATATAAAAATGCTCTCCTTGTGTTCACTTATTTATTGTCTGGTGTTTCCCTATCAGTTGTCCAGCATTCGAAAGACCTTGGCCTGGTGTTTGCTCACAAATAAGAGTTTTCCCTAAAATTGGACCAAATTGTAACAATCAAATCTCTCAAGACTATCCTCTCAGTAAACAACAAACATTAAAAAAGAAGAAGCCATATATTAATATAAACACATTTGTTGACTCTTTCTATAATGGCGACTTGTTTCATGAGATACTGGCTGTATCTAGGATTTTATTAAATTAAAGCTCAGTCGTGTGGAAAGAGATCTGGCTGCTAGTGTATGTGGTCTCTGGTTCAAATCTAGCCATAGACTATTAATCATAATCGCACTCGCGACTTTTATTACCCTCTCCAAATACCTTTTGATCCTTCATTTCCCTCAACACTATTAGATCTGTCCAACATTTATTTCCTTAATTATGAGCCCATTTGCATTTGAAATATTTTTCAAGAAAATATACAGTTTTTGGAACTTCAATGGTTATTTCGTCAAATTAAATTTTAGGCTACCAAAAAAATATTGAAATAACTTAAGTCAATCTAAAGAAAATTAGGCACCAGAAAGTTGAAACTGACCTAAAATTAATAATCTACATGCCTTGGACACCTCCCTTAGACTTTGAAGTAAACAACACCTTCAGCTTGAAAAGCCTAAATTCTGTTTCCTTTCCCAATTTCCTTTCCCAATTCTTAAAGATAATATTTTTCGACTTAGATTCATATATAAAGGCATATACTAGCTCAGTTATATTAACTCAACTTTTTTGTTCGTAGGTATTTCAAACAAATTCGACCCATTGTATTTACAAGAAAAGTGATTTGGAAGAAATCAAGCTAAACAACTTGCCATCTGCAATATATTTCTGATGCGTAGCTTTTGAAACAATTTAATAGAAAATATATCTTAAGTTGCAAAGTAGTCAACAAGAATATATCACACTATTTTTATCAACCAGTCGCAGAAATATTACATCACTGGAATTTGAGTGAATAAGCTTATCAGTAACATTCTTTTGATACGCCACAGAGATACCGTAAAATAAAATTTCAAACCACAAGTATTTGTTCATACGATATCATTCTTTATTTCTAGAGCCCACAATGCTGCGGGATTTTTATATCGCACAATTACAATTATTTTTATTATATTAATATTTTTAAGAATTAATTAAATTTACTTGAACAAATATTTAAAAATAGTTGAACGCTTGTAAGGAAAATATTAATCTCTAACTTTAAATTAAGTATTCGTAACGTAAATAGCCGAAATACACAAGCGTTCATTTTCTATTCCTAGAACGAATCGTTTAGAAATCTAAACTGATTGCAAGCATCAAACAATAAAACAACGATTTGTAAAAAATGCGAGCTTGAACTGATCAGTCGATCTGATTCACTTGGTTTTCGTTCGTATGCTCGAAAACTGCTGTTGCTTTTCCTGGCAAAATTTTCAATGAATTCCGTGTTGGCGGAAACGCTTTGCGCCAATAAACCAACTCTGGGTGACTTCATAACATGTGACGCAACACCAACAATATTATCGTCAACATAAACAGGACCACCAAGACCAGCACCTCGAAACCACACCAGTTCGTTCTTCGAACTCGCGATACAAATCAAGCTGATATTTCTCTTCCCTTGGCAAGCCTTCGAATCGATTTTGAATTTCACGTACAATAAGATTTTGTCGTCCTCGAAATCGTCGCCTCCATAGCCGACGGCCGTCGCTTCCATTCCGTCTTGCACGCTTCCCCGAAATGCCGGCGAGAAATAGACATACTCGGTTTCGTCGAATGCTTCCTCGGCTTCCAAAACTCCGACATCGTACATTTCGGTTCCTTTGCCAGTGTACTTTTTTGAAACAAACGCTTCACGAACGAGCCGCACCTGACATGGAGGCGTTACGTACTTACGTGTTATACTCCCGGCTATAATTTCAAACAAATCATTGGGCTTGGTGAATTTCACGTTGACGGCGCACACAGCCGATGAAAGGACATGTTTCAAAGTGATGAGGCCTCCGCTACACAAATATCGAGCGGAAAATTGATTGCGGATATAAACATAACTTTGAAACTGGCCTAGGGTGCTTTGTGTACCCTCTAAGATTAAACCCCATTTCTTTCTCGAAGAGTCTACCAGAGTGAATAGAACGATAGCCGACACCAAAAACAGCCCGACGAAAAGTCGAAAGTTCATACCCGTTAGTTTACATATTAATTTTTTACGATATTTTTGGTTTCACTTTTGATTTGAAATCGAGTTTTGTTGACATGGAGGGTTTCGAGAGGTGTGACAGTTCAGTCTGAATGTGTACTGAGATGGGCGATAAAAATTTGAGTGACAATTCAATAGATTTTCATAAAGATTTCCCACTATATTCTTTATTGGGGGTGGGGGTTGATGTTGGTAAAGACTTCATTGAAAATCAATGATTTTACGAGTATCGAGTGATAGGTTCCATGTGTCGCTTTGATTTCGATCTTCCGGAACAAATCTTGATATCGAAGTTATAGTCAACCAAAGGTGGTACCAAAAAATACATAGCTTGGTATGTTGGCTTTAACTTTGTCACTACTAGTCTGTCAAAAACTTGTTATACCGAAATCACCAAAAAAAATTTTCTGCTCTTACCACCTACCTGTCAAAGAATTCGCCCAAAATAAATGGTTTTGAGATCTTTATGCTATCGAAATATGAGAACAGCTTATGAATCATAGCACCAAAATCTGCTTAAATTCATATTGTCTTAGCTATTAGCTTGTTGCTACCACTTAAGGGGTAGCACCTATGTGGAACGCTGTTTTCGAGGGTGATTTTTTGCATTTTTTTTCCAAGGAAACTTTATATTTGATTGAAAAAATAATTACATGGCTTTATTATACATGTTTTGAAGTATACAAATTAATTTTTACAACGTCCTAAAATACAAAATGGCGGCTGTACCAGGCTGCGAGCATCATACGATTTTTCAAAGATGCCCCAACGGCCCGCAACTTTTCGTCGTCGCAAATGGTCTGAAACACAAAAATCAAAATTTTTCTTAAAGTTTGAACTAAAAGCAAGGGAAGTACGTACAGGTTTTCAAAAATATTGAATTTTGAAAGATTGGCGTACGGTTTTCCAAAAAAAAAAAAATTTTTTTGGTAAAAAAAATCGTACAAAATCAGCCGTAAAAATGAAAATTTTCAATTTATCAGCAAAATCTTACGTACTTCCCTAGAAAATGATGTTGTGAAGCTTGCAATTTCAAATTGATCGGATACAAATTGGCTGAATAATCGTGTGGGCCGTGTCAAAAAATGTAGTTTCGAGAAAAACGAATTTAAAGTTTGAAAACAAAGGGCGGCTCTTTCACGTTTCTCGTTTTCGCTTTGTGGATTTATTGCCTTTTTTGTGGCAAATGTTGGTCTACTACCTATCATACTGAATGGTAATTTACTAATGAGAAAAGTCGCTAACGGATACCTGTGGTAGGTATAAGGACTTTGGAGCAGAGCGTGCCGTACGCGCGCCGCATAGGCCGCATAGACTATAAACTGCTGTTCACCAGATCTTCACTCCTGCCCCGCTTTAAACAACCTTCGTCCACTTCTATCCAACGGACCCTCTTCATGGCAGATGACCTCAAACTTTTATTTCGATGGCTGAGTTAATCGAGGTTTGCTAACTACTTCAAAGTGATATGGACATCCTGGATAATGGATGTGAAGCGAGCAAGCTCTAGTCCTAATAAGGAAACATGTATTTTAAATCTTGTAGAAATAGCCTTAATTGACCGAAAAAAGGTATGGAAATTTTCCCCTTAATCCATTCCCAAATCTTAGTAATGGATGCAGTTAAAGACTCGAAACTAGGTATGCCAAATCTCTTGGGGAAAATTATATTTTTCGATTTTTTCAAAAATCAAACTCAAACGGGTGGCATTATAACGTGGTAGCTTGACTCGAAATCACGATCTCTTAGTAATGAATGCGCCTAGAGACTTCAAACTGGAAATTAAGGAAACATATGGTTTCCACCTCTTTGGAAACTTCCCGCACAATCAAACGCGGTTGCTTTTATTAAAATGTTTGAAGGTATAAGTCTCGATTTTGAACTAAAGATCATACACCTGACTCAAAAGCTCCCCTGAAAAAATGGAAGGAGAAGTGTGGCAATAAAAGAATTGATTCACATATCAAGAGAAATGAACCTCTTTTTAACTTGAAATGTAGTACGAAGCTATTTCTCGTAACATCATTCAGCAAGTGCTCCAGCGAGTTCGAAATTTAGGCTTAGAAAAGAGTACGAAAGCAGAGAGTGATGTGTCCCTAAAAAATCAGAAACTCAAAAGCCAAGGGGCAAACAGAGTAAGGAATATGAAATTTGCAAGGTGGATCCAACTCTGAATGCACTAAGAAATACATACCGAAATAATTTGGAAATAATTGTGTCACAATTATGTCAAAGAGGGGTTGAAAGAAGGATAATTATTAAAAGTAAAACATAGCTAGTAGTGACTTGAATTTAAAAAAAAAATTAACATGAAGCTTATGACCACAATAATAACAATAATGATTGCTTGAGGAGCCAAGTTGGTAATGTATGCGGTCAGCGGTTCAAATCCAGCCATGATCAAAGACTGGGTTTTAAGCTCTAAGTAGATACCTATGTCAAATCATGATCGAGGAACTTATCACTTCACATTCGCATATATTGATCGTAAATGAAGTTTGGATCCAGAGCAGATAAGGGTTGCATTGGGACAACTTTACTTATAAAATAAAAATATAAAACTGTCAAAATGATTGTGCAAACGAAAAGCCAGCAATAGTTAAACTATTGAATGTAAGAATGTTATATGTATATTAAGGTGGGACGATGATGAAAATCAGTAAAACAAGTAATTCACGAAAACCAAAGCGTAGTGATAAATAAACATTATTTAGTAACGGAGGAACGGATTCCACCTCCTATTGGATTCCCATTCCAAGAAAGATGTTATAACAACAAATGAATCTTAGGTGTAGAAGTTGCTTGCATTGTAGTTATGTATATGTATTATCGTATTGCAAAAAGACTAATTAGATCTGGATTTAAAAGCTTCCCCCCGGAAGTACTCATATTCATAGCATAAAGCATAAAAACATGGGGCTCATAATACCAACATAAACCCAACATACCCATGAAATTTCCACACACTCCCTATCACCACACGTGATTTTCATTCAATTCCGCGCGTTGCTTCATAGTAAGCTAAAGAAAATTGAACTACTGAGCAGAGCAATGCCCGCATCGAAATTACAGCAAATCTTTATTACAATCCATTGCTCGCGGTCACAATAACAACTCCTCCCCGGAACCGTATCGTCTTAGCACTTCACCCATTCACTCGTTCGAAATTCTCAACACTTCTGCTCCGTTCCTGCCTTTGGTACCAGTTAATACATACATATACATGACTTCTTTCTTTCTTCCTCCAAGACTTTTCTATTCAAAACAATTTTTTTCGCGGAAGAGCAGTGTGACTCGCGGCCTTAATGGTCTGCGAATCGAAGAAAGCTTACATCATTCTCACCCAGATTCAAGTAGTAGATAGCTAGGTACATACCTGAACGTAACGTGTGTATTTATTTCGATGGCGCAAATTGAAACGAATCAATATTTGCTTACAATATGATTCATCCAAGTCGTCTTCGGGGACCATAAATGCGAAGTGGATTCTGGTTCGCGAGTGCTAATACGAAATATGTACTATTTACGGTCAGTAAACCGGTAATGATCGCAAAAGCACCGAAGCCAAGAAGATATCGATGATGGCGGTGAATGTCTTGAGACGCTCTATACGAAGAGTTTCGATGTGCTTGAAGTAGATTCGACTAACTGTATAACTTTGTCAAAAGATATATTTTCCCTTTTAGGTTTGAAGAGATTGAAGCGGAGAAGAAAAGAGAGAGAGGCAGCTGTGGTTACTGGGACTTAGATTGTTTTCTTTTCGTCAGGCGAAATAATAATAATCAAAATGATTAGTGAGTGTTTACGAAAATAATTCGCTATAAATCACGTATCGTTGTCGAATAAATTGACGGACTTCCGATTGTTTGTTGCAAATGAATTTGAGCCATATTTTATGTTTCGTTTCGGTCGAAATCATCGTCAGTTAAAAAACAATATTTGCTTTATGATATTTGCACAGCCAGAGGGTAAAATGATTCAGAAAATTTAAAAAGAAATCATTCAGATGATCGTTTGTAAGATCAGTTCCACCGTTTGGTTGCGAATTTACTCAGATCCAGCAATGGCCAGATGGCTAAAATTTGTTCGGGATGGTGAAAATTTGAGGAAAAAAAAATTAAATAATAAGGTCTGGAGGCGAAATATAGAAAACTCCGGTTGCATCGGTAATTTGTTAGATGCAAGTAAAGTAATCTCACAACCCTTACCGGGTCTAGGGGTTGAAGTTAGTAGAGGAAAACAAAAAAAAATTACAATTCAATGAATAAAATTGCGAAGTAATTAGTTTCACGACTCACTTTATCCCTGATTTAGCTCAAAGCTAAGTTAACTCAAAATTTGGTGCGCGGCCCCCGCCTGAACCTGAATTCAAACTAGATCCCTTACATTAGGGAGCAGTGCCCTACTCACTAGATGTACTTGAAGAAGAAAAAAATCTGAAGGGTATTAACGCTATTCTATAAAAACTGAAAGGACTCAAATAACAATTTGTCAAGATACACTCGGAATCAAGTCTCGACGGATACAACCCCAGCAATACATCAACGATTAATTCATTATAAGATTCTTTACCGCTTGTTTGGCTCAAGCGTGAGTTTGGCGATAAAAAAAATAGGTTATAAATATGATTAGTACGTATATACCATTGAACTTTGCGTTCGCCATCGACTTTTTGATCATTCAAGCCTCTGATTCTCAACTGGATGCTTTCATTGAAGAGTAAATCAATACACTTCTGTGGAGCCAGTTGACTTTCATACTTTAAATATAACCTGCCCATGTTGACTTTCGCAATCTTATGTAGGTAATTGTGGGACTGTTTTGGTAGAGTATTTTCTATTCTGTTCCTTCTTCCGAATTTTTTTAAAACACTCTTTACTCGAAAATGAATAGTCTTTTCGCAATCGGTAGTTAATATCCAACTTCGCATCAGCAAAGGTTTAGTGAATGGTTTGTAGAAAGCATAATTTTCAGCACATGTTTAACTAATAGTTTGTAGATGCAAAGCTAATTTTTCCTGTGAACATTTCAAGATTTTATTATAAGAACGTAGAGTAGTAGGTATTATTTGTCGCATTTATTCGTTGGCAATTTTCGTCCGTTTTATTGCAATCAACTCTCAAGCAATCTACTTTCTTGAATTTTCTCTATCCTCTATGCTCAAGTTTTGTCTTTGTAATTCTTCCTGAATTGAGTCATAAATTTGATTTCGTGGTCCTCCAGCCGATTTTCTTGACTTTTTCGAGCTCTAAATCCTGGAAAGCTTCCTTGGTATCGGTACAACTCGGAGCCATAATATTGGCGTCTTCGCCAATACTATGATTTGGATGGAGTTAAGTAAAGGTGTGCTTGTCGCGTCAGTTGAATTAAGTTGAATAGCATACGAACAAGTCTACATCTCTGCTTGAGATCTGATTCAGTTTGAAAGTGGTTGATAAAGTCACCAGCGAAGTTTTTAGTTAAGATATTCATTGTAACCCCGGTTATGAGGATAAGCTTTGCTGGAATTATATAGTATCATGTCATATGCTTGCTTTACATTTATCTTAAACCGTTCACTACTCAACCCACCCTCATATAATCTAGCTATAATCTCGAAAGCCTTCCATTTCTCCTTCACAATTCTGTTTTTAACTAAAAGTACCCTGTTTATGAAATGGTTAAATTTTACTTTTATTCCTCTTCTTATTATGTATACTCTACAATAAAATATTTCCTTTTGACAATAGTCTTGTCCGTCTTAAATCATTCTTTTGCATTCATTATTACCGCAAGTATATTTACGTAACATTACTTCGAACAATTTCTGTTCCGATCATTTGTGTCCAACCCTGTGAACACAACCTACTAAATTTTGCTCATCCATGTCATGAGAAAATTCAATTATGACCATAAAAGGTAACATTTCAACCACGATTTAAACATAGATGGTTCGCTTAATTCAATATATGCCAAAAAAAAATATATTCCGACGATTTTAATCGAAATGTTTTATTTTGTGCCCGGTACTTCTAGAAAACTCTTCGTAAAACGAACACAGAAGACGGATACGTCAGTAATTTTCATAACATAATTTCAATGACATTTGGCCCTATAAAGAACCCGCGCTAATCACAGGGTTATTGGTTTTCTGCTCATATTTTTCAAAATTGAGGATAATGCTTATTGAGATAAGACCCTTCCTTTTGGAACGAATCTACCGATATTCTATGCACTCCAGGAATCTTGTTTTTTGTTGAGGTATCATATAGCTTGATGAAAACTGAGCCTTCCGGGTGCTCCTTTATGATAATTCTAGTAGCTGTTTTTTTCGCTGAAGTCACTAAAGAAGGCGTGCAAAGAAGGTACGTTACAAGGTTGGAAAAAATCACTGCCTATCTTTTCTTATTTTAACTAATGTTCGAAGAACATTAATGTGAATCGGATAAATTTTTGGAATTTTTTAACCCCATGTGTGCGCTAGGTGCCTTAAAAAGAGATCAGGAAAATTTTTAAATTGCGATAACTTTTGACAGAGCTTTCAAATCATTATGAAACTTTCAGAACATATTGATATTATTAATTTGTTAGCAACCCTGTAGCTAGGGTAGGCACTGAAAGTGAAAACCTTCAAGTCATCGGCTCTCCTGAAAAATTGTCGCAACTCATATATAAATCTTATGCTTTGTCTACACAGCCGAAGTAAAACATTTGAAATTTTACAACGGACAAGAACGATAACCCTTCCCCAATTTACCTATATTTTTAGCATCAAAAAATTCTGTTCACGGGAACTCACGACCCAATTATCAGATACTGTTGAAATATGCAGAATGTATTGGCCTTAAGTAGTAGTGCAGAATGTATTGACCGTAAGTAGGACCAGGTCTGTTAGAGGCGATTTTGAAATTTGGGCAATTATGTGCCAGTGGTGCCATCTTGAAAAATTACTAAGAAAAATAACTGCTTTTGGCCCTATAAATTCTGATTCAGTCACCAGATGAAATTTACACAATAGTTGAATCCTACTCTGAGCCACGTTTGATGGGTTGGTTGAAAAATTCGGTTGGAGCTGCCAATTATGGTAATTTTAGTGTCTTAAATTTTGAAAATGAGGTCAGGAAAATAAAGCTCTTTGCCCTATAGCTTCCAGTCATAGCGAAATTCATATGACAAATTGAACTTATTGTAGACAATATTCAGCAGAAATCTAGTTGGAAAACCAACGATAGGGCTGCCAGCTATGGTTGGTTTTTTTCGGGATATCTTTAGTAAGCGATTTTGTCCCGAAATTTTCAAATCGTAGTGAACTTGTAGTGAAAATAAACAATAAATATAATTATCTAAAAACTTTTACGGGTGGTAACCCTAAATTTTTTGTATGACTTCCAATGCAATCATCGGATCAATACAAAATTCGCAAAGTAGGTTGAATTAAACGTCAGGTAAATGTGACATATTTTTGGCTTCGGTGCCAGCAAAGGGTTGCCAGCACGAAGCGTTTTTGTTATATCCGTACCAATAAATGCTTACATAAACATTCAAAAATCACTCAAGAAAATAAGTAAACAATGATAGCGTTTACAGCAAACGTTTAGTTCGCGGACTATACACCAAATTTCACCTAAATTAGTTAGTCCACCTGCTGTAAACACTCAGTACCCGAACCAAGCGATAGGTCAGTACACGATTTTAAGCGATCTGACCTAAAATAGGTGGTGGACTATATCGCTGTAAACACACCCGACCTAACCCTTTATTTTTGCGCGACTATTAAGAATATAGGTACGTTGAATTGAAGCTCGCAACCCTTTCGTTTGACTCAAAATCATTTAAATAATCATGTTTGAGTGACAAATGAAAAGATAATTACAGTGTATGAGCTAAAATTAAACTAAGTGACAGCTGTCACGTATATACAAACAAGGACTAAATTCGACCTGACCAAATTTTAGGTCAGGTCGATGTAAACACCTTAGCACTAAATTCACTTAGCCCGCGCTATAGTTCAGATCACATTTGGTCCAACCGCTGTAAACCCTACCAATGTTTAAATTTTCTAAGATCTGGACATTTTTTGGATGGCAACCCCAAACACCTTTCTATCCCTGTAACTTTCGATGAAGTCACTGGCCTCGGATAATTGAAGTCATTGGCCTCGCACTCAAAATCTGCTCAAATTCTCTACTGTTTTTCAAATATTAGTCATTCTAGCGGTTCTGATGCGCTAGGATTTTTTTATGTAGTTCAATTTTACAAATAGCAATCCATCACAAAACCAAGTACAATAAGTAACTTAAATAAAACGTACAGATATGAACAAAAAAAAAAGATAGGCAATTAATTTAATTCTGAATATAAAATATCTAATCGGCATTTTTTATAAAGATGCGAAGCTTGAAGGCATAGAATTGAGCTGATGCTCATTATAGCTTCGTAACATGCCTAGGAGAGAAGAATGAAAGTGTAGTTCTGTAAAGAATATTTAAAGTAGCCCGAGATCTGGAGGGACGATTGTGATTGCGTGAAAACGGCGAGATAAAGATACTAGAATAAAAAGGCCCATTCCACAATTTTTTCAAAAAACATTCATCGAGGTACAATATACGGATACTAAGTGAAGGCAGTCTCAGGACTTATAGACGATCCTCGTACGGACAATAATATATATGAAACTTGTGTAACAAACAACGAGTAAGCTTACGTTAATGTGATTTAATAGATCTGAACAATTCACGAAACAAGGAGACCATACTTGATAGCATTATTCAAGGATACAACGAACTTGGAAAGTTAATAAATAAGCACATGTGGAGATATTTAAAGAGTTACGCGAGCAACGTAGAACTAAAGGTAGAACTATAATGCAATTAAGTGAACTTAAGTGAGCGCTGAAACTGAACGAAAATTCACTCAATTGAAGTCGATCGGTTAATTTGCCCATAATAGAATTAAGTGAAGGTTCATGAAGCTGCCGTCAGAGTGGCGAATATGAATTTGAATTTGGAGGCATATGAGATGAACTGATGTGAGCGTTTACGCAATATATTCGAATAGATTTTTGCTGCAATTGAAATATAGTTGTCTTCATAGCCTGCTAGCTCTGTTGCAAGAAATCGGAGAAAATTGTAGCTGAGCTGAACCTGTAGATTATTAGATCTATCAAGATGGGCTTGGTGCAGGCTCGTAATTTGTGCTTATATTCAAATAAATGTACGAAAGAAATGTTTTTGAGCAATATTGGTATGCGACCGGAATATATTTAATCAACAAGGTCTCTACTGCTGAAGTTTAATATTCAATAGTGGACAGCTGAAGCATGGTGTGTGGTTATTCTTTGAATGAAAAAAGCTGTGAGACGGCATTTTAAGTAGTTTATGTACTTGTATTTTTAAAAGTAAGTAATTTAAAGATACAAGTAAATAAACTACTATATAATTTATTATTTCGTATGTTGTTCAACGCGTTTTCTCTTTCAAATTATGTTTGAAACTCATTATTTCTACCTGCTGTAAAAATAGCATTTAAGTGATCGACGAAAAAATATTTTAGATACCTGTTATTCTTTTTACAATGTCACGCAGAATCATATTCGAGACATCTAATTACTACTTCCGATATTGTAAACTGTCAACAATAAAAGGTATGTTCGCGTACTACGATTAATTGCAATTAATTGCAATAAAGCCGTTTTTGCACTCCGTTTTACTGAAAACGGAAAATTTCCCCTTTTTCAGTAGGGTCTGAGCTACTTAAAAATATTGAAAACTGTCAAACGGTTTTTGGCCTAATGTTATAATATTATGAAGGACGAATATTTTTGTGAAGATAATTTATCACTGCTTAGGATGACTTTATAATCATTATTGTTCTCCTGAAAACCGACAACTGACACTTTTGTTTGTCAATTTTCAGGATATGCAATGAGAGCGTTTTCGTACTTTTCATGAAATTTCAGTAAAATTCAGTGACTGAAAGTACGCGAACAGACCTAAAATATTCAAATATTTCACATCCCTATTATTGCTTCTACAATACCGCATACGAACGATCATTACTTCTACCTCCTGCAAAAATAGCAAGCGATCCACGAAAACATATTCAAATATTTTACGTGCCTTCTATTGGTCGTAGTCGTTACACAAACCTCCTGTCAAATTTACTTAATTGATGTACGGTCCCAGTCGTACGCCACTTAAGTGGCCCGAATTGAACGAAACTTAACGAAACGGCAGATAAGTACATTATGGGTATGCCGATTGATTTCTATGCAACCGTACTGTCACTTAAGCTACTTAAAGCTCACTTAATTGCATTATAGTTCTACCTTAAGTCTCAAATTTTGCCTTTGAAGTAGTGTAACGTACTTGTAGGTCAAATTTTAATTGCGGACCGAAAATTATCCCAAAGATAGTCGAACGACACCAAACTAAGTTTATTGATTAATCTTATCAAAAGGTATCACAATTCAAAGTAAATTATTTTCTTGATCTTATTTTAGGCACACAGGGTTAAACATTTCCAGAACGTTATCAGGTCTATATTTAAAACAAATTTCAAATGCATTTTGCAAAACTATTTTTTTGAAAGTAATTTGTTGATAGAAATATAAGGATACTTAAAATATCACTTAAGTGGTCACTGGTACCAAAGGGTTAAAGATAATTAGCATTTTGGAAAACTTGGACCAATTTTATATGTACACAAATGCATCCTGAAAATTTCAGTTCAATCAAATGGCGCGTTCCCGAGAAATAGCCATACATACTACTCATCTTCAAACATTAGTAAAAATGACGAGTAAAAACTACCACAGTCGATAGGAAATCTTAAATAAGCTCACAGTCTCTTTTAACTTTCTACTCAATATGAGACTTTTTCTAATTTTCTCGTTGCCAAAACATTCAGCATAGCCTTCAAAAAACCAAATCCACCTATAAAATGCACTGCCTAACAACCAATATACGGCAAAAAAAGCGAGAAGAGCAAAGTATATGCACGTAAACTAGCGAATCCAATCCCGGGATCCCGGGATCCCGGCCTATTTTTGGTCCCGAAAATCCCGGGATTGATGGTTTCTAATCCCGGGATTTTCGGGATCAGAAATTGGCTGGGATTTCGGGGCCGGGAGTCAAGCATTATCGGCAATCAAGTAAATGCAAATAGAATCCATATTTATGAGAAAACAATTAGCTCACATCGAAATGCGTAAAGAATAGAGCAAAACAAACCACTGTAACAGTTAACAAGAGAATACAAAGGGGTTTGTAAATAAATAAGTATGGACTGTTTCGCATTTAGTGCATACAATTAATACTAGCGAATGCATACACAGATTTACCAAAATCCTTAACAACAATTAAAAAAAAGTTGTTGGCTATGCAAGCAGGATAAAGAAAATAATAAAAAATAAGATATAACAGGCTAGTATCTCAGGTGAACGGTTCAGTTTGATTTTTGATGAATGGACCTTGACTGCAAATAGGCGCTATATAAATATAAACATCTACTTAGTAAATTCTTACTGGAGCTTGGTGCGAGTAAGAATATCAATGACAGCTGGAAACTACCTAGATATGAGTTTACTGTTTCTCTAGGAAAAGACATTGTTACCATCGTAACTGATGGGTCTAACGAATTGCGAAAAGTAGGCAGACTAGTTGGTACAGAGCAACATATTTGTTTGGCGCATAGCATCCACTTGGCAGTTTGCGATGTTCGCTATAATATGAGGTCCATTCCAGATTAAAGAGTTGATGAAGCAGCCGATAGTCTGAACGACGACCACGAAGATTTGGATGGTCCTGAATCAGCTAACTACGTTGAAACCAGTCGCCTGCAAGACACGCTAGATCAGACGAAGGACATCAGCGCATGCATAAAGAAAGTTCGTTAGGTAGTTTTATATTTTAAAAAAGCTCCAACGAAAAATAATAACGATCTTTAAAACTATGTCGGATCCGAGCAAGGCATTTAACTGTCTCCTTTAAATGGATTGTAAAACAAGATGAAATAGTCTCTTGACAATGCTCGAATAGTTTCCCATTTTGAAAAATAGTATACATTAATAGGCCTGCAATATTCAGAGCAATTAGAAGCAACAGAGTTTGATTCGATTCAGACAATTATTGAAGTTTTACTCCCTGTAAAATTGGCTGTGACGGCCTTTAGTCGCAGACTTGCAAATTTATGCACTGCTAATACTTCATCAATATTTGTATTTAGGCTGTTAGGAGAAAAACGGTCTATTCTTCTGAATGCTATGAAAATTGCAATATTGGACCGAATAAAAGAGCGTCAGTGTATCGAGCTATCTGGTATGCTAAGCTATCTCCAGAATCCACATTGTACCAGCGAAAATTTACCAAGTGAAATAAAATCTCTATTTTGGAAACCAAGCAACGCAAATATTAAAAAAAAATACTTCAATGATCTAGATGCTGAACCTTATGCTTGGTAGCCAAAGAAATGAAGAGAACCCAGTAGATACCCATATTGAATCAGAACAAGGTAGTCTTCAATTAACGCCACAAGAGGAGCTGCAAAAGTATGAAAATAATCAATCATGAAATGCCGCCAGAAACTAATCTAATTAAAACCATTGCAAAAGAAATGAATCTTTTCGAAAGTGGTGGCACTTGCATAGTTTGGAGCAGGCGTACCAATATTTCTCCACCATTTCCGCGGCGTCCAAAATCGGGAATAAATTTAGAAGCAGGCTTGGAGACGATACCTTAGATGCTTTGCTATTGCTTCAATGTTACTTCCGAAAAACCCAATGAAGTTTGGCCGAATTTTTTATATGTTACTTTATTATGTATCTCAATTCTAAGAGTTGTGTTTTGTTGTTGTGGTTTTTGGTCGTGATTTTTTGTTGTAATTTGTAAAAGATGTCATGTTTAATATCTGTCTTCATACTGTCAAAGTTTTGGATAATTAAAATTATTGTTTTTATTTGCATCAATAATATAAATTAGTAATAATGCAATTTTTTATCCAGTTTTGAGCTTACTTATTGTTGTAGTTTTGAAATGATGGCAAATTATATAATCTGTTTACTAGAAACTTGACTTATTTTGTTGTGTTGTATTTTGAATTTCAAATCCCGGGATCCCGGGATTTGAGATTTTTTAATCCCGTAATCCCGGGATTGAAAATATGGTTCGGGATTGGAATCCCTAACGTAAACGCACACTATCAAAATAACACCATCAATCACCGCACTCGATCAGTATTCAGTATTCATCATTCGCACAGTTCTTATCACTCGCACAGTACCATCATTCACACAGTACTCATCATTCACACTTTAGTCGCACTGCACACGGTGCTGGCTCCGTGCTGTCATTCATTCTTCATTCAGACGGAGCTGGCTCTTTCCTCTGTACAATACGATAGTCGTATACATATGTCCATGTTCCGGACGATAGAATAGCCTAGATTTCGTCCAATGAAGTATTGCCGTGTGTATATGCATAAGCTCTATTTGCTCGATTGGCTCTGCAATATTACTCTTGCAATTAAAATGAAGGTATGAAGTATGCAGAGCAGTTCTAAATGATGGTTCACATAGCTCTTTCAAAAGAGTTACTATTTTTTCTAAAGAGCTGGCTCACATAGCTCTTTCAAAAGAGTTGTTCTTTTTGATTGGCTCGCTTCTGAGTGACCCATCACTATGTATTGCATAACAATAACCAATTTTCCCCTATTTTCCAAATTCACTGAGAGTGTTCTAAATACTAAACCACTAAACAACGTAGCATCGTCAAACTTCGCACTTCAGCTTTTGTAAGGTTGGTACTTTTCAACATAGCCATTTTTCGAACAAAAACAGCCATCTATACGTTAGTCCGTAAATCAATAAATACAAAAAAGATAAATAAATTAGTAAATAATGCTGCATCGCTTTTACAATGCAATTGGGCGCGACCAGTCATATATTGGAGACAGATTACAATCTGCTTTCGCTAATCTCCAATGAGCTTTGAGCTTTTGAATTTCCATTCCCTCAACTTGCTGTGAGGTGCGAAGGAGATTCGAATTTAGGAACGCAGATACTAATTTTAAAAAAAATTAGATTTTTCCAAAAAATTTAAAGAGGAAAAGCAGAAAACCTATCTTGCTATTATTATAGTGAAGATTTCTTATAAATAGCTTGAATCTAATTGTCCTACTTTATATGCATATGACGATGCGAAAAATCTGCTTATTATCCTATAAAACTAATTTTATTAAAATTATTTATGAAATAACTACATGTAAACCTTCCCGTTGAGAATATCTCTTGAAATCACATAGAGTAATTTGTATCATCAAAATATAATTTTCAGTCTGCATCAGCAGCTGCACCATAAACATACAAACTTCCATAGCATACACAGCATCAGCTAGCTGCATTGGCACAGAAGGTAAAAGAAAACTCGATGATTGCTTAGCTTGGCTTCCTTCTGTCTGGCGAATTCTCAAGTCATTGGACTCTCATGTTTATTATGGGTACGTTATGCAAATATTCCCATGTGGTCCACGAAGTCGAATGGAGCTACAATCCAAAACTCTGGATTCTATAGAGAACGCATACCGAAACCGAGTGCACACTGTTTTTATTCATCTCGTACGCTCCTCTTGACCCCTCTGCTCGCCGACGCCGCCACAAATTCATTGATTAAAAACAACTCGAGGCTCATCAATGAATGAAAAGAAGGAATGAACGTACGGACGGTGCAATCCCCTCGTTTCGGGGCCAATTTATGAACTTGTGCTGTCGACTACGATAATGTTTACGTAGCTTCAATGTTAGGGAATTTTATGATGACCCCTTTCATCTTGAATGTTGGATACGATGCTCATATGGAGGATTTTAAAGGGGTTTTTGACTTTGAATGATCAATTTTTCCTGCATTTTTATAGAAATTGCTTTCGAAAAATTTTTATCACATGTAAAACTTTTTCGAAAAATTAATCAAAGTTTAGTTTGAATTTCTTATCCTTCTCTAATAGTGTTAGACAATAATTCCAAATGAATTGATAGCTATTTTACTTCGCAAAAACCGTCTTTAAAAATGTTCTTCATGAATGTACTTCTATATGTACTTAAAGCATTGTCACTTTAACACATCTCCAACACTCTCGAATACAAAGCTCATACTTTCCGCTTAAATCCACCCTTAAATCCTACATTCTACTCAAAAGTATGTTTTTATTCTCAAATTACCTATAGCCTGAAGAAATTTTTTTTTTTTGGGTTCTTGCTAGATGGGTGTGTTTCTGTTTTGTGTGTGTGTGTATCGTTTTCATTGGCACGTCAAGCAGAGTGCCTACAATTAGTACAATGCACTTTACAAAATGAAGTGTCACGTCCATAAATACTCTGACAATGCCCACGAGCGACAACAAAAAATAAATAGAAAAGCCCTTTTGAGACATGACACGAAATGACACTCGATCCCCAGCAAGAATAAATGAAGTGGAACAAATAGCAGGAGGTCATCGATACTATACGGTTGTTGTTTTGGGACAAGTCTCAACGATAATATATGCATTGAAGATTCCATAACGCCATAGAAAGAATAATTTCAGTAACTAGAACTTTTTGCCTGGGAGACAAGAACGTGACTGAAGAACAGGTAAAATATTCAATTTTACCATGGTATTTTGGTAATAAGTAATTAAGATTGTAATTTGATCGCTCGAGGCTTTTGGTATTCTGTCGGGCCAAAATAAATCGAAGCAATTAAATATATATAGCAAATCTCAAATCCTCAACACTTCATATCCTACCCTTAATATAAATATTCCACCGCGCACTAGTTTCAGGAAACGAATATCTTCTCGTCGTCATACAGGTCGTTATTCACGAGAATAATCCAAGAGATGATTATTGCTTACATTTTAGCTAAACTAACAAATGAAAGCCAAGTAGACTGCACTAAAGACTGAATAAATAAGGAAAATGAGGAGTGAAATCAATTGAAAGTGCCAATTCTCTTTCATGATTCATACGTAGTCAAATAGCAAACAAAGTCCGAGGTAGAATTTCAATGTATATACGTTTATTTTGGAAGAGTTTATAGGCAATAATTCAGGGGTGAGGGTTTGCTGAATCATTTATATACATATTTATGTTCTTCCCTTTTTGAAAGAGGATTGTCAATTCTCGCAATTTCAAAGCCAAGGTATCTATTTTTTGGCTACTGTCGATTCTGCAATTAAATTGGCTATATTGAAATAAATGTTTTAAAAAATGAAAAAAAACAGTTATGCTTTTCTTATCGCTAAACTTAAACTATATACAGTGCTGTGCAAAACTTAAGCAACTCACTACATGTCGGAATGAAAGGGAAAATTGCAATCAAAATATAAAGAATTTTTTTCCATATTTTTTAAATTTACACGTTAGCATGTTGCTTAAAGCTCTGCAATAAAAAAAGTATATCAGTATTTTAACTGTTCTTAAAAAAAAACAAAAACAAAATACACCAACAAAAAGGCTGTGCAAAATCTAAGCAACTTTTATTAATTTTTCGTGTAATAGCCGTTAGTTATTATAACAGCGGGACATCTCCGAGGCTAAATTCAACTAAATTATTTCAAATTGATATTTCAATTTTTTCCCATTCGGTTTTTAGGTTTGTTTACAATTGGTCCTTGTTTGCAAACTGTACTGTTCCCATACGCCGTTTCAATATACCGAATAAGTTTTCTATAGGATTCAAGTTGGGCGATTGTGCCGGCCAGTGCAGCCATTTTAGCATTTTGAATGCTAGATCTGGCATTATTTTTTCCAAAACGGCATTCGAAATTCGGAGTTAACATCTAGCATTATTTTTAGCATTTAAATTAGATTTCAGAATAATCTATCACTCATCTATTTCCAATCTTCCCCATCATCATCACAGTGTGCTTTCAGTCACGTTCATGCACTGAAACTTCCTGAATCGTGGTGGGGAAAATTCATGAAAAGTACAAAAACGCTCTCATGGCATTTCTTTAGAAGTGACAACCAGAAGTAACAGTTGCCTAATTTTAAAATAATTATAGTGATTATAAAGTCATCTTAAGCAGTAATAAAGTAGGTCTGTTCGCGTACTACGATTAATTGCAATTAATTGCAATGAAGCTGTTTTTGTACTCCGTTTTACTGAAAACTGAAAAATTCCCCTCTTTGAGTAAATTTCAGTAGGGTTTGAGCTACTGAAAAATACTGAAAACTGTCAATCGGTTTTTGGCGTAATGTTGTTATGAAGGACGAATATTTTTGCGGCAATAATTTATCACCGCTTAGGATGACTTTATAATCACTATTGTTCTCCCGGAAACCGACAACTGAGACTTATGTTTGTCAATTTTCAGGCAATGCAATGATGATTAATTGAAGAAGGCAGGCAATGCAAAAAATCAGCGTTTTTGTACATTTCATGAATTTCCCCCACCACATGATTCAGGAAAATTCAGTAAAATTCAGTGACTGAATGTACGCGAACAGACCTAGTATCTCCACAAAAATATCCAACTTTCATAATGACATTGCGCGAAAAATATTTCCCTTGCGGCGTATTTTGAAAATATCTATTCGCGCCACACCGTTTCACACTGTTCGGGATCTAGCACTAGCTCAGATTCAACTGAAATCTCATGCTTTTTCATAAAAGATTTCAGTGTTCAGTCAAACAGCGTACAATGCATTGAGTACGCGAACAGACCTAACATTTGAAAACATGATGTAATCCTGCCTCATTTCAACAAATATGCGCTTTAGGCTAGAGTATTTTGAAAATGTCAACTGTACACGAACCCCCAGCGAACGAAACCGTTGCCGACCGATCAATCCTTGCTGCAAACCCACCTGCTGCCAATGATTTCACTGCAGACCAAAAGAACATTATAAATAAATAATTGTTGCTGTTTTGATTGTGAGATTCAAAATGATATTTTGAAAAATATAGGTAGCTCATGAGTAGTGACGCCATTTTTTGCAGTGAGGTGGCTATTTAGTTGTCAATAGGTGGCTTTGATTTTTTCATGGTTATTTTGAATGTTTCTGTAGTAAGGAAATTAAAAATAGCCATCATAATGTGTAAAAAGTTAAAAGAGGTAATTTTCTGTTGCTTTTATATTTGCTAGCAATTGTGGTAGCTCATGCTCGTTGTTTTCTCTCTTTAATATCAACTGTTTTAAATTTGAAAACTGTATACAATTTGACAGGTTAGAACAGGGGTGGACAAACCTAATACTGGTATGATCGACATTAATTTTTTTAATTTTTGCGCGATCGACTTCGAAAAATGGGTTAAATTAAAAACAAATAAAAATTTAATTAAGGTCTTTATTGATATTAATATATTAAATACATTGTATTACTACTTTGTGCAATGCACTTTATTAATAAATATTTTGGATTAATTTTTGATGTACATGCGTGACTCTCCATTTCATCAAAAAGTAGTGTAGAGTTAGGCTTGTAAGCACTGATGTACAATCGCATAGATGCTATTAAGTGGTCATCAGTCAGAGAATTCCTAAGTTGCGATTCGATGTTTTTCATTTGAGAAAACAAATGGAAGCAAAAAAATGCAAATATCCTCATTGCCACCAATCTCAATAATGGATATTTTTTATGGTAATAAAATCCAAAAATAATTTTCATTTGCGTGTGCTATTTTTAAAATTTCTAACTCTAGATCCGATGAATTCAATTGTAAAGAATGAGCTAGATTTGATGAAATATCCCCGTTATCGAATTCTCTAAAAGGAAATGAAATAAATTCAAAAATTGGTCGAAGGTTATTGAGATTTGCAAATCGCCTCTCGAATTCTTGTTTAAAATTTTCCAGTTCAGGACAAAACATTTCAGTATTACATTCACCAGTCGGTTAGGTTGTACCAGTTGGCACAAGGCCACACATATACCTATTGGTCCATAGTGATACCAGATAAATGGGCTAGGAGAAAAAAATTCAGTCCACGCGGCCATCGAAGGCCCCGGACTTTTTCGCGAACTGAAGGATGTCTTTCAGCTTTTACATTTTACATGCACCAGTAAGTTTAATATGTTTTTCTAAATTTGGAAAATTTTGCCTATTTAATTGTGAAGTAAAAGTTTTTAATTTTACTTAAAAAACATTTACCGAACTCAACAAGTCAACAATATTTTCCTTTTCCTTGTAATTGTAAATTTAGCAAGCTGTAACGGCCCATAAAATCCGTAAGAAATGATAACTTCTTTACCCACACTGAATCTTCCAATTGTTCAAGTTTTCCTCCCAATGTGTCCAAAAATACAATAATTTCAGGCAAAAGATTTAGAAATCTTTGCAAAAAGCTTCCTCAGCTGAGCCATCTAAAGCTTAGTACTGTTTTCGATTTCACGTTAAATTTTCATGCAAATTTTCACGTGAAATTTATTTCGGCGAAAATTTAGCTTGCAAATAAGCAATTCACTTTTAAGGGCGAAAAATTGCTTGGAACATGCTTTCGTTTTGAAAATGCAGATAGCTTTGGCACATGTCTCCAATCTAGTATAGTCTCCAATTTAGTATATGCAGTTCATTCTTTAGGCTATTACTGAGTTAATCGTGAAGCTAAATTTTGACATGTCTCCAATATCTGGTCATTCGTTCGAGCAAAAATTTTGAAAATGCAGAAAAGCGGGGACACTTATCATTTCTGACGGATTAGATGTCAAGAATTTCAATTTTCGAACGATTTTGTTATTGAAAAGACATTTACACAATTCAATTTTCAAATTCAAACACCAAATGTCACTTTTTAGCTCGAAAGAATGAACTGCACAAATTAAATTGGCGTGAAAAGAATTTGATTTAAAATTTTATTTTATCTAAAATTGAGATTTCCCTTTGTTACGCTGTGTGTGACAATTAACAATCTCGGTAGCAGGGAGACGAATACAAATGCAGGCAAGGTGTATAGCGGGAAGCAAAAATATAAAATGTGTACTTTAGAACAGAGAGATTTAAGGAAATGAAACAACCGTTTACGTATACGAGATTTACTGAAGCAGTTTTACTAAAAGGATATAAATCTATAAATTGCACAAATCGAGAGCATAGCTCTCTCGGATTTTCCCTTTAGCTTCTCCGCCACCAAGGCTCTGCAAGCTTTCGTGTGAACTGAAACTGCGTGGACTGTCCGATTGGATTTATTAAACCAAGGCCCATTCCAAAATGTATTGAATAAATCGTCTACTAAATTTTTAGTTCACATTTTAAATTAACCTAGTAAATTATTAAAAATGTCTGTGATCGACTGTCGAACTGTTTGCGATCGACCAGTCGATCGCGATCGACCGTTTGCCGACTCCTGGGTTAGAATCTGCTCATATGAACGAAGATGGCGTTCCATTTGCGATCTACTCCCAAGTACTTGGAAGTACTAATTAGTAAAAATGGAACACGGCAATTATATATATGTTTATTTTAATCCAATAAAAAAGCATTATTTAGCATTATTATTTTACAGGATTTAGCATTATTTAGCATTAAATAAAATTGAATCTAGCATTATTCCAAAAAAATAAATGGCAGCACTCGTGCCGGCCAATCAAGAACTTGAATACTTTTAGAGCTAAGCCTTCTTTAACCAACTTCGATGTGTGTTTCGGGTCATTATCATGTTGAAACACCCATCGAAGTGTCATATTCCACTATGCACAAGGTAACATTCTAGATTCTAAGATGTCCTTATACATGAATCTGTACATAACTTCTGTTATTCTATGAAAGGGACTAAGACCTAATGCTGAGAAGCATGTCCAGACCATGACGCTTCCTCCCCCATGTTTCACCGTTTTCCTACGGAAGCCTGGATTCAGTTGTTATCCCTTCTCACGCCTCACACGGGATAAGCCATCAAAATTGAAGAGGTTGAACTTGGATTCGTCGCTAAATAAAACGCTCTTCCATTTAGCAACTGACCAGTCAAGATGATTTTTAGCAAATTCAAACCTACATGATATATAAAACGATATAAATAGTAAAATAATAATGTTTAAAAGTGTTGTTCGAGCAGTTTACCTTTTCGTTGCATGTCTTTTTGTGAGAAATTGTTTTTTTGAAAGCTGTATAGCTTTTTAGGTTGAATTCAATTGCCCGTCTGCGAACAGTGCTTGAGTTGACATTTAAGCCTAGCTCTTTTACTACTTCTTTTGACGAGATAAACGGTTTTATTTTTATCAATTTTTTGATTTGTTAGACATCTCTAATGGTAGTTTTACGCGGCCTTCCATCAAAATTTACACTTTTCACACTACCCGTGTTTTTATATTTCGTACTCCATCTTGAAATTAAAGATTTGTTTATATTTAACGATTTGGCAATCTCTATTTGCGTTTTTTTCCGGAATAATATAGCGAAATTACGTTTGATTTTAATCTATTATCGTATTGATTACGCTGCATTTTAAATTTTATTTTTTTAGACACAACTAAACCCAGAGAGAAGACGATCTATACTGATCTAATTGACACGAACATCAGATAAAAAAAACACCGGGAAATCCCCGTTATCTTTTGTTCTGACTGGGAATCGTAGCTGCGTTTTGAAAGTTGCTTAGATTTTGCACAGCCTTTTTGCTGGTGTATTTTGTTTTTGTTTTTTTTTAACAGTTAAAATACCGATGTACTTTTTTTATTGCAGAGCTTTAAGCAACATGCTAACGTGTAGATTAAAAAAAAGAAAAAAAATCCGACATATAGTGAGTTGCTTAAGTTTTGCACAGCACTGTATATGCAAGATATATTGCCTGCTCCTGTATAGAGATCGATCCTAACACGTTCACTGTATCAAAAAAAAATCTGACCTTGACCGGAAAGCTTTTACCTTTTCATAATTAATTTGTTATACGATATAATCCACCATGGATTTTCAAATTATTTCAGAACTATGCTCAAATACATTGGCACTTAAATTCTTATTTTCCGTAGTGCTACAGAAAAAAACAACAAGAACTGACTGGCGTTAAACTGTATATTCTGATAACAGTGTTTTTGTTCTATTTTCCACAGCTTAGTATTTTATTGTCTTCAGATGTTGTTACGCTTTGCAGATTTTTATATACAAACCCATAAAAATCGGTCATAAAAAAAGGTCTGCCACCGTACAAAAAGAATGAATGTGTACTGACTTATATTTGTGGTTTGTGTTTTTAAAAAAAAACTAGACTAATATTTTTCGCTGACTTGGAATTATTTTAATTACGTTTACTTTCCTCTTCACAATAAGCTTGTCATCTGAAATGGGTACCATTTACCGTTGGTACAATTTCTAATAAATCAAATGGAAACAATTCAGTTGCATTAGGGCTGATAAGTTTAGATAAAAAAAATGCGAAAAAGGTAGTTTCATAAAACAAAACAAACTAAGAAAGTTTTGCTAATATTGCTAAGAACTGGGTATCAGCCCAAAACGACATAGCTGAAGATAGTCAGATTAAAGAAAGACGGGAACATGGGAAGCTGAAAAATCTACCACCAAACGGCATGAAAACAATGATGCACTGAGCACGGACTACATTCCAGCAGAACTGATTGAATCTGCTGAAAATTACGCCAAAAAGACCAAGGTTAAAATGATCTAGCACATCTATAACCAAGAGTAAACACCCTGTGATGGTGGTACTAATCAGTTAAATGCCCGCCCTGCCTACATTAAAAGCAGACAGTCTACGGTGCGAAAACCACTGAGGTGTACGAGAGGGGACACACCTCCGCTCTCCTATATCTTTGCCAGTCAGTAGCTCGCTATCTATCGTCCACATCTGCGGTTACTCTTTCTATCTGATTTTTCTTCCAAATTATGTAGAGTTTTTTTATCACGGTCGAAATTGTCATGTCTAATTTTAAAGAACAAAGAATTTGTTTCACAGTTTTTTTTAATAAGAGAAAATGGCCACCGAATCACTTGAAATGCTTCAAAAAGTTAACGGAGTTTAAATTCTCTGTTGGAGTGGTTTTCTCGTTTCAAAGGTGGACCAACCTCGCACTGGTCGCCCTTCAATAAGCAGAAATGTCGAAAGTGTTTGAAAAAAAGTCCAGAAAAAATTATGAAGATCGTTGGTACACCATTGACGAATTATCTGAAGCTACTGGTATTAATTGAAGCTCAATCCAGCGCATTTTGACTGAAGAGGCATGATGCTGTCTTTCGGTGAAATTTGTTTCACAGCTGCTCATACAAGATCAAAGATACAACCGCCTGAATGTGTTCCAGGAGCTGAAAAATGTTCTTGAAAGTGATCCCAACTTATTGTCTAGGGTCATAACAGATGACGAGAGCTGGTGCTACGGTTACGAGCCCGAGACAAAGCAGGCATCCAGTCAATAAAATACTTCAAATTCACCCCGTTCCAAAAAAAAGTCAGGCAGGTCAGATCGAATATGAAGACCGTGTTGATCTGTTTTTTTTTACATCAAGAAAATCGCGCACAAGGAATTTGTCCCAAGAGGTCAGACGATGAATCAAGAGTATTTTTGGCGGATTTTGGATGACTGGGAGAGAGACTGCGGAAGGCAAGGCCAGAATTGTGACAACGACAACGCACCTGCGCACACAGCTTTTGGAATTCGTCAATTTCTGACATCACAAAGCATGACACTCGTTCCCCACCCTACTTATTCTGCTGACCTGGCCCCGTGTAATTTCCCCGAATGAAAAAAGACTTGAAACGGTGGCAATTTCTGACTGTGAATGAGGTGATAACGGCTTCGACAAGTGCTTTAGACAATATCACAGTTGAAGAGTTCCAGGGGTGTTTCAGTCAGTGGAAAAAAAGATTGGACAAGTGTATTTCTTCTAATGGACAGTACTTTGGAGGAGATTCGTGGTATAGACGCAAATATAAGACAATAAAATTAAAAATCGTGTTGAAAAGAAAGTTACACTAATTGACCTGTAACCTTTCAGGTTCGCATGGCTTCTTTTATCTGCTATGGGAATAAATACAATCTTAAAGGTCCCCCAGGCTGCAAGTACATGACTTAGCACTAGGCAAACTTAGTAAATCGGTATATGCCAGTATACGTCGAGCGTTCTGGTTTTATGGCAGGCAGAATTCCATCCGAACGTAAAGACTTGAATGGCTTGAAGGTATTGATTGCCCAAGCAAATTTGCATTTTTGTTCTACATCATGAAGACCGGACACCTGCTCGTCAGTGGAGGGGTTGGGGTCATCAAGCTTGTCCGGGAAGTGAGTATCTACGAGAATATTCAACGTTTTTGAATTGTTGCTTGTCCACTCCCCGTTTAGCTTGCACACCAGACTGGGGCGTTTAGATATCATTTTCTTCAATCTCGCCGTTTTCGAAATGGCTTGAATTCCGTCGCACAGTTCCTACCAGGAGCCCCATCTAGCTTTCCTTATTTCTGATTTAAAACGTCATTGTATTCGTCTCAGCATGCTCTGCAATCAGCTGCTTTGGTTAATTTGAACAGTTCTCTTACTTATCTTCTGCGACAACCTAGATCAAAAGCTTTCACGATTTTTTCCGGGACGTTTCAAATCTTTGAGGAGGACCTAATCCGTTGGCCGCTTCCCACTTGAAGGTCTCTCTGTTTGTTTTTCAGTGATAGCGAAACGGTCGAGAATTGTAAGTAGAGCTATGAAGTGAAACTAATGTATCCATGATCAGAGAATGATACGCCTTCAAGGACCCTCCAGTTTTCTATCAATTGCTAGTTGGACCCATTGCGTAGAGTGACTTCTAGTACGTTTTCGCCGAGAGGTCTTCTGTAGGTAGATATATTCTCCCGATTTGCTAGCACTAAATTATAATTAATAATAAAAGTGAGTAGAGACTCACCTCTTTCATTCATATCGTGCCCCAGACGAAGTGATTCGCGTTGGCGTCCGCTCCTAAGACAGCAATTGTTTCTTGCGGAACTGCCTCCGTAGGTGGGGGCTATATATACAAGCTCCTCATCTTGCTGGTCAGATCAACCGTGCTGAAATGAGACAGAATATGCTTCCGACTACCATCGTACGGGTCTAGGGTCTGAAGCTGGTAAAGAGCTTCATCACAAACTTACAAGCAATGTGAATACAAGTAAGGAGTGATTAGTTGCACGACTCACTTTACCCCTGATTTAAATTCAGAGCTAGGTGAACTCAAAGTTTGGTGCGCGGTCACTCGTTCAAACCTGGATTCGAACTAGGGACCCCACACGAAAGAAATCAGTGCTTTACTCACTAGACTACTCAAACTTCTCCTCATAAGCATTGCCGTTCTTATTTCGGCTACTGCAGTGGGAAAGAAAAGATTAAAATTCCGTGATCTCAGTCCAGCAACCCGGTCTCCTGCAGAGATCTAATTTTGCTTTCGCGTATTGCGGATTACTTACTTACCGTATTGCGGATTAATCTGCAGTGCTTTTTTTAGCGATGGCCGCGACATCCTACTCGATATGCGACTTATTCTTTGTACCCTGCAAGTCATAGACATATAAAGAATGGACACGCAATCACAATGCATGAGCCCGTACGTGAGTGAAGCAATTTTACTACACATGCAATCTTACTCTCTGTAAAACAGCTTTCCCCTCAATGCCGCACGCACCACCCCTCAGCGCTGTAGACTCTCTATGTAAACATTCATTTCAATCCATCCAATCTACGGGGTGGTTGGGATAACGGGGAAACTAATACATTTCAACAAATTTCCAAATACATCAAATTTTCTGCATGAAATTTGTTATTGTTTTATACAAACACATTGAGACCAGAGGTCGAAAATTGCTTCATTTCTCTCGGCCCATTTCGTATCCATTCTTCTTATATCTATGCTGCAAGTTAACTGTTCCTAGATCTCTCTCTCTCTCTGTTTAATAAAAACCACTGAATAAAAAGCTCGCTAAAAAGAAAGACGTAGTAACCTATTAAAATAAATTTAAAAAAAACAAAGAAGGGCGGACAGTTGGTTTTTTTTCTGTCCAACAGAAGGAGTGTTGTGGTCAAGGAATATTGTGGTCAAGGAATATTGTGTTCAAGGAATATTGTGTTATTGTATTGTGTTAAAAAAGTATATTGTTTCAAAACGAATTATTGTGTTAGGGAAGTATATTGTTTCAAAACGAATTGTTGTGTTGAAAAAGTGTATTGTGTCCAAGGGAATTGTTGTGTTAAAAAAAAAAGAATAAAACTAATCTAACATTTTTTGGTCCTATCGAACCGGATCTCGTCGGGAGTATCGGGAACTGTTTCTGATGCGTGCGCCAGTTTGGATCAAGTCGGTCTTGGGGGTGTCTCGCCACATCGAGTTGGCACTCGACTTGAAGCGTTGTAAGATGAATGGAGGGGTTTCTGGGGCGGTCGGGAGTGTGATGGATCGGCTAACGCATGGTGGTCAGCGGTCCGTGAAGTTTGCCTCATGTTTTGTCAATGGCTTGTGGGCTGCGGCATTGGAACGGTATCTCGTTGACATTGAAGAGGTGAAGTCGCTTCGCGCACGGCTGCTGGGGGGCGAGGCTTCCGTGCCGGCTCTTGCCGGTCGGTCGGTGTCATCGCCGGTGGCGTTTCGGGCATCAGCGCGCAGTTATGAAGATCCGCGGTTACCATGGATTATGCCTAATTTCAGTGCAGACTATAATGAGTAGCTCACTTTCAAAGAGTTATTCTCCTCAATAGTCGTATCGAACCAATTAATTTCTGATTCAGAAAAACATAATTATTTAAAATGCTTTCTTAAAGGTACTGCTGCTCAGTTATTCGAGACATCCTCATCAGGAGAAGATGACGTTTATCAAACTTAGAATGCTGTAAACTATGACAGGCGTCGAATTCTCCATTGAAAAAGTTGTATACTTCAGTTACGCAATACATATCATTGTACGGCAAAAAATGGATCCAAAATCGATTCAATCCTGGGAACAACATGTTGGATCAAAAGATGAACCCCCGACTTGGGATAAACTTCAATCCTTCCTCATTTCGAAATCAAGAACACGCAATTAAGAGCCATTTCACGAGCCAACCTCAATTCAGCCAAAGATTCTCGTTTGATTCTACAAGCATCCTATGCAAGGAGCCTCACTATATTGCCAAGTGCTCTAAGTTCTTGACGAAAACTCCGAAGCAACGCAATGAGCTGATAAATGAATTCAAACTTTGTTATAATTGTTTCAGACCTCACACAGTATCAAATTGTAGGTCCACATACAGGTGCACTAAATGCGGAAGACATAATACATCGCTACAGTTAGATGAATCTTCAAACAGTCAGGTAAAATTCTGACGTTTATTCTAGTTATTCTACAGCCGTCACATCTTGTTTATCGACGAGATAAACATCTAGAAAATATTTTGACGGTTGCAAGCAAAATTGAGTTTAAAGTTTGTATTGTGTCTGTTTTCTTCCGTGAGTCAGTTTTTATCTTGTTTAAAGGGAACAATGAGTTATCTTTTTTAATTTATACAAATTAGTTTGTTGCTAAAAAATTAATCTGACTTTTCTCGGATTATGTGGTAGCTATCTAGATGTGAGGAGTGATGCTGAAAAACCCCATAAGCTGCTCTTGCAATGTGGTGTGCTGTGTGTTTTTCTAGTGCAGATGGTTACCGCCTCTCTGGTTCCCAGGAGCTCGATAAAAATATGAATAATATATGATAAAATATAAAAATATGTTTCAGAGAAGCTTTCCATCCTCATCGACATGTCAACGTTCGTCATGATTCAACTATTCAAACCTCGAAGCTGAAACTATACTACAATCTTCAGTTTCTTTTCAGTATACCTAAAGACTTGATCATGCAAACTGTTCTGGATCACATCAAGAACGGAAGAATCGAAACCATACCGAAAGTTCATCAGTAATATAAGACACTCATAGAAGACGTCTTTGAAAACGATTCGTTGTTCCTGAGTGATTAAGGAAAGGAATCGGTTAGAATGGTAAACAAGTGAATCATTGACAAGTGGCCGTGTCCAAGTTCCGAGCTGGCGGTCAAATCAAGTTACAGTCTGGTGACAAAGTCAAAGACGAGTTAAAGTTTGTATTGGTCTCCACTAGAGACAATACAAATTATGGTTATACGCAAAATTGAGTTGAAGTTTGTGTTGGTCTCCGCTAGAGACAATACGGATTTTGGCTGCAAGCAAAAATGAGTTGAGTTGTGTTGATCTCCGCTAGAGACAACACAATCTCGGTTCTTGAATTTCGTATTGGTCTCCGCTAGAGACAATACAATCCTGGTTCTTGAATTTCGTATTGGTCTCCGCTAGAGGCAATACAATCTTGGTTCTTGAATTTCGTATTGGTCTCCGCTAGAGACAGTACGATCTTAGTACCAAAGACTACTGAGTTGAATTTCGTATTGATCTCCGCTAGAGACAATACAAATTTAGATTATATGGAATTGAGTGGAAGTTTGTATTGGTCTCCGCTAGAGACAATACAAATTTTGGCTATAAGCAAAAATGAATTGAATTGTGTTGATCTCCGCTAGAGACAACACAATCTTGGTTCGTGAATTTCGTATTGGTCTCCGCTAGAGACAATACAGTCTGAGTTACAGCAACTAATCTGTTGAATTTCGTACTGATCTCCGCTAGAGACAATAAAATCTTAGTGATTGAATTTCGTATTGGTCTCCGCTAGAGACAATGCAATTTGATTCTAAGAAACCGTGAGATGAAGTTTGTATTGATCTCCATTAGAGACAAGACAACTTATTATAATAATAAAAGCATTCCTTTCTTACAGAAAATATCTTTTACATAATCAAAACAAGTTAATCATGCGTCTCAAGACCATACAAGCCCAGCAGTGCGAGCGCTTATTGGATTCGCTGCAGCGCGTCTAAATGTTTTCAGTAGCCATCGATAGGTCATTACGGTACGAGCCTTGCTAGACCAGGAGTCAGAGATCACGCTGTATTCTCAGAACTTAGTACAGCGATTACGACTTAAGAAGAAGCGCGTAAAAAAACTCAAGAAGTATAAGAACTATGCATGGCGGGCGGGTTTCCATTAAGAAAATGGGTCAGTAATGATCCTGAAATCGATTCATCCTCGCTTTCGGATTATATTGGCATCCATCACTCGATATCTTTCAGTTCAACCTCACTTCATCATCATCGTCATTAGACTGTTATCGTCACTATTGGCTGCTGTTGTTTATTTGAGAAGGTTACAAAAAGACACTAATCAAATATCACTACTTTGTTCAAAAACCAAAGTAGCACCACTTAAGCACATGACTATACCTCGTTTAGATTTATCAGGAGCTGTCTTACTAACCAAGCTAATTCAACATTACATTCAGGTTTTCAGTTTATCAATATCACCGTTTTATCTGTGGACTGATTCTTCGGTTGTCCACACTTGGATAAATAACTATCCTTCCCGATGGAAAGAATTTGTCTACAACAGTGAACCGAAATCCCTGCAGATTGCGCCACAAAGGCCTCTGCAGCATATAACTTCAAGATCATCAATTTTGGTGGACCGGTCCTACTTGGCTAAAAGCAGCATCATCATCATGGCCTAATATATCTCTACCTGCTAACCTTCGGTCATCTGAAGCAAAGACCTTCACTAATGATCAGAGTCCTTCACATCTCACAAGAATCCCTCAAATGGGATCTGCTTCATCGATATTCAACTCTAAATCGAATTACTGCACGCTGTAGCCGGGTTATCAAGAAAAAGAGTTTAAAAACTCTTGTCGAACCATTAGCTCCGGAAGATATCCTCTCTGCTCGACTTTTTTGGATCAAGACAATACAACATCAACATTTATCTAATGAAATTAGTGCTCTTTCTGAAAATAAAGAACTACCAAAATCATCACCAATCATCAGGCTACTTCCGTACATTGATAGTCAAGGTTTGCTTCGTGATGCAGGTCGTTTGCAAAACTCACTGCTCAACAGTCCACTCTATCAACTCTAATCATTCAAGATGCAACTCATCGAACTCTTAACGGTTCTACCCAAGAGACCTTAATCTACATCCGGAACTCATGCTGGATTATTTTAAAATGTATTATATGCACCAGATATCGACGAAATCATGCCCAGCATATCATGGGCCAAGTACCAGCAGAAAAGGTTACTCCATCTCACGTATTTCATCAAAACCTGGAAAGGGAAAACAGCTCGTTCATATAAATCATGGATAGCCTTGTTCATTTGCCTTTCCACTTCAGCGATACATCTCAAAATCGTTACAGATTATAGCACTGACAGATTTCTAGCAGCATACAAACGAATCACATCCAGAAGAGGAATCTGTGCCACTCTGACTAGTGACTGTGGCACAAATTTCAAAGGAGCAGACAAAGAATTGAAAAAACTCTTTCATCAAACATCTACAGAACTGGCGCACTTAGCTTCAATTATATCCCAAGATGGAACCAACTGGAGCTTTAATCCTCCAGCTTCTCCTCATATTGGTGGCAAATGGGAAGCTGGAGTTAAATCCATGAATCATCATCTAAATCAGGTTATTGTTGATAGGTTACTCACCTATGAAGAAATGTCAACCGTCATCAACTAAATCGAGGCTATCCTGACTTCAAAACCTTTAACTACATTAACCAACGACCCGGTAGACCTTGATGTGATGACTCCAGGCCATTTTTTTAATTGGTCAACCTCTAAATTTGCCACCAGAGCCATGTTTAGTGCAAATCCAATCAACTCGGCTATCACGATGACAATCCATTTGTCAAATGATGCAGAATTTCTGGAACAAATGATCACAAGAATATTTGCAACGACACCAACGACAAAATCAACTGCACCACTTAGTGAAGGTTCACTAGTATTCATTATGGATGACCGCTATCCTCCAGCTAAATGGCCATTGGGCCGAATTATCAAATTACATTATGGTAAAGACGGAATAGCTCGAGTAGCTGAGGTGAAAACTAGTTTTTCATCAATCACGAGACCAATCGTCAAACAGAGGCTGAGAATGATTCGTCGCCAGGGTCGACGAAGGCGGGCGGAAATGTTTAATAAAAACCACTGAATAAAAAGCTCGCTAAAAAGAAAGACGTAGTAACCTATTAAAATAAATTTAAAAAAAACAAAGAAGGGCGGACAGTTGGTTTTTTTTCTGTCCAACAGAAGGAGTGTTGTGGTCAAGGAATATTGTGGTCAAGGAATATTGTGTTCAAGGAATATTGTGTTATTGTATTGTGTTAAAAAAGTATATTGTTTCAAAACGAATTATTGTGTTAGGGAAGTATATTGTTTCAAAACGAATTGTTGTGTTGAAAAAGTGTATTGTGTCCAAGGGAATTGTTGTGTTAAAAAAAAAAGAATAAAACTAATCTAACACTCTCTCTATCTCTGAATCTTGCAAATTGCCGAGGTGTTAACATTGCCATTCTTCGGGTGGCGTTTCTTTCCACGCCATCCTGTAAAAACGCGGGTAGAGTAGCTCGCCAGACTCCTTGTTGGTCTGCAGTATGTACACCTACCCGCCGTTCTGTGCTACCGGCTTCTAGCCAATCAGTATCATCGAATCGTGCGTTCAAACAACCGGATTCTGCCTCTACAGTAGTTTTAGGGCCACCACCAGTTCCACTACCCACGGTATTACCAGGTTTATGCACGAGCTCCTTCTCATAACACAGATACCTCCTGAACTACAGCTTCATACTAGCGCAACTTCTCGCGTCGTTACAGTTGATGATTCTAACAGCCCTGAACCAGTTTGCCCCGCCAAACGGGGGTATATTCAGTTCAGAGTGCTTCTCCATCCGGCCAATCATCACATTGAACAAGCTTAACTCTACGATTTTTCAAGCGGGAATTGGCCCGAAGAGCTGCTACGATAAATCAGTGGCACGATTAGGTTCTCCTTATCCACTTCACTTGCCTTCGTGACGTATAAAATTTCCTTGCTATTCATCAATTTCATTTTCATTATGCCGGCAATACACATACGGCGAACGTTTCGTCAAGACAATTGTGAAGTTAATAGCCTAATCATTCTACGAGTATTCAAAATCTTCATTCAAAAATCGTTTATTTAAGTGATATACCCTGTTTTATCTCAGTACGCTATAAAACTCGTCCTGCACGCGCTGAAAAGATTTTAAGAGTATGAAGTTTAAGTGCATATGGTGTAGGTAGGTAGCATTTTCTCTGTTCAGAAATTTGTTTACAAATATTCAAACAGTGCACCTTGTACCCATTCGTACTTATTCACCTTGACCATTGTGGTGAACCTTGTCCATGATTTCATAGGCAAACCAAATCGGCTTGTAAATATCTTCAGAGCCAGCACCAGATCTTTTCCCAAATCCCTTTGACTCGATACTTAAAACCGACCAGATTTCAAGCGACCCCGAGGTAAGGTGAGACCTTTATAAACCCTCAGAAACCCTCATAAAACAGATAGAAAGAAAACCATACAGAAAGAAAACCATACACACTCTCGTTCTCATTAGGTCTTGGCATGTATGTAGATGGACAAAAACAGGACAAAACCGACGAGGAAACCATCCATACTCTCTTACTCGGCTATATTTGGCATGTCACATGAGAGTGTGAATCCGCCTTTAAAGAAATCTTTTGATATTTTATCACATATATTATTGGTGGTGGTGTTACCAGAAAGTAATCCTTTTGGTATTACTGATTGGAGACCTTCTGACATTGTTGGTAGCTGATCTATCCCAAATCGCAGTATAACCGGCATTCTACCAGCTGTATAACCTAGAATGTAGCTCTAATGTGTCGAAAAATATTAGTTTTCATTCCTTATTTTAACAACCTTATTATACTAAAAAATTGTTTGCCAGAATCCACGATTCAAAAAAGTTTTCATTCAAAGTTACTTTGAGGAACTTACCTTTGTGCCACCTGTCTTCTGGATTGCTTCATTAGTTTCTTATCGTAAAAACATATCCCAATGCCTCTGGGAGCAACCTGTATGTTTTATTAATGAGACTTGCTTGGTTTTATGAGCACCGCAAAGCTAAAACTTCTGGGGCTCCATTATAGAGTCTATTGCCGGTCGATATTAACTGGCCAAAACACATTTATCGAGGCCTAATCTCTTACCGAGTCATCGGTTTTTACGACAACTTCTCAAACTACGATGAAGGTAAAAATCATATGATTTCAGTTGCCTTGGAATATCAATAAAACTTCTATTCAGACTGATATTTTTCAAGCTTTTAAATCAATTCAACTTTTTTGTTGTTGAGGCATTAGTTAAGGTCAGATTTATTTTCAATGTTTATTTTAAAAACAGAAAATATGTTCTAACAAAATTATTGTTTGTAAATATGTTCTTAATTTACGATGATTGAATGCTGGTGAATTCTCAAAAAGGTTTAGAGTATCCTATGCTACTATTCAGGGTGCTGTGCAATAGTTTCTTTGAACTTTGCCCAAATAATAATAAAAAAAAAACCCCAATTTCTTTTTTAAACCTCAGTCAAGCCCACTAAGTGTTGCAATGGTTTCAAAAACTACTGAAATCGAGATCATGTTCTCAATATTAGAAAATGTGAGTGATATGCCGAATCGACAATGCAATGTATGCAAGCAAGAATGAGGGCCAAACTAGTCTACTTGTCAGCCAATAGAGGCAGCCAAATGCAGATCAGTGGCTTTGTATCGCATATCTGAACGTTCAATGACAACGACTTTGTGGCCGGCATTTCCGATCACCTAAAGTGTTAGCTACAACAATTCCATGTCAAACATTCAATAACACTGATTCGATCTCGAGTTTTCTTTTGATATTTATTTGAAGTTTACATGATCGCAATGAAATTCCGCAGTCCGGCAAGCGACATATTGTTCACGTTCGGTTTAGATCGGGAAGCTTGAGATATTGTGAAGTAGTTTCATATGTTGCACGGTCTGCATTGTTGCGATAAAGTGATACTGCGAAGAATTTCTACATATCTTGTTTAATTATTCAATCTTGACTAGTTTCAAACGAAAAACAAGGGCTGCCATTATTGTTAACTTGATTTTGTTTTTTAGCAAAACTGATTTACAGTACTCTGAAAATGAACACAATCTTAGGCATAAAATACTGGGGACCCAATAATTTATTTTAATTGTACAAAATTTACATTTGAAGATTTATTCGAAATGTTCCTCAATGAAGACCTAGCGTGTCTGTCTATGTGAGTGAGAGAATTTTCCCAATAGTTATTGCTTTAAGGATTTAAACATAACATTTTTCAACAAAAAACAGTTTCGCATGACTTGGACAAAAACTTTACTTAACATCAAGAAATAAATATTCCATTGTATCACAGCTTAATAACTATTATCTTTCTTCCTTCGTAATTTCAGGTCAGACGATCATTAAAAATACGCGGTCGACGCAAGGAAAAAGAAAAGCTACCGAGCGGCATAACAGCCGACTACAGTGCCGAGTTCTTTGCACACCTGGACATTGATCGATCAGAGATTAGCGGTGGCAGCGGTATCGAAATGGATCGCGGCAACGAAGAAATCTTAGCATCGGCATCGACCACTTTTTCTGATCATCATAATGGTGGTGTCGGTGGATCATACATGTCATCGGGAACAGCTGGTAGTGGAAATGGCAGTTTATCGAGCTATCCAGTGTCACCTTCAAATAATTTCATTAGTGGAATGCATGGGACTCATGTACTAGGAAGCGGTACGAATATACCACATTCAGACAGTTCGGAAACATCACTGAATTCTGGCAATAATTCGAAGGTAAGATAGTTTTGGGTTTTGAAGGTTTTAGGCTGTCAGGTCAATTGGAAGGATAGTTTTATGTTAATAATCGAGAGTAACCGAACTATTTTTTGCGAAAATTGTTGATGAGAGAGAACTAGTGAATGGTACAACTTCAAGACAATCTCAAGATCTGTTGGATCCTGTGCTGGTTCATTTGTCGTATATCACTTTTTTGCGCTCTTAGTGGATGAAAAATGTATCGCATCTTATTGTAAGTATTTTTTGATGCTCCTTCAAAGCCCGATGTTTTTGATAGATTTGATCGATGATAATATTTGTAATAGAATATTTTCAATTAAAAACTAATTCATAATCAGCTATGGTCGAATTCCGAGGGGTTAAATGAACTTCTCATAAACAGTTCATACTAATCAAATAAGATAATCGTAGAAAAAATAATATCGATTCAGTGGAGCTGTAAGTCACGAAACCACCTTGTTGGAACGGCATATTTTCTGAAGACCTTGCATGGGAGCGCACTGGTATCCGCATCCTTTCCCTATTTTGATTAGAAAAAATTTTTGACCACCGTCTAATCAAAGAACGACTCCCACATTAGAAGCGTACGATTCATTTTTTCGGACTGTTAAAATTTTATTTATTTTATTTTATTTTATTCATTCACCAAGCAAGGTACAAAATCACATATTAAAAAAAAAAGGACATCAAATTAAAATAAAAAATGGAAAAGTAAAGTAAAGTAAAGGAAAAAGTAAAAACAAACAAGTTAAATAAGTAAAAAACAAACAAATTAAAAAAGAGTAACAAATAAATTAATAAATAGCAATCAATAAATAAACATTGACATAAAAGCTATAGCTTAAGGTTAAGGGTACGGATGGCATGGGAAAGTGAGGACTTGAAGGATGATTTGGAAATCATAGGGGAATATAAATTGCTTATTCTATTGAATACTCTGCAGCATCTATTTACTGGCTCATTAGCTCCATATGTGGTCGAATGAGAATATTCTTTTAGGAAACGATTGGACCTGGTGTTCCTCACAGGGATATTTATCAATATTTTGTTATTCAGGAATTCTACATTAATAGCGCCTCTAATGACGTCGAATGTGAAGCAGGCCGATATCACCATTCTTCTGGAGGCTAGTGTCGATAGGTTTAAATGACCCAGTCGAAACTCATAAGGGGGTAGGCTATTAAAGTCATAAGGGTTGTATAGCTCTCGCAAGGCGAAAAGTAAAAATTGCTTTTGTATTGACTCGAGTCTGTCACTGTGGGTTTCAAAAGCAGGATTCCAGCTAATGCAAGCGTATTCGAGAATAGGACGTACGAGTGAAGTGTATAAAGATCTTGTGACCCACAGACTACGAAATTCTTTGGCTCGTCTTTTGATGAAGCCAAGTTGTTTTTTTGCACGAGAAAGTATTTTATCGTAGTGTAAAGTGAAGCGGAGTTTTTCATCTAAGATAACACCGAGGTCAACAATGTTATCCACTCGAGTTAGCACATTATTACCGAGGAAGTACGTATTGTGTGTGACCGTGCATTTTCTGGAAAAACTAATAACCTGGCATTTATTAATGTTGAGAGAGAGCTTGTTTACATTGCACCAATGATCAAGGGAATCAAGTTTCGATTGGAGAAAGAGGGCATCCGATTTGGATTCAATGGTCAGATAAAGTTTGAGGTCGTCTGCATAGAGTAAATGAGGTATGCCTGCTAGGACGTCAGATAGGTCGGAAATAAATATATTGAAGAGAAGTGGACCAAGATGGCTACCTTGCGGTACACCAGAGGTAGCACTAACGTTTTTCGATAAAAATCCTTGAAATTTTATACATTGTGTTCGATCGCAAAGGTAGGAAGTCAGCCAGCTGAGTAGAGACCCGGTAATACCGAATTTCTGTAGCTTAAGAATTAAGGTAGAATGGTCAACTCTGTCAAATGCCTTACTGAAGTCTGTGTAGACTGCGTCAATTTGGTAACCTTTTTCCATTTTGCATAGGACGTCTGAGATTAGGATTGCCAAATTCGTGGTGGTTGAGCGACCTTTTCTAAAGCCATGTTGTTGCTCGTTCAGACGGGAATCAACTAGCGGAGACAATTTGTCGTATACTATCTTTTCGAAAAGTTTTGGAATAGAAGACAAAATGGCAATGCCCCTATAATTTTCAATACAACGTCGGTCACTATTCTTGAATATGGGTGTGATATAAGAAAGCTTCCAACTGGATGGAAAAACTCCTGACGAAAGTGATCTATTAAAAAAAATATGCAAAGGAGTTATAAGCTGCTCTACACACTTGCATAAAAAGATCGGAGGAAGAAGATCGGGCCCAGGACCTTTGTTGCAGTTGAGTTCCAAAATAGTTTTACGTATTTCATCGCGGGAGATTTCTAAATGGTTGACAAAAGCCGTTTGAGTTGAATCGGAGGAAGAAAGGTGTGAGTTTGTTAGGTCTGGTGCACTAAAAACTTTTTGGAAACTATCTGCGAATAGGTCACATATCTCTTTAGGGGAAGAAGACGTTGTGTTATTCAGAAACATTGACGATGGATAGCCAGTAGTTTTTCGCTTCACATTAACAAAATCGAAGAATTTTTTCGGGTCACGGACTTTATTTTCGCCGGTTGACCTAATGTAAGTATCATAAGCCTCACGAGACTTTGCTGAAAATTGCTTAGCGACTTGATAATACTCTTCCTGAATAGCAGAACTAACGTCAGTATTTTCTCTAATCCGCTTATATAGTTTGTTTCTATAATTTCGCAAATGCCTAAGGTCTCTATCAAGCCATGGCTCAGACAATTTATTTTTTTTTTTATCTTTGGTACATATCTTTCAACGGCGTCAAAAATTTTATTGTAAAAAGAGGAAATGGCTGTCTCAAGATCCTGAGTTGAAAGAATATTCGTCCAATCAATAGTATCTAGAAAGTGTTTAATGCTTTCATAATCAGCATTACGGAAGTCAAATACAATTGAATTATTGTAAGTTTTTAAGTAGGTGGAATTAGAAGTGGAAAGTTCTACTGACAGTGCTGTATGGTGTATACTGTTGCAAAAAAGATGCTCAGCGTCATTAGTTGGACTAACCACTACTTCGTCATAAGCATTCGTGAAGACTAGATCTAACCAATTTCCATTTTGGTTGGGGATGTGGAAAACCTGCTGTAAATCATTACCATAAAAGGCACTCGCAAGATTGAAATCGTTGGTGTCTACCAGGTTTACGGGGAGAAGGTAAGAGTCATTTTCATCCGGAACAAAGCAAAGATTCGGACGATTGAAATCACCCAAAACTATTTTATCTTTTTCGCTAAGTGATGTTGCTAATGAAGATATTGTGTCACAAAAATTGCTGTAGATGGATTCTTCAGATCTAGGGGGGATGTAGACAACAGCGATGTAAATTGAGTTGTTATTAGAGGAGATCCGAACAATTATACATTGGAAAAAAGCATTTGGGGTGGTATCAACGAGCTCACTTGAAAATGTGTTGCTAACAGCAAGTAAGACACCACCTCCTCGCGACTGACCCGTAGAACAATAATCCCGGTCGCTTCTGTAAATGGTCCAAGTACTATCAAGAATCTCCTCATTTTTATGAGAGGCATTAAGCCAAGTTTCCGTGATGGCGAGTAAATTAAAATGGCATGATTTGGCGTCAAGGTATAATTTACTTAGCTTGCCTCTCATACCACCACAGTTGTGGTAAAAAAGTTTGAGGCTTGTCTGAGTTTGGTTAGGAAAAATGCCTAACAGGGTTGACTGATCTTCGAAGAGATTCAGATGTCATATTGCTACCTATACCTATGTTTGCGGCAGCCTGATTGGAAACCTTGGAGCAGATTTTATTAGCTACGCTAGCATACCTGCTTGAGTGAGAAGATGACGCGTCAAATGCTGGGGGTATAGATGCATAATTATTATTACGAGTAGATGCATTACAAGTTAAAGCATCAGTTAACGAAGGTGATGAGAAAGTCTTATGGGCGGAAAGAAGTTGGGCAAAGGAGTGGCTAGGGATACAATTTTTTTTTACAATTTTTTGTTTCTTATTCCTAGTTTTGCCGGTAATGTTTCTCCAAGGGCTGAATGTCATTCCCTTCCAGTTGATGTCGCCGTTGTTTCTACTCCAGCACGTAAAAAGCCACGCATATTTTGATGGAACAAAAACTTTACACCGTCTGGAGGATTTATGTTTGGACTGGGGTAATAATTTCACTTCGTAATCTTTTATGTGAAAATCAGCTTCGAGAATCGTTCCCAACCATTTGTCGTCAGCAGAAAAAGGAATCCCTTTCACGAAGAAGAATTTGGTTTCCATTCAACTTGAACTAAATGAGGCAGTATTGCTTTAAAACAAAGCCATTTAACCAAAAATATCACATCATTACATTCAATTTTATTCGTATAAAAAATCAGGCAGACATGTGACCTGTTTTGGTCGAGGCGAGTCGCTATTATCAGAGTATTCATTCATGAAATCTCGGTAGCCAAACGTAACTATTTTGGGAAAATAGATTAATCTTTCCTTTCGCATAATCCTAAATCTTTCTGCGTCGTGCGTTAGCTTCCTGAAAACAACCAAGCAATATCCAGAATTTTCAAGACTCCATAAACTGTGTAATATGTATGCTCTTTTCTCCTCTTCATCATTTGTTGCATCGTTCATTCCCTGTAATGGATCAAGTCCCACTATACCCAACTCAAATGACCTCCTTTCTCTAAACCCTTTCATGTTCCTCCTAAACTACAGTAAAAACAAGTGCCTTCAAATCTTCAGGAAATATCTCTCATCTTCATCCAAACGTTTTAACCTCAGCATTTTTCTCAATGTTTTCACTCCCTGCTAAATAATGTCCCAATATTTTCCTTATAGTTATTTAAGTTCATATTAAAACTGTTTAATTTTCAAATTTCCGCTCTCCTAAATTGTCAGAAAGAATTTTTTACCGCTCCTTTCCTATTAATTTAGTCGAATCGAGCAATGTTGGTCGGTGGAGTGAACGAAACAAATAGTTTAACTCATTTCATTTTTTATTTCTTCAAATGGTTGAATATTGATTATGTTCTGTATGAGTCCTATGTCTTATCCAACCTAAGTTGCTGTCATACCCCAAACTATTCTTATAACAGAAGTTTTGACTCTCTGTGGTTTACTGCCTATGTTGCATGTGCCCTCAAAGACCTAAAGACGCAGCTCGTAGCAAATACAAAGTTTAGGCTCGCAAGAAGAGCGAAAAGGCAGCCTACATCGTCATAAATCATCATCGGCGCTACAACCGCGGTCCGCTCCTGGCCTCCGTCAACAGTTTTTCCATCGGTCTCGATCGCGAGCCGATATCATCCAATTGGGCACCCCTAAACTCTGAGCGTCCTGGCCAACGCCATCCCTGCAGCTCAGGCAAGGTCTCCCACGTTGTCGTCTGCCGTAAAATCTGCTCCAAAGGGTTTTTCGAGCAGGACCCTCTTCGCTCATTCGAGCTAGGTGTCCTGGCCACCGAGCGTTATCTTAGTAATTATATCTGCTTCTAGGTAGATAGCCTGGAACTCATGGATCTAGCGTCTCCAGGATCGGCCACCTTCTTCACATATGGGGCCAACAAATCTCCGCAAGACTTTCCTCTCGAGCGCGGCTAAGAGGTCGCAATTCATTTTGCTGAGCAGCCAAGTCTCGGATCCATACGTGAGTGGTCTTTTTCAGCAGGAGCTTTGACGTTCGGGTGAGATTTCGGGATTTGAAGAGCCTTGTCAGAATCTAGTAGGCTTTGTTGAATTTGGGCAGTCGCCCTCGTATTTCTTCCTCCATGTTGATATCGGATGCTACAATTGACCCAATGTAGTTTAAGAATAGCACTATTTCAAATTCATGTTCAATTACCCTGAAAGTTGGACCAACTCGAGGTGTTCTTCCCGTAGATTATGCCACCATATACTTAGTCTTTCCTTCATTTAAGTACAGCCCCAGTTTTTGTGCCGCTTGCTCGATCTTGATGAAGGATTCCCGTACAGTTAGCACTGATCTTCCAATTATATGTACATCATCTGCATAAGACAGTATCTGGCAGGACTTGGTGACGATAGTACTATGCTATCTATTAAAACCGAAAATCCACAACCTTTTGGCCCTATATCAAAGCTCTTAAAACTTCCTCTGACATATCTTCTGTTATATATTTACCTGATACGTCTGTCATCTCTCCTTAAGTGAGTACACGCTTATTTCTTCGCTTGCTCAAAATTTCGGCGGAAAAATGCAGCGATAGCCCCGCTCGTGTATTTGGGCTCTTAGTCTTGTAGGCTGACGTCACATCATGTCGAAACCAAAGAGCGTCATTGGGTTTGCGAGAATGGCTGGAAAGAGTGAGCGGGAGACTAGATTGGAGAGGAAATTGTGAAATTTAAGGACTAGTTCTTCAATAGCGGAAAAATGAGAACCAATTAACTGAGTTCATTGCAGTCATAACAGCGAAGTTTGCTCGAGAAGGAACTCTACTGATCTGAAGATAAACGCAAATTGTAACTAGAAGAGGAGGATGATGCAAGTCAGGCTGGATTTAAAGAACGGGAGCGATGTGAACAGTGATATTGTGAGAGATAATAGGAGATAAGGCGAAGTCTAGTATTTTATTGTTTATATTGGGAACAGATTTGAATTGAGAAAGAGAAGACAATAAATGAACAGGATGAGATAATCATCATCATCGGGGCACTACAGCCCGAATCGAGCCTTAGCCTCCTTAATGCTCCGCCTCCATTCGTCTCGGTTCAGTAACCGCGCCCTCCAGTTCGGTGCGCTTGCATGGGCTGGCCTCGCTCCCTCGCTCCTTGAGAGACCGCTTGGAGCCCATTGTAATTTTTATAGTCGTATGACGGTAGAGACTTGCGGCTCGTCATATATGGTATCGGATTCGCCATCCATCTTCTTCCCGTATTGGACCGAGGATCCTTCGCAATACCCTTCTCTCGAACGTATTCAAGGCTTTTTCAGACGCCTGGGTCAGTGTCCAGGTTTCGCTTCCGTAGAATAGCACAGATCTGATAATTGTTTTATAGATGCGAAGCTTCGTATTCCTGTGTACGCATCGAAATTTCAAAGTGGGAAGCACCGAAAAGAACGTCTTATTGGCTAATTCAATTCGTCGTTTGATTTCGTCAAGCTCATTCCCATCCTTCGAGAGGTTCGTCCCTAGGTACACGAAGTGGTCTACGTTTTTAAGGTTATAGTCTCCTATCGTTATGTTTTGTCTTATTGGCGTCCTTTTCCTTGATTGAGTCATGACTTTTGTTTTTTATTCGTTAATTTGAAAACCAACTTTCATGGCGGTTTCGTCTAGAGCTACAAATACTTTCTTGGCGTCGTTGAACGAACGGGACATAATGTTGATGTAATCAGCGTAAGCTACTGCTGTGTCGACTTAAATAAAAGAGTTCCTCTCGTGTCAACGGGGATTTTTCTGATGATATACTCAAGCGCTAAGTCAAAGAGTACCGGAGCTAATCCATCCCCTTTTTTTTAGCTCTGTATTCGTCGAAATCGAGTTGGTAATATTATTCTGAATCAGCACTTGTGACGTAGAGTCGGTCATGGTCATTTTCACCAATCGTACCAGCTTTGCTGGCATTCCGAACTGCAGCATGATGTTATATAATGCAATTCGGTTGATGCTGTCGTACGCTTGTTTGAAGTCGACAAATATTTGATGGGCTTTTTTTTCTATGATAATGCCAAAGCTTAGGGGATTGCCCTTTGAAGCGAATGCTTAGCGATGGCGGTAGGGAGACACATATGGGAGAAGCCGATATCAATTATTCCATTATTCTTTTAAGTGCTACATTTATTTCTTATTCTTCAAAAGCGCTAGTGTTATGCCTAGTCGCTACTAAAGCTTTAATGTGGCACTTAATTAATGGAGCGCTGGTATTATGCCCAGTCGCCGGCTGTTAAGACAACACAAGACGAACAAATACAGCCATGGGCACGGCGGGACTCGAACCCGCGGGCAGTAGATCGCTGCTCCGGACTGACGCGTTAGCCAGCTAAGCTACCGACCCCCCTATCAATGTTGAATTCCCAGCATTTTTCCAAAATTTGTTTGACCGTAAATATTTGGTCAGTTGTCGCTCTTCCACATCTGAAACCACCTGAATATTCACCAAGAATTTCCTCAGTGTGATGGGAAATCATTAACCCTAAAATCTTTGTCAAGAGCTTGTATGACGTACAAAGTAGTGATATGCCCCTGTAGTTTTCGCATAGTAATTTATCTCCTTTCTTGTGAATGGGACATATAACACTTTTTCGCCACTCATCCGGCATCGTTTCTTGTTGTCAGATGCCTGTCACGAATCCATGGATTGCCCTTAAAACGGAAAGCCCGCCTGTCTTCAGAAGTTCCGCGGGGATCCCATCAATGCCCGGTGCTTTGTTGAGTTTCAAGCGGTCCATGGACTGTCGGACTTCATCTAGTGTAGGAGGGTGAGATGAGGCACTGTCAAGGTATGTACCAATTAGTGATGGCGATTCGTCGGTTGCGGGGACATTTCCGATCAGTAATTGCTGGAAATAGGCATCGAATAACAACTTTGAGTTATTTCCCCCCTAGACGGTAGTACGTGTAGTGCTGTACCTTTGGTTCAGAAGATTTTGGTAATCCTCCTATTTTCATTTGGCAACTTTGACTTGATTTGAATGCTCAAATATACCCTATTGCCAAATAAAAACATAAAAACTCGGCATCACGTTGTTCCATTACTCGTGCCAGAATGATTGGGACAGCCTTCGGAGCTGCTTCAGGATCTTCATCTTGAGTAGAGATCTCGGTTTAGTTGGTTTGGAAACTAAATGTGGAGACTTCTACAGCCAGTTCCTGGCTCTCCAAAATCACCGGCATGTCAGAGAATTTGTCTCTGGAGCTGGAAGTATCCTCAGTGCCTGATGTGCTGGCTTCTTTAGTATTGGAAGAGGTAGCCGCTTCTGAAAATGTGGTTTGAAGTCTCCTCCTCTTCTTGTTTTGAGAGAGATGATTATTGTTTTTGGACACTTTTGAATAGAGTCTTTTGAGTAAATTCTTATTTTGTTTCATAATGTCCTCATTGAGACAGCAATGCTCGGTGAGCTCTTCTTGCTTCTTCTTAAGCTCATCTAAAAGCTTATTGAATTCTATATTCATTTCATTTTGCAGTGACATTCTCTAAAGCTGATCGTTTGGCGCCCCTGTAATAACTTAAATCGCTTCGTTCTTACTATGATAAACACACTTGCTTGGCACTCAAATTAATCCTAGTCTATATCCAATTCAGGAGGTAGGATTGATTGCCCTGACAAAATATTTAAAATGTAACGAGAAAATATTCTCTTTTTTTTTTTAACTAAACAAGAAAATATAATGTAATAAACAATAGGATAAGTACCCACAGTAAAGTTGGTACATGGGCTGAATACTGTACCACTGATGAAATATCTAAACCGGTTTACTAATCTCTTCTTTTTCGGGTCCTCTTGATGTCCTGGTGTCCAAACGGTGTAGTTAAAATAAAACTATTTTTGGCAAGCTATATTTTATTGTAGCATTACCGATTTCCGGATATATAGAAGACATTTGCCTCGAAAAATTTAAAAATTACTCAATACTGATGCATCACCTCCTTCTAAAAGCCATATACTGTCATAGACGTAAAATTTTCGTCATTGAAATGAATTCTTTTTCGTAACTCCTCTTATTCGAAAATTCACATGCAACCTCATCGATCACTCACCATTACTGTCCGCAAAAAAAAAATTGATTTCGTTCAGAAATTTTCAAAAGTCATCAAGCTCTAGCAATCAGCAATAATGCAAAAAAGAAAGGTGTTACGATTTGCATAACTGGACGGCATATGAAGAAGCATCGTCTGCAGAGTAACTTTGACTCGTTTGCATAATTAAACAGTGTTTATCTACGAATATCGTCTTCCGATCGAATGCTTGAATGAGAGAGGTTTACTTTCATTTTTGCAAATAAACTTCTGAAAATACCATTTCAAGGTAAACTACTAACATAGTGACTTATAATAGCCTATATGGACAGATTTTCGCTGGACAATTTGTTTTGGTATGCGTCATTTTTCGTAGAAGTTTGTTCTAGCTTCGATGATGATTTATTGTTCTTTTTTTTTTAGTATGAATGATACATTCGACTTTCTTTTGCATGGAGTACAAGTGTTGTGATGAATGACATGAAGATATAAAATTGTTTAGGTGTTAAAGTAATATTTTTTAGTATTTGGTTACTCCTCCTCGCGCTGCAATTACTGCTCTAATGCGGTCGGGCATTGAAGAGACTAGGTTGTGCAAAATTTCCATCTCAATTTCGTTGTCCCAAACATCTTGAATGACGGAATCGAGTTGCATAGCATTCTTTGGGTTTTCCCTCGCCACTCGTCTCTTAATGATGTGCCAGAGGTTGTCGATTGGATTAAGATCCGGACTGTTGCCTGGCCAGTCTAAGCGGATTATACTCATCTCGTTCAAGAAAGTTTGAATCTGCAAAAAAACAAAAAGTTGTAAGTGGTTTTTAATGATGAAATTTTATTGCCTATTTAACGAGATTAACAAAAAAATCCGTACTTACCATCCTTGCACGGTGGCAAGGCGCATTGTCGTCTTGAAATACGACTTCTTCTACCTTGCGCGTACAGCTCTTCTACTGAGGGTAGCAGATTTTCCTGCAATATCACTTCGTAGTCAACAGCTTTCACGGTTCCTCTAATTAAGGCTAGTGCACCTAATCCGTGGTATGAAAAACATCCCCACACCATCCGGCTGGTTGGTTGCCTCACTGTGTGCCTGATGCATGATTGGTTGTAGCGTTCTCCACACTGAACGAAAAGAATTCGAAATTTTAACTAATTGCAAATAGATGACTTTGATTTGGTAGAAAAGTCTAAAAGTATGATTTATTCTTCAAAACACTTTAATTAATAAGGAAATCTAGATTAGTTGATATTACTAATCTTCTTTAGTTAAAAAAGGATCAACTGTTTGTAGAGTTTCTTACTATTGAAATAGAAAATTTTGCCAATATAATTTGCATGAATGTCTGCATTATAGAAAGTTTAGTTATTTTTATTGTAAAAATGTCTAAAGACAGTAAAAGAAATGATTAATATTATACGGAGATAATTAACGATTCATGATTTGCGGAAACAACAAATTGAATTAGTAGGCTGAAAATCAACCATTTTCTTTAGTAAATTATGACTATTTCTTTGTATGAAATACCAAATGATTTTTTTCAGTGCAGGTCTCCGACGAACGTAGCTCATTCCATCAGAGCCGCAAATGCTGAATTTCGATTCATCAGAGAAAATAACATTCTTCCAAAGGCTAAGGGTCCACAACGTATGTTCTTTGGCCCATCTTAACCTTTTTTGGCGCATGTTTTTGGTCAGGAGTGGATTTTTGGCAGAACGACATGCTTTTAAATTGGCCTCCAGCAGTCGGCGTCGAACAGTTCGCGCGGAAATTTGACTTCCACCAGCTTCCACAAAGTCCCTTTGTATCTCACTCGAAGTAGTCATCCGATTGCGTAAACTCATTCGCACAATGAGACGATCGTCCCCCCTTGTGGTCTTTTTGCTTCTTCGAGGCTGTTTTCTTGCCTCCAGGGATCCAAATTCTGCATAATTTTTCAAAAAATCTGCTACAGTTGATTTCCCAACCCCAACAGCAATCGCGATTTCACGTATGGTTGCGTTCTTACCTCTTAAACGCAAAATTTGGGTCTTCATGACAACGTCGAGCACTTTCATATTTTGCACTTTTTGCACACTCAAACAATTTAACTCTCAAAATAGATCTTGACACGATAACAGCGTATCAAGAAATGATGGAAAATTTGAGCTAGCAACCCGATTTATAGGATAGAGGTCTTTTGCCTGCTAATTTTACTACCCCGACTGCAAAATAACGCTTAGAAAATCCAAACAATCTTTGTCCGGGTAATAATGACCACCACTGTATGTGTAAGACTGCCGTCAAATGAAGCAAACTTTTTTAAGGTGAGGTGAAACTTTCGCCCACTCTTCCTAATCTTTCGGGACTAATTTTTTTCTGGGTGCGATGTTTTCTCTCAGAAAAAATTAGTCTCGAAAGGTTTATTACCGACGGAGTCGCAAGAGTGCGAATGCGACCAATCACAACACCGCATTCCGTAATCGATTGACGTCACTTTTTTCACTCTACATTTTCTTACATCAGAAAAAATTAAACGTTACATATTTGTAGATTATTATTTATTGAAACATCCGTTCCGGAAAAATGCATTATCCAATTTCAGAATGCCCTAAAAGAAACCTTGAATATTTTTTTCCCTGTTTGTCCCCTAAAGTTTTGAAAATATCCCTAAATCTAAGGTTCAAATCCCTAATATGGCAGCACTGTCGTAGACAAAGAATAGAAAATCGACTATATACCCTTTGTTCAGGATATATGTTTCGATATTCTATATAGCACAAAGGTGTAGCACTAGTTCTAATGTAATTTTGGCTACGATCTGTCTGCAGCGAATTTATCAGCAGCGGGAGGGTTTGCAGCAGGGATTGATCAGTCGACAACGGTTTCGTTCGCTGGAGGTAGGTTTACAGTTAAAATTTTCAGAATACTTGTGCCTAAAGTGCATATTTGTTCAAATGCGGCACCATCACATCATGAATTGAAATGTTAGGTCTGTTAGCGAACTCTACGCATTGCCATGAAGTCGGTTTTGTACGCAGTTGAATCTGAGCTTTTGCGAGATCCTGAAAAGTGCCAAACGGTCTGGTGGGAATACGTATTTTCAAATATGCGCGGTAAGCAACATATTTTTCACGCAATGTTATTATGAAAGTCGAATATTTTTGTGCAGACACTTATTACTGCTTAAAATGACTTTATAATCACTATCATTATTTCAAAATCAGACAAATTTCACTTCTGGCTGTCACTTCTAAAGAAATGCCATGAGAGCGTTTTTATACTTTTCATGAATATCCTTCACCACATGATTCAGGAAGTTTCAGTTCATGAACGCAACTGAAAGTGCACGAACAGAGCTACAGTGGCTCACAGCTTATTTGATACAGTGCTTCTTTAAAAAATTAAGTTGCAATAACTCAAAAAATAATAACAATATCAAAAAAATTTGAACACCATTTTGAAGGCAATTGTTTGTTGTTTATTAAACAAGTTTATATTTGTTAACATAAGTTGCTGTTTTACATCTTAAAAAACAAAAAAAAAACTAAAAATAATAACAAATTTCATGTCACAGCTTATTTGATACAGTTTAATTAAACATTAAAATTGTTGTGAATTATGAGGTTTCCAGTTGATTTCGATACTTTGTATGATAGTCCTTAGACTTAAGCAGAGCCTGGAGCCTATTCGGCATTGAATCAACGAGTTTTTTGTGATGTCAGGAGTAATTTTTTGCCATACCTCTAGCAGTGCTTTCTTCAGGTCTTGTTTATTAGAAATCTTGTGTTTTCTAATGTTGTTATCCAACAAAGTCCACAGATTCTCAATGACGTTCATATCTGGTGACTGTGCCGGCGGAGACATCAAATCCCAAATTGGCCAGGATTGCACAATTCCCGACTTGCGCCTCGGATCATTGTCTTGGTACAACCGAAATTGGTTGGTAACACCCAGTTTTTCAGTGCTTTTCAGCAAATTGTTTTTGAGTACATCAAGGTACTTTGTTTGGTCCATTGTTTCCCCAATAAACTTTAAATTTCTGACTCCGGCTGCAGACATGCAGGCCCAAACTATCACATTACCACCACCATGCTTCACAGTAACTTTGAGGTTCTCCTTGTTTTGCTCAGTGGTTGCCTTGCGCCAGACATATGACATTCCGTCGGAGCCAAAAATGTTAAACTTGGACTCGTCCGCAAAAATAACCGTATTCCAGAACGCGGATGGCTTTCCCACATGCTCTTTGGCAAAGGCAAATCGGCTTATTGTACTTTTTTTTGGAAATGAATGGCTTCCTACGAGCTACTCGGACCCTAAAATCATGGTCGCGAAGCACTCGTCGGACGGATTCAGCACTACATGACTTCCTTAATTTACGATGAACCTCAGTAACCAATTTTGGAGTGGAAATCTTTGTGTTTGCTTTCACTTTCCTTACAATGTATCGTTCGTCGGACACGGTGAAAATATTGTTTGGCGCATTTCTCCTCTTATTTTCTACCCGATTTTCGTGTAGGAAGCGCTCAATTATGTGCTGCACTGTAGAGACACTCAAATTCACATTTTCAGCAATTTTTCGAACACTTTGTCCTTTTTTAAAGTGGTTTAATACCAATTCGCGCTGTTCAATTGTGGTGCGATGACCCATTTTACAATTTTGGCTCATTTTGACAAGATCTTGCTAAAAATTACCTAAGCCAATGTCTAAACACAATCAAAAATTCAAGAAACAAAAACAACACAGATTAACTCCGCGAGAAATAGAAGTTTATTCGCATTGAAGTGTCTGTATCAAATAAGCTGTGAGCTGCAATTTTTCTGCGCCAGTGGTATTTCTCTTTTAAGGGACGCCGAGGAATATTGCTGGAACATTTTTGGTTTGCGTTGTATTCGTTGAACATGCATCTAGTCAAATACGTTTAAATTTTAAATAGGGTTCTTTATTTCAAAGTTACAGTGATTTGCATTTTTAAAAAGTCACTGTATCAAATAAGCTGTGAGCCACTGTATTATTGAGAAAAATTTGATGGTCGTGATTGGTCATGATGAAAATAGATGAATAGATTTAAATGCTAAAAAACAATGCTAGATGCTAACTCCGAATTTCTAATGCCGTTTTGAAAAAAATAATGCCAGATCTTACATTCAAAATGCTAAAATGGCAGCACTGCATCTATGATTTAAATTTTATTTAAACTTAGTTTATTTACATAGCTGCATCTAAATTTTTCGATGAATCCGTTTTTACTTGCTGCATTTAAAATCAATTTACTTTCAATATGTCATCTTATAGGTCGACTAACACTTTTCTCTTCTCTCAGATTTCTAAACTAATGAACGCGACTCGACTAACTAGACCGCATTGCCAAACTATTCCCTAAATACTTTCTAATATTAAAACAACCCTAGAAATTCCGGAAAATTACTACATCAATACCATTTCCCCCGATGACGACGACGACAACAACAATGGAAACCATTGCATAATAGATGCAAGTCACCGATAACGTCCATCATTATTCACGTTTACGAGCAACTACAACTAAGTTATTTTATGTCTAGACCAGTTTTAGACATTTCAGTCTCGCAGCGTACCTACTTCCTTCCCTCTTGCATGACAATGAACACGAATAAATCATTGCGTGCAATTTCTAATTATAGCTAGATCCACTAAGAACGAAGACGATACAAAGGTTGACCCTGGAAAAAGGAATTCCACATTCCTCACGCCCATGTACATCCAAGAACACTTCACCTTGGCTCGGTACTGATGTACCTACAAATAATTTTTGATTTAGGCGGAAAGTGGAAAACATTTACTGGAATTCTATTCGAAAGTGATAGGAAGTAGACCATGAAATTTATGTACCCTAGTATTGCTCTGGTATTGGGTTTAGGAAATTTTAATGGCGTGTTTAGTGTTACGAGCGATGAATATTCGAAATTAGACTTCGTTAAGTGTGTTCACGCCCTAATTACGTGTGACGACGGTAAGGAGGACAGAAAGAAATGTTTAGTCGAGTAGGCGATAGTATGAAATGTGTGTGCGAAATGTTTTTATCTTGTGCTAGAGCGATTGGTTGTGGCATCACAGAAAGTGAGCAAAGAGTAATTGAAAAAATTCAAATAACGCTTATTCTTCCAATCTATGATTACTTCATGATCAAATTATAGACTTAAAACCAAAATCGCTTGAGTGGATTTAGCCAATTTAAAGAAAAGTCTTGCCACTCGCTGATTTCTGCAATCGTTTTCTAAGTGAAAGGAAAATTTTGCCTCAATAACACTGCTTTTAAATATCTAAAATGAATAATTCATAAATAATCAATGCTAAGTTCGCAACCCTTTCGACTATTAAATTTGACAACTCTCCATTCGTTATTTGTTCGAGAATCTGCGGCAAAACGTTCCGCTTTGGTTGCTTAGGCCTCTCAAGTTGAATCGGGGATGTCCTTTTAAGAAGATGAGAAGTCTCTACTGGTCGGTCAATGCTCCAGAAGGGCTGTTATGCTACTTTCGCAGAGAGCCACTGCTTCCTTTGCTCTTTTGTTATCAAAGCCAACCTCTTTTTTCAGTCTTTCAAACCCTCAAGACTAAGCCAGTAGCTTTCAATCTTTTTCTGGCTTCGTTTTTTATTGTAATTTCTTTATCCGTGTCCGCCTTTGAAAAGCCCCGGTACAGAAAAGGATCTGTGAAGGGCATTCTTGTTCTTCCTTTGCTCCTCCTTAGCTCCTCCTTAATAGTTTCCTTGGTGCCCCTCATGCCCGGATATCCATATCAACTGGAGACTTTCTGTGCCCCTATTTCATTTATGGCCTCTCTCTCTCTAAGAGCATAGCTGAATTTATATGGTCGCGATTGACAGTCTTCTATTTCTGCTTAATAGATGGTGGCATCCTTTGGGAGAAAGAAATGCATCGATCGAGTAGGATGCTCCTACTACACAATTCATCTCTGAGCAATCCGTATATCATATTTGCGCCCCTATGTACGAGGGGGGTGAGCCACCCTCCTATTTGTTCCTTGAAGGAATTGCGACCTTGAACCTCTTCCGGAAGGTTGCTTTGGTGTTTATTTGATCGCTGAAGCTCAGCATTTCCACTATGGGCCTGATGTGCTGCAGGATTATAAGGTGGCCTTTTAGGTCTCCCGATTTGCAGCTGTAGGCCTTTTGTAGGCTAATAGCTTGTTTTGTTGGTTCCTCCTGAATTTTGACTATTTCTCCTAATTCGATTTTTCTCTTTCTGGTGAATGGTATTTTGCTAATTTTCTGAAAATTGATGTCTAATCCCTCTTCCTCGCATCATTGGATTGCTCCATTTAAAGATTTTTGCATTCTGGATCTCAGGGTATCCATGAGTGAGCCTCTTATTATTAGCGTGATGTCATCCGCGCAGCCAAGAGCTACTAAGAGCTTACTGTTGAGGGTCTTGAGAAAGTCATCAACTAGTATGGACCATAGCAGGGAGGATAATATCTATCCCTGTTAACCGCTCTTAGCATCGCCTCCCCCAGTTCGATACCTTGAGGGGCATTCCTCTTCTGGAGAGCGTGGTACAGCGAGTCGTGTCTTGTATTGTCAAAGGTTCCTTTTATGTATATGAAGGTGCATAGTGCGATTTCCTTGTTATCCAATGCCTTTTCTATTATTTGTACCAGTTTATGTGTAGCTGATATAGTTGATTTGCCCTTTGAAATTGAAATTTGCCAGAAGATCACTTCTTATGTATAATTCAATCAGCTTCTACGTGATATGAAAGCTGTGAGGCTAATTGACCTGTATAATTTTTGCAGGTCGGCCGATTTGCTGCCACCCTTAGGAATGAACACAGTCTTTACAATTTTGGTATGTAGTTGAGTTCCAAGCTCGCTCTAAATATGTGTATGATTTGTTTGATCAGAGGTGAATGAAATGTCCGATCAGGGCCTTCTTTTTCATCCTCATTCTCACCGCTGCACCTAATTTTGCACCCTTGAAAGTGTGTTCTAAGCAGCACCTCCAATATGTTTTCAAAGGTAGTCGCCATCCCTCCATCTTGAGTTCTAAGTAGTTCTATATGCCCTTGGTAGTATTTGAACAGCGGTTTCTGTATCCTGGTTATTGGAATTTTCGCAGCAGAAGACATTGAAAGCCTTTCTTTTGGATTTCTTAAGCTTTTTGTTGTATTCTAAGAGTTTCTTTTTACAGATCTCCCAGTTTCATGTAGCTTTGACCCAATTGAACTCCATTCATGCGGCTCTTCTTAGTTTTTCTAACTCCTTGTTCCACGATGGCACCCCTGTTTTGGAAGCACTGACTTTCTCAGGGCAGTTGTTGTTTTATGATTCGAGAACTATTCCGTGAACCTTGTTCTCAGAATCCTCTAATTCCCTCTTCGTATTTAAACTTGGATGCAGGCCATAAAGTCCCACTCTAAGGCCATTTTGATAGCCTTTCCAGTCCATGTACTTTGATTGCTTGTACTTTACCCTCTTTACAATATCTTTCCCTTGTTCGATGTTTATATGCCTATGATCAGAGAACGAAGCTCATATTAGGACATGCCACTTCTTCACTAAATGCACTCTATCTGATACTAACGTGATGTCTACTACATCTTTCCTGTTAACTGTCAGAAAGGTTGGCGTCTTACCCGTATTTGCTGTAGCCAAATTACTGGTAAACAGGAATTCTAAAAGTGATTCACCTCTAGTATTGACGTCACTACTCCCCAAGCTGTGTGATGAGCATTGGCATTATATCCAATAATCAGCATTTTTTTCTCCAATCTGCAGTAGGCTACGAGTCCCTGGAGTAGCTTTACTTGTCCTCATCACCTGTGAAGTAGGCTGAGTCAAATATCGCCTCTAATGTTCCTTCTTCGAAAGGGACCTATACTTGGACCGCCACTGTATCCCTTATTGGTAGGTGTTGAATTCAGAAGAAAGTTAATGTTTGTGTTAAATATTGTAGATGTTCTTGGGTTTTCTTCCCTTGTGGCCAAGACCAGCACTTTTTTTTTGTATGCAGGCCATCTATTCTTCCTTTTTTACCCAAGACTTGTATTAGCACCATGTTATAGGTGCTCGAGGCAAACCTGCTGCATAGTTCCACCGAGGCAGCTTTGGTTCGCCTGTAGACACCTCGTTTCTTGTTTGGCATTGGTTGGGAACCTCGTATTGCCTCCATGTTTGTTCCATTACCCTCCATAGTGGTTGTTAGAGCGACCGCTGGCTCTGATCAACTTAACCTTTCTCAACTTAACCTTCTCAAACCAGAAGGTAATGTTGCCTTTTCTGTCACTTACTTTAGTAGCTGAAGCCTGGTCCGCTGCAATGACTACCATGGCGCACTTGCCTTTATTTTTTCTGAATGGGGCTTTCCGGGACTTGACATTGAGCTCCTCATTCTTGCGTTCCAGGAAAAGCCAGGATGATTTTCGTAGTCAAGTCCACTGCGGCGGGAAAGTAGCCAACAAGGGTCTTGGGGTTGGGAATCAGAAACTCCTCCGTGGCCCATAAGTTAGTCCCTGCCTACAGACTTATTTATCTCCTCGCTTATCGACTCCGTCGTTCGTTTGTCTTTACAGTGGAGGAATGCGTAACCTACTTTGTAATTGATGCTGAGGAAGTGAGGGACAACGCCTCTCTTTTTCTTCACCAGTATCCTTTCCTTTGCACCCTATCCATTTGGTTAGTCGTGAGAAATCCTTCAGGAAAATCCTTCAACATGACCGCCATTTTTATGCCCCGCAAGGCTCTACTATAGGTTAGTTGTCGCTTCCTTTTGTTGGGGTGAGAATGTTTCGGGACCATATGGGTGCCCTTTGTTTTGGTTAACTGCCTGTCGTTAGGTGTGCCATCCTTAGATCTGGGTCTGTTCTTATTGGTTTCTGGTGCCTTGGTTAGGGGTGTCTTCTCCCTAGCTTCTTCTTTGGACATGCCATTTCTTATGAAAAATATTATACGTTTTCTGGCTGCGTCGCTCATGTTCTTCCATTTCCGAGTCTCCTTCGACGGCTCCTGCAAAGTCATGTTCAGCGCCTCCATGCTTCCGGAGGGATCTTCCACGATTTGTAAGGAAAATCTGCCGATAAAGGCAAAGCAGGAGGCCTCGAGAGCCTCTGCAGCCTTACTTTCTTCCATTCTGCATCTTACAGTTTTTAGGGAGGATCTGCCGTCAGAGATAAAAGAGAAGGCTTCGAGAGGTCTGCCTCTTGCTTTTTGTAAATCTGGCTGGTAATTTCGGTCCTTGCGTTGTTTTTGCTTTCTGAATTAGTTAACTTTTTTCGTAGCTTTAAGCGTATTCTAATTTTGTGTAGTCTATAATTGGATTAATTTCTGTTGATTGGGAATCTTTGTATGCTCCTCACTGCATTTGGTTCGAGTCTTTACTATTGCAATTCGCTCCTTGGCCCTTCTTAGCTCCGTGTGCTCTGATGACTTATTCTAGAAATTATAATAAATATCTTTCGCTAATTCAAGAACAATTCTATTATTTTTGAATTGTACCATTTTAACCAAAACATTTATTCCTCCATTTCAGCCTCGATTTTTGCCTCCGGTACCGCCAAAACCACCGAAACGTGGCATTTTAAAAGGATCCCGCGGCAGCATTTCAAACATTAATGAAGAACCACCTGACTCGAAAGTCATTCTCTTACAAAACACCTTACGAAATGAGCTTCTGTTCGAGGAACTGCACCGACAGAACCAACACAATCAACAATTTACCTCAGTCGAAAGTCTACGTAGTGACGGTGGCAGTGATTTGCCGCCACACATGATTACAATGCATTCATCACATATGAATAATTTGCATGTAATGACGTCACCGTCGCCGAGTGCTGAAAGTCTTACGGATACAACGAACTCATCGTTCGCAACGCCACCGTTCTCCCTGAGTCCGATCGGTGAATCACAAGGGATCTATAGATGGTCACGGGTACATACGTTCGAGGATGTCGATTTGCCACTGCCAGCCATTAAATTGGTCAAACTGCCACCGCCACGAGAATTTGCAATAAAAAGACAAAAGTCGCCGCGAAATGATTTCGGATTCAGTTTGCGTAAAGCAATTTGTCTGGACCGTTCCGAATCGCTGTTTGCGCCTTCCTTTAAGCCTGTGATATTTGCTGAACCGGGTGCCGGAGGTGGTGCGACGGGACTGCTTCCAGGCGATCGTCTGCTGAAAGTGAATGGAACTCCTGTTGGAGAATTGCCTCGAGAGACGATTATTGAGATGATAAGGAATAGTGGAGATAGTGTAACTGTAGAGGTAGGTATCTTAGCATAGATGAATCTAAAAAACGGTCAACTATTCTGATAAATAAAACAGATGTTAAAAACTGAAAATTATCAGAAAGAAAGATTAAAATATCCACACAATGTATATCGATTTGTTGTTATTTACAATGAAAATTTTAGCAGTTTCTATTTATAGATATTTAAAGTACAATTCATTTTTTTACGAATGAAGTAATTAAATGGCTCCCTTTTTTAATTTCAATTTATAATGAGCATTAGTAAGCCCTCAGTATTTTGCATATTTTCATAGAAATATAAATTCCGTAGAACTTCTATCATCTTTCTAAAGAAGAGTGATTTTTTGATATAATGAAATAAGACATTAGCTTCATCATGCACTCAAACTTATTTGATGCTTACAAACACTATTATGCATCAAATCGATCTAATTTTCGAAAAATATTCAATCATTTCAAATCATTCATAATTTAAGCTCACAGCAATTAATTTACTCAATTTTTTTAGGTGCAACCAGTTGCTGAATTAGTTGAGTTGAGTCGCAGATGTATGGTGAATGGTCACGAAACCACAGATGAAACAGATCGAGCCACGATTAACGCTAATTGTAATACGTTGAAAAGAAGCGCCAGCAGACGTTTTAAACAAGAGGTAAGTGATGCTGTTAAGATATTCTTACAGACAGTATAAAATCACATATGTATATGAGATTTTGGTGTTTAGAATCGAACTTATACTCACCACGACCAGGTTTGTGCCTGAAATAAATGTCCCTGTATAAGAGTTTATTCTGGACAATCTCCAAAGCTTATTCAGTAGACTATTGAAATGTGTTGATTTGTATAAGAGCTGTGATGATTGAGAACCAAAGTTAGTTCTGGGTTTTGCCTTTGACATTAAATACAGTGAAATCTTTATTTGTTGACCATGTTTCAAATACCATTCTGGTTTTTGAAACTATGAAAAACGATGAAAAAAATCAAAAAAATTAAGTTGGCGAGGAAAAGCAAATAGCTATAAATGCTGATGTAGTAGAATACATACTCAGTGAATAAAACTGTGCAATGAATCGTTAGAGTAAATATACACTATGTTATAAATTTATTCCTTTCCTACCCGGAGGGATGGTTTATATTTTATGGTTTCGCTACAATAAGATAAAAATTAAAACCATCAAAAGTTGAATCGAAAGCAGAGAATACTGAAATTTTTAATATTAAAAATAATCCAAACAAAAATCAAATTTGGGGATTTAGCAGACATTCAAAATCGGAGTGATACAATAAAAAGACTCAGAAACCTCTTTTTTATTATTTAAGTTATTATTTTCATGCAAAATAAATTCTTTCTTTCCTGATACATAAATGTACTTGACATTTGTTACAATAGAAATGCATTTTCTTATTGTAATTTTAAAAATGCTTTCCTTCGCGGTTTCCATTTAGAATCTGGTAGATGGTCTATTTTGCCATGCAATCTGACGAAAGTCGAACTTCTTCTTTGCCTCTTGCGAATCTTTTCCCAATAGATTCAGATATACTGCTTGGACGCTTTCTTTTACTGCTGCATGGCTCGTTACCAAGTTTGCAAAAACAATGTGCAATGTATAAACGAAAATCCAAGAAATCTAAATGTTTTTTTTTTTTTAAATTTTACTTCAGAGTCGTGTCGATGTTCGAACTTGCTGTTAGCTAATGCTATATCAATTGCATGAAAGATTATATGCAAAGTTCATTTCCGAGAACGTATATAGATTCTGTCTAAACCAATAATTTGACCGAGAAAATCGGCACCACTCATCGAATGGCTATACAGTCTGTTTATTCCTGGGTGGTTTGTCAACATACTTTTTGTTACTTTTGTCCCATCTTAAAACTTTGTCTTTGTGTATATAGGTAGTTCGATGCCAAACAAAGAGTTACATTGTCTAACCAGTGCTTCAAGATGATAAGTCCATCCGCCCTAACCGATTCGGCGAGTGCTCCTCGGCCCATTCGCTTAATCTCCTTCCAACTTATGCCTAGTACTATACTCTTCGCGAAACGAATTCAACAGTCGAATCCCATACAAAAAGAGCTTTTCAATTCGTCAGTATGGGATTTGACCATTGAATTCGTTTCGCGAAGAGTATAGTACTAGGCATTAGGAGTGAAGGATTTGAAAATCTCTTTAGCTTAATTGTTCCACAATTTTTCAACCAATTTTGCGCTAATTTAGCAGCCGTAACAACTAAAATGACGAAAAATCAGTTGTCATAGTACAATTTGTGGTCTTCTTGATTTATTCTTTCGGCAAAAGAAAGAACAACTGCTGCGCCAAATCTGATTTTTTTCATATTTTCTGCGTCTAACTCAGAAGTTGCTCCTTGATCGATATATGAGAAAAGCATATGCAATTTTAGAATTTCCGCATATTATGAATATTTTTATACTCCACTGAGTTGGCTTGCCCTTAACATACTGTTTCATCACTAAATTTCCCCCAAAAGAGACAATTTGCTCATCGATGCATAAATATTCCTGCAATCGCAATTCGCGACAGTGTTTCCTAAGAACGTCATAAAGGCAGCGGACTTTATTTACCCTACCTTGGAAAATTGTTGGATTTTTCAAATTATTTATGCAATGTAAGTTAGAGCGTAGTTTTTAAAATATATCTCCTGACATTGTTGCGATGAAAATATTGATCGTAATTTTATTAATCTAAAAAAGCATTCTTAGCAACTTAAGATTTTCCGCGGTTATGTGCAATCCAAACAAACCTTTTTGAAATGAAGCTAGCATTTTGTTGGAGTGCATATGTATTTGGTATTTAGCCATGCTTTCAACCGAACTTTCGTCAATATATTTTTCAAGGGACTGAGTAAATCTAAATGTAGGCCTTGTTTGTTTTGAATTGAATCCTAAACTGTTTCAAGAATATTGTAACCATTTACAGATACAGCTCTGTAATTCTCGCACCGTGGTTTGCCTCCTTTCTTGTGGCTAGTGCATATGATCGATTTGCAATTTTGATCCCAGATGTACTAGTTCACATTATGGATAGCCTTCATGGTGCAGTTTCCTCCGCTTTCGAATAATTCAGCCGAATTTACGTCGATGCCCAGTGCTCTATTATCCTGTATGGCAAACTTCATTTCTTCCAGCATTGGGGGGGCTATTAAGATGTGGCGACCACAAGGTTGGTGGCAACCTTGTCGTCGTGCCATCGGCACGACCACCGCAAATATAGTTTCACTTTACTTTGTATTTAGTTAAGTTGTGTGTTCCATAATAAATATCATTTGTGTGTAACCGCGTCTTTCATTATGGTAGCTCATTCCACATATGCTACTGTGGTTATTCCTCCGGAGATGGAAATTACAACCACCAGAACTACTAACAAACAACTTTTATTAAGTACTTTATCACACATGAAAATATAATCCAAGAAATATACACTTTTAATAATAACTCAATGCTGCGGAGACGTCTGTTCTTCACGATGGATGATAAGCGAGAGAGCATACTTTTGTCTCTTATTTGACTCCAGTCGAGACTGTATAATGCTGCTTCCCACTTCCGGTACTCGATGCTTTTGACTTTTTCGTGCTGCCACAGAACTCCCCCTCGAGTGACAACGAAAATAATGACACGATTGAATGGCGTTGATTGTCAGCACGTCAACTGTTGACGCATCTTGGCTGGTCCATATGTTTTAACAATGCGCGGCGGGCGTTGAATGAACGGCTCAGACACTGCTTTGGACGACATCGCTGATGTAGCGCTTGGCGCCAGTGGTTGCTGTGATGTCAGTGGCTGACGACGCATAAGTTTCCTTAACCTGAGTGGAGTTTGATCCTTCGGTGGTTGCGCCTGTCGCTGCGTTATTACATGAGGCAATCGTAACATTTCTTGATCTGGTATCAATTCAGCATCCCAAGTAACGCGGGTCTTCCTAGGCAAGACGGCGTCGGAATGCGTTGAATCAAACAGTGGTGTGTTGTCATCTGTAGGCGAGGATGATTGGGGCTTATGCAGGGATGAAGGTGCACTCTCGAAGTCAGTGTCCATCATCACATAAGCGGGTTTGAGACGATCAATCGACACAGTAGATTGATGTCCTTTAATTTCAATGACAAACGTTTTGTCTCCTCGGCTGATGACCTTGAATGGTCCGTCGTAAGGCTGCTGCAGTGGCTGCTTCTGGCTATCACGCCTCACGAAAACTTGCTCCGATGATGCGAGGTCTTTAAACACGAATATGCTCTTCTCACCGTGTCGGGACCCCTCAGTTGGTTTAACGTCGCGAAAAAACTCACGAAGCTCTTGAACAAAGGCTGCTGAACCTTCGCGCTCCACATTTGGCTCCTGAACACCAAAAAACTCTCCGGGCAGTCGGAGTGGTTGTCCGTACACCATCTCTGCTACCGTAGCTTGCAAATCCTCCTTCCAAGCCGAGCGAATACCAAGCAGGACCGCGGGAAGCATCTGTGTCCACTTGTCATGCTGTTGTGCCATGATTGCTGCTTTTAGCTGGCGGTGAAACCGCTCTACCATACCATTCGCGGAAGGGTGGTAGGCCGTTGTTCTTATATGTTGGGCACCCAACAGGCAACTCAAATTCTGGAACAGGTACGATTCAAACTGCCTACCCTGGTCTGAGGTGATCCTCAGTGGTGTGCCGAACCGGGCAATCCAGTTGTCGCACAGCGCACGGGCAACCGTTGAGGCTTCTTGATCGAAGATCGGAACGACTTCCGGCCAACGCGAAAAACGATCCACAATCGTCAGGCAATACCTATATCCTTCAGACATTGGCATGACTATAATGTCGATGTGGATGTGCTCGAACCTTGAATACGGCAATTCGAAGACTCCAAGTGGCGAATTTACGTGCCGTGACACCTTCGACCGTTGACACTGGAGACAATTACGGGCCCACGTCCTACAATCCGTTCGGATTGATGGCCAGACAAACCGTTGTGTCATCAGTTTAACTGTAGCGTTAGCTCCTGGATGAGAAAGGCCGTGAACACTTTCAAATGCGACTTTCCGCAAACCTATGGTGACAAATGGTCGCACAGTTCTCGTAGAAACATCGCAGTAAACCAATGCTTGGCATCCAGGCACCTGAACTTGCTTAAGCTGAAGGGAAGATTCACACAAATGCTGCTGAAGCTCAGGATCGTCCATCTGCGCCGCTGCTAACGCCGAGTAGTCCATGGCCAGCGCCACCTCCTCTACTCGTGACAACGCATCAGCCACAACGTTTTGATGACCAGAAACATGGCGTATGTCTGATGTGAACTGACCTATGAAGTCTAAGTGGCGAAACTGACGAGGCGAACACTGTTGATTTTTCTTCTTAAACGCGAAGACCAGAGGCTTGTGGTCGGTGTAAATGGCAAAACACCTCCCCTCTACTGCATGTCTAAAATGTTTGACTGCTAGATAGGCAGCGAGCAACTCACGGTCGTATGCTGAATACTTAGTTTCAGCAAGACTAAGCTTTTTGGAAAAAAATTCCAGAGGCTGCCAGTTTCCTCTTATCCATTGCTGAAGCGATGCCCCCACAGCGAAGTTAGAAGCGTCTGTGAAAATTGCCAACGGTGCGTTCGCCTGTGGGTGAGCAAGCAACGTTGCTTGAGCGAGACTCTGCTTACACGTTTCGAATGCATTCATAGCGTCTGACGACCACTCGACAACCGCAGAAGGTTTGGCACTGCCCTGCAGTAGATCGTTTAAAACCGCTTGCTCTTGCGCAGCCTTGGGCAGAAATCGCCGAAAAAAATTAATCATGCCCAAGAACTGTCTCAGTTGTTTAACTGTGTTGGGGCGAGGATATGCCTGAATAGCTTGTACCTTGTCAGGCAGTGGGCGAGTGCCCTGCTCCGACACTAAATACCCAAGGAACTTAACTTCCGGTTGGCCAAATACACACTTCGCTGCGATGACAACTATCCCAAACTTTTCGAGGCGTTGAAGTAAAATGTTGAAATGTGCTCTATGCTCATCGACTGATGCTGAAGCGACTAGAATGTCGTCGATATATGTGAAACAAAATTCCAGACCCTGCAAGACCTCATCCATAAACCTCTGAAAGGTCTGGGCCGCGTTTCGAAGTCCGAATGTCATAAACGGAAATTCGAAAAGGCCGAACGGCGTCGTTATTGCAGTTTTGGGAACGTCTTCCTCTGCTACAGGGATCTGGTTGAACGCTCTTACTAAATCGACAGTAGAAAATATAGTCTTTCCTCGAAGAAGTTGGGCATAATCCTGGATGTGCCTCACTGGGTAGCGGTCGGGGCATGTCCTCGAATTAAGCTCGCGGTAATCTCCACACGGTCTCCATGCATCTCCCTTCTTGGGGACCATGTGGAGTGGTGACGCCCAAGGGCTTTGAGAGGGGCGAGCAATCCCCAGTTGGAGCATAGTTTCAAACTCGCTTTTGGCAACTGTCAACTTGTCGACTGCAAGCCTGCGAGGCTTCTGAGCAACCGGTGGTCCCGGGGTGGTAACTATATGATGCCTTGTAGTATGAATACTGCAATTTCGCAACGACCCATTTGGACGTGTTATCCCTGGGTAGCGGGACAATATATCGTGAAATGACGATGATCCGCAGATAGCTTTGACGACTGGAACTTCAGAAAATGCCGTCTCTCCGCGAGCAGAAAGTGACGTTGTAGCGTCTATCAGACGTTGGTTTTTAATATCTACTATCAAACCGAAAAACGCCAAAAAATCCGCACCAATAATGGCCTTTGATACGTTGGCGAGGACAAAACGCCAAGCAAAATTGCGCCTCAGCCCTAGATTCAATACTAGATCGAGCGTTCCAAACGTCTCGATGACCGTGCCATTTGCAGCTGACAACATATATTCTGATTTATTTCGCGGATGCGGAAGGTCGGCAAAAGGATAAACACAAAGGTCGGCGCCAGTATCTACCAAAAAATTAACTTTAGACGCAACGTCGTATACAAATAGGCGGCTGGATGCGGTCGGGCAATCGTTGACGGCCGCTATTGACGACTGCCCAGGCCGTTTTCCGAGAATTTACACGGTTTGTGACACCTGGTCGCTTGGCTCCCGAAACGCGAGTGGTACCAGCACGCAACAAATTTCTTTTGCGCCCGATTTGGAGATCGCGAAGGTGTGCTTGCGCGCGAACGACGATGGAAACCAGTATTCTGATTCATCTCACTTTCCGCGATTTTAAGCGTCAGCGACTGCACCGCCCGTTCCAAATCCTCCACTCTACTGTAAAGGGATATTGACTCACCTGGCGTATTGTTTCGCTAAGTTTCATTAACGCACCCCACCTGACCGTACGCCTCCGTGACGGAATCTGCAATTTCTGCAATCCTTTCAAGAGGTAAATCCTTGTGCGCCGCCAGCAGCGCCTGCACATGTTTGGGCAATCGGCCCAGCCAAAGTGTTTGCAGCACTTCCTCCGGAAAGTCACTGCCTGCGAGGTTGCGAAGGTGACGAAGGTACTGCGTCGGCTTCCTGTCTCCGATTGGTTCACTTTCTAGCAAACGACGCGTGTTCTGCTCCTTCGAGGTCCCCATACGTTTAAGGAGTTCATCCTTCAATATTTTGTAGGACCGATCGGGTCTCAAAAGTACGTCCCTAACCTCTATCGCATATTTCGCTTCGAGCGCACAGAGCGCGTGCGTAAGCTTCGTTGCATCGCGCGTGATGCCCGCGCCTTCGAAATTACTCTCCAGCAGTAGGAACCATAATTCCGGATCAGACGGGATGAATGGCGGCAAACGAATAGCCACATGGTCCACTGAATTTGAAGTGGATGGCTGATCATCGTTTGCACTTCCAGTCGCCATGTTGGTCGGTGAACAAAGCAACTCGTCACGTAGTTCGACGAAAATAGGGGTCACCAATGTGGTTATTCCTCCGGAGATGGAAATTACAACCACCAGAACTACTAACAAACAACTTTAATTAAGTACTTTATCACACATGAAAATATAATCCAAGAAATATACACTTTTAATAATAACTCAATGCTGCGGAGACGTCTGTTCTTCACGATGGATGATAAGCGAGAGAGCATACTTTTGTCTCTTATTTGACTCCAGTCGAGACTGTATAATGCTGCTTCCCACTTCCGGTACTCGATGCTTTTGACTCTTTCGTGCTGCCACACTACAAAGATATCATCAGAGACATCTATTGGCTCTGATATTATTGATCCATGTGTAGGTTTAAAAAGTCCAATAAAATAGCGAGCCCATCTCTCCATAATAAGGCTATCTTCGGCCGTTTTCGTCCTTACAGATTTTGAGCTGACATTACATCTAATGATTCGGAGATTTTCAATAGTAAATTTTTTTATTTAAAGATCAGTTATTCAATCAGAAGAATTTACATTTTTTCTCAAAGATGAATATTTCAGGAGGGAAATGAAAAGAGTAGATTACTCTCGAAATAAAACAATAAATAAATAAAATTATCGAAAAATTGAAATATATATATATATCTTCTGATTGATTAATTGGTCTTCAAATAAAAATATTTGCAAGCATAAAAATGATCATATAGAAAAGAAAATAGTAAGGTTTCAAAGCCCGAGAATGCTACGTTAGATTTAATTAGAATATTGTTAATAGTGTGCGGGTGATCACATTTTAAATATTAAAATCCCTAAAAATCAGTGCACTCATATCTTTAAGAGTCTCTGGAAAATTGAAAAACTCGTTTATAGAAATATTAGAGCCGGTTTTTGCAACCTATAATCGGAAATAAAATCAGATCGGATTTCAGAAACGTCACAGTTCAACCGTATTAAATAACAAAGCATATTAGGAATGTTACGCCCAAGAACGCTTTTATAAAAAAAAACAGCAGTATCGCTAGCAGAATAGGTAAAATTGAAAAAAGCAGAAAAGTAATAGTTAAGAATATTAACAAAAGTTACTTTGTAACTGTAAATCCATATCTTGGGCAAGAACATCAAGTCAGGCAAATAATCTAGAGTAGAGCGATGTAGAGTAAAAAGACGCGAAGTAAAGAGAGCGAATGTTTTTTTAATGCTTCTTAAATTTTCCGTGAAGTGGATCAACGCAAAAGCAGTGAGCAGCGAATATTCTTCTTTTTTCAAATTTTCAAGATAAATAAAAATATTTTCAATTTTAATCATCCCGCAAAAACAATTTGATTCTGCTTTCGGAGGCTTATTCCGCAAAACGATCGAGTTTCCCGTATCAATTATTCTCTGCTTTGATAAGCTTTAGAGACGATATACGTTGTCTATGCTGATTTATAGACAAGAAGGGAACCGTGATCACAATACACTAGAAATATTTATAAAGGCACTTACGTTTTCTTCATTTCTATGGAAGAAACTAAGTATGCAATGCTACGAACATCATGTGATATTGCGTCGCAGCCTGCTTTAACTATCTGACAGATAAACACGTGTTGATATTCATTGTTTCCATTGAAAAATAGAATTACCTTTATCAGTACTGTTATTTAATACGAAATAAATATAAAGGCACGTCAATAAATATTTGATTTTAGTCGATTGATTTGTGTTTGGGTGATCAGAAATCAATAACGTGTGAGTACTTGGTTCCTAAATGCATTATACAAATTTTATTGCAATTTGAAATATTATTCGTTGACATATTTTAGAACGCCGCGCGGAAAATCATTAAACAAAGAAGAAAAGGATAATATTAAAGCTTATTTAATCGTGAAATACCTAAACGTTTAAAAATATCTAGCTGTGCAATCGATAATTTCATAAAAATGGGGAAAGATTACGGTAAAACTAAACGACCAGGAAGGTCACCTACCAGTCTAAAAGAAACAAAAAAGATTATAAGGATTGCCATCGAAGAAAATCTTAGTGCGAACGAAATCAGAGGACAAATGAACTTAGAAGTAGGTGTACGTAGAGTCCAACCAATGATGAAGTGAGATTTGGACCTCACATGTGACAAAAAATGTAGGAAACCTCCTCTTACAAAAAGACATAAATTGGCTAGACTGTGATTTAGACTTCGCACTTAGTCCGGATCTTAAACCAATCGAGAATCTGTGGTCTATATTATCAGGTAATGTTTTTCACCATGGCCGCCAATACGCAAGCGTAAAGGAGGTAAGTGATTCAATCAACAAGGAGTGGAAGAACATCGATCATGCAACCACCTGTATCTTAATAAATTCAATGCCAAGGCATTTAGAAGAGGCTATACACAATAACGGCGGTCATACTTCATACTAACGGCGGTCATACTTCATACTCACGTAATAAGTAGTCACTGCAAAAAAAAACAATAAAAGTATTAAGTGCCTTTATTTATAATTATTTCGTTCTTACTTTCAGTTTTTATTATTATAAAATTTAAAAGAAAGGTTGTTAGTTTTCTAATACACTGTTATTGAAAGCACAATTACGTGAAGTAAATTTTGATTGAAAAATTAAAAATTACTCAAAATATATTAAGGGGTTACATGGGTTTCAGAGAATAAAAAAAAACGCCATTTTTAAATGTTTCAAAAATAAAAAATAATGTATTAAATTATTATAAATTATTGGTAACAACTATAGTAACTCTTGAACTATATGTAAAAAAAATTTGAGACAAAAATATTGATAAAACGCCCTCTGGCAGGCAAAAGGCTCGAAAAATGCGGTGCCAACGATATCTTGAGCTGGATTCATCTGAGACAAAAAAATCAAATTGTTTCTGTTAGAGTATGAGTTTGGCTTGTACTTGAACGAAGAATTTGTAAAAATATTGAAATCTGAACTTTTGGCAACGTCGCGAGTAAAAAATTTAATTTTTGACCCAAAATTTCAATAAATAATGCCATGTGTATTAAATTCCAATAAACGAAACACAATATTCTTCGTTCAAGTACAAGAAAATACTATTTAAAAGAAGTGTGCAAAATTTGGTTAAGATTGGTGCATTAGTTTTTGAGTTATCGTTGGCACCGACTTGAAATATACCGTTTCGAGAAAAACGCGTTTAAAGTTTAAAGTAAGAATAAAACAAATTTTTTTTGAACTTACATAGAATCATCGATACCAGGCCCATACAATAATTGCCCTTCTTCATTGGTTATGTCCAAAGCCTGCACAGAATAATATATCTAAACTCAGTATTTCAATACCCTACCATTATTATTTTCCCTCCTCGATAGAAAAGAAAGTGAAAGAAGTTGCGTGAAATGAGAAATATTGCTTACACAAGTGGGATAGATCAAAGTGGGGAAATCGCTCTCCCTTCTAATATATAGCTTGGATCGACTTCAAATTTTCAGAGAGTACTTTCGATGAGTTGTTCTTTAAGAAAAAACAAAGGAAAAAAAATCGATTTTTTCATCATTCCAAACCCATGTAACCCCTCAATTAAACTAATAGCTTTCGTGCCCTTATAATTATTTCGCGGAGTCTAGTCGCCATTCTCCCCAGCTTTTTACCAGAAAGATTATATTTATTTAATGTTTAATCAAATAAAACAATAATATATATATATATATATATATATATATATATATATATATATATATATATATATATATATATATATATATATATATAATTTACAGTAACTTGTATTATGTATTTCTATCCACTTCACTTTAATTCAGTAAACTCACAGCAACAAAATCGTTTTACCTTCTTACATTATTAACATTTCATCAATAAATGTTCGACATAGTCTAATATCGATCCCATCTGAAAATCAAACAACCCAGCTTTCATTCGGATACATATAGTATGCTGATTTAATTTGTATAAGTACAATGTCAAAAGGATTAAAAATTTTAATAAATGCATTGTTACATCTATAAAGTACAACAATTTATACGAGTTTCGGTCTCTGCTTACAGAGTTCCCTCCGTTTCAACGTAATTGTAACGACCCTCTACCGATGCATGATACTAATATATGCACATTTTTGTTAAAAGCAGCTTTCAATAAACTCCAACCAAATTAAGGAACAAGTTGTATGACTTGGTTTCACACATCACATGCAATTTCCACAGGCTATACATCCGATAACCGGTTAAATTTATCATATCTATATTTTTGAAATTTATGGACCATTCGGTAACTTGCCGATCAAAGTATTATCTGGTTGCGAGTATGTAGTATGCTTTTATTCTCGATTTGGATCGAAGGAATTAACATAACAAAGCTGAAAGTCAGTAGTATGAAGCGTTGGACTAATTGACAATCAACTGAATGACTTCATCTGAAATACATAAAAATGTGTTTTTATTTTATTTTGATTATTGTTCTGTCGTTTCTGTACTTGAGATGTGTTTAACCCTTTCAGGTAGTTGATGTCATCAAAATTCAGTGTATGGCTTTTAGTGTAGTCAAGTGCAAATGATTTTGATAATGTATAATTGTATATAAAATAATTTTGATAATGTATAATGTTTTGTATGATTTTCAACTTTGTATATGTGTCCCGTTAAGATAAATGTATTGTCTAATATTACATTTATGAAAATTATGAATGAAATGACATACATTTAAATCTAAAATTATACATAATAATATTCTTAGCTATAGATGCATTCCATTTCAATTAAGTTTAGTATCGAATTCAAAAATATAGAATTAAGTTTTAAATTCTTTAGAAAAAAATATAATAGAAAAATCATCAGGAATTCATTTGGAACGGGTTAATACGTGAATTCTTCCCGGTATCCGTTCAAGTGTGAAAACATCATACAAGATAATTTTTAATATAAATTCCTTCATTGAAAGACACAAATTAAAATTTCTAATGACAATTGACAAAGTAACTTATGTTACACAAGGTAACTTGTTGCATGACTGAATGCAACTCGAAGCAAACAGTCTGGGAACTATGTGCGGAAAGAAACCAATCGAATGTTGTTGCATTTGCTTTGCATTCTGAAGGGGAATATTTAAGTTGTTTGTCGCCTTATTTTACCACGCTCTATCTGACAATGACTGTGACTAGTTCAAGTGATTTAATTTAATTCGAGCAAGACACGGCTAAATTTGGGTATTGATGGTGTGACAGTTTGAATTTGATTTGTTTTCTCTGAATAAATATCAGACGACATGATAATGTCTCAGCGGATGTAGAACTGAAAGAAAACTGGGTAAGTAATGCAATGTGCATTAGATATGGAGTTGACGTGAGAGAGAGAAGAAATTCAAATTAGTCACATGGATCTATTCGACGAGGCACGTGCGTGTCGTCGACATGCTAAAGAGATTATTTTATTTGAGACTACCGTATATAATTATTTCTGATAGTTTTGATGTCGAACATAAATTCGATTTGGGAATGTTAACTGTGCTCTCAGTATCAATCTCTGTATCTGATTAACTAATTAATTCAATGTTTTGTTGTCGCGACGCTTGCTAATTGTGTATGGTGAAAATTTTGTAACGCAGCTAATGAATCCTATTTAATATGCAAGTTATCGGTCACGAAATGGGCTAACATAACATTGATTTGATTCTAGTTAAATTCTGTGAGAGTGTCGTTTTGGTACAAAAGAATGTTTGTATTGAATTTTGAAAGTGTTTCCCTTCTCTCTAGCAATGAGCTGTTGTCATTGTTATACGCTTTTAAAATGAATTTTACTGAATTATATTTTCACGAAGTCTGGCAATAATTACCGCTGCGATTTCATCAGCGTAACCGACCAGAAACACATCCAGAGGTATTTTCTAGTCGCAGTAGATCACCGTGTGTAATGTTTCAGAGACAGGTCTTAAGATCTGACTCCCTCCTCGTTGTCATAGACCAAAGGTAGTTTCGCATCATGCGTCTAGGCTCACCAGCGGGAGCGCTGGTCTGGCGTGGTGAAATACCCCTTTGCTCTTGCTAGCAATCTCTGAACTGGCATCGAATGTTGAATGCCCTTTCCGGAAGCATCGCTGACTCTCTGAAAAATTGGCATCCGAACTGACTGTTGACATCAGCCGCAGCTTGAATAACTCCCCGTAGTGTTTAGGATGCATAGCAGATGGTATGCTGATGAGTTGCCCAGGTTCCCTTTGCCCTTGTCTACAAGTATCAGTTGAGCTGCTTTCACCGCGACAGGAAGATCCCGCGGCTAAACATGAATTATACAAATCCAATAATAGACGCGTTTGGTCATTTGGTCGACACGACCTTAAGTATTTCGACCGTCACTCCATCAGGTCTTGGAGTCTTTCGGTTTTTCATTCTGGACTGTACTGTTCGGCTCCTCGTCCATAAAAAAAGGAACATCCGCCTGATTGACGATTATGGTACATATGACACTTTTTCGCCACTCATCCGGCATCGTTTCCAGATGTCTGTCGCCTATCCATGGATCGCTCTTAAAGTGGAAATCCCGCCTGTCTTCAGGAACTCCACGGGAATGCCATCGATGTCCGGTGCTTTCTTGGATTTCAAGCAGTCCATGGCCTCGGGTGCGGGAACATTTCCGTTCAGTAATTGCTGGAAATAGGACGCCCTTGTCTCCTTCAACTGTTCTGAGTGGCTTATGATGCTTCCATCGGCACCTTTACATAGGCTAGTGCGTGGTTTAAAGCTCACTACTTTGTACGCTTGTCGAGTATTGTTAGCCATAAATTTGTCGTTCATGTTATTTAGCATGTTGTCCAAATGCTTTCGTTTCTTACGTTTAATTATTCTATTAGCTACTCTCCGAAGATCGTAATATATTTATTTCTTGGCTCTTGTCGGTCGTTCAATGTGGATTTTGTAGGCGGCATTCTCTGCATCATCGTTGAACCATTCATTTCTGCGTTGCCGGGCTTTATATCCCACTAATTTTTCGGCAGCTGCATTCACTGCGCTATTGATGGTAGTCCAGACTACGTTGATAGACGTGGTTTTAGGCGTGGAAGCTATTTCAATTTCCAGAGCAGATGTATACCTCCACAGTATACTTGCACCGAAACTTATGGACATCGAACCTGCGTCTTGAACTTGCTGTGGCTTCATATGAAAGTTATGTTCGACATCGATATCGAGTCTTGACTAAGTAGTGGTCGGAGTCGCAGGTTCGAACATCTAAAATACTGGAGGTCCACCTTTTTCTTAACCATTTCACATTGTTTGAATCATATAACCTTTCCAGAAGGCTGTAGAAATTAGCTTTCTCTGCCTCATCCTTATCTTTATGAACGTTTGTAAGCCAAACGTTAAAAAACGTTTGGCTCGAACGTGGATCGCACACAATCTTTCGTTGACAGGTTTAAAATCGATTATTTGAGGTTTCATTTTTTTGTCCACGTTAAAGGCCACTCCAAATTTGTGACTTCGATATGACTCCGCTTTTGAAGATTATGTATGATCTCATGTCTATAATATCAGCACCAAACAGTTTCGTTTCCTGGACAGCGAAAATGTTTATTTTGTACTGAGTGACCTGTACCAGGAGGGCTTTAATGGTCCCCGGTCTGTACAGGGTTCGCACGTTGCAGGTTCCAATAGAGTAGTCTATATTTCGTTTGCGTGGTCGTTTCCGTTGATCCGATCCAAGTATCCGAGGAGGTATCAGGTTCCTGAATAAGTAAAGTTTTACGGGAACCGGCTATTGGCCCATTGGCCAACCCCCAACCTGAAGGGCCAGTCTGGTTAATGTTCCCGATATAAGGCGCGGGAAACTCGACCTCACCCTCCTACGTTGGCAGCATTCATGATCTGCAATTTAATGAAGGCTCCCGGCAACCACCCGATGTGAGAACGTGATATCACATTTTCGGGGAACGTGATATCACATTTTTAATTTACATTCAAACAATACCGAATAAAAAATATCCCTACAATTTGTGTGTAATCAATTTATTTTGAGTGATCCACGATGGGCTAAATCGATAATTTTTATGTGTACATTGCATATAATCACTTGTAGCTTACAAATGAGCATATAGAACTTAAATTCATCAATAACATGTATAACCAGAAATTCCAATATCTAGGTACATACTCTTATATCAATTTGTCTAGTCGCTCGGTAGTCCGTCAGCTACTACTTTTTAGACCGATCACAGCACATTGACTAGGTAAGTTATCCAATAGCTGCAGCTCTGCAATAACAGATAAACAGTAGAAATCATTGAACCCTGACTGCTTTCGAATAAATTTATGTTGACGATCGAACCGTGATGATCAATTTTCTTCGATTACGTTCCCAAACGAAAAACGGTCCGTAACTTCCGAAGAAGTTACAACGCATAAGTAAAAGTTAAACGAGCTGAACGGTTTTTGGTGTGCTCCAATAGAACAATGCTTAATTTATGTCCCAGGTTCTACCGGTAATTACTAACAGCCTATTGAATCAACCCGTTCAATCGAGAAACACAAAAAATCAACATTCGTTTAGAATACATTAGACTAGAACCCATAACGACCCACGTCGACCTGAAGGCAACTACCACGCATTCGTATTCGTCAGACGCGTCGCAGAAGATATTCCCGGTTCTTGGTGGAAGTTGGACTACCTTCTGTGGCTACGTATTCAAACAACAGCCGGAAATAAGTAGCAATTATTCCCCACCGATATGAAGAAATAATGATCGAAGCGAAGGTTGACTGGTTGCAGGCGCAGACTTTAGCCACCAGTTTGTCTTGTTGTCGTCGTCGTCGGCAATCTGTGTTTTGCGTTTTCCAGTTACTTAGCTAGCTACTCGACTACGTTTGTACGTACAAAAAATTATGTTTAAAGTCATCGGCTAATGAATGAAAACGCTTGCAAAATACTCGACTGTGTGTTTAGATGTGAGACATTATGACAAATCAAATGGCAATAATTGTTTAATGGCATCTTAATTGAAAATGGTTGGAAAATTTATTCAAAAAGTTAATTGAGAGGAAGATAATTTGCCAGCTTACAGGTTATTCGCTGTGTGATTTGCAGATTTTGCTTATGTCCGTCCGATTGACTCTTAGACTTGAGAAAATTTCTTGAATGTTAATTACGATGTTTGAACCAACCTTAACCTTTGACTTTTTTGTAAACTGTTTTTTAAGTTTACTCTTCGAATTGCAACTCGATTTGAAGCACCATTGTGTTTCGTGACTTATCCACCTTTTCTCCAAAATTTAGATGACAACAATGTAACCGTGATGGTATAGTAGCATGAAAACATTTAAATACATAACTACTTTCAATTCAAAACCAAATTTCACCAACAACCACAAATATTCATCAGAGCATTATAAATAGTATCGAATTTCGGTTAAACGTTCAAAATTGTGTCAATTTTTCATTCAACTGGAAAGATCATCGAATCAAAAATTATCAAATCAGCACTATCAGTATAAAAATCACACATCTTACTAAAACGTATCAGTAAATCCATTAGTTTCTGTCAACGGCGACAATGAATCAAATAAACTAAAACTGATTTTACGAAATTCCAACTCGATTAAACGCTTTGGGGACCCATTCATTCACTCACTTACCGTAAGTCGAAGATCAAATATTTTAATTTGAAATTCGATCTTTCAACACCCGCATTTCAATTGAGATGGAAAGTTAAATGACGTCTAATATTTTCCGCGGCTGATTTCTAGACATCTCTTCGATGCCACCATTGGGTTTTTTTTCCAAATTCGCAAATGCAAAAGCTTTAGAGGGTTAGTGATAAGCTCAATCATGGATTGAATTTCAAAATAAATGGACTTGAGTGTTTTTAAATGGTTTGGTTTGGTTAAATGTGTTGATGAATCCTTTTGAAAAGTAGGTAATTATTTGTTGTCAACTTGTTTGTCAAGAGAGAAATGCCTGTGTTAGTTGCGATTTTCACGTACCTGCAAAAAAGCAAAAAGATTATGTTAATGCAAGATAAGGTGGTGATTAATCATTTGTGATCAAAGTGAAAAAAAGAGGATTAGGGAACACGATGCTATTGAATGAAATTATTTCAGAAGATTTAAATAATTTGTCTAGCGTACCACTAAAATAGTAGATAGCTACTGAATATGTTGGTTATGCTATAGAAATTTTTGGTAATCGAAATCAATCATAAGACTGATGGTTATTTTAGTTTTTTCGTTTCGAATCGAATCGTTAAATCCGCCTCAGTCCCCAATTTCCTTTTTTAAATAAAAGATGCTCCTGTCCTGCTATGTGGGAGGGTAGTTAAATCAAAGCATGTTTATTTCCAAAAACAAGCTGCTTGGCTTCAAAAAATCGAAGAATCGCAAGCCCACGAACTCAGAGAAAACACTACAATTGGTGTCAGAAGTGGTATTTTTTCTTTTAAACTGAATTTGTGAAGGTCGTGACCATTCCTGAAATCGTGTAAACTAACAAAGAGGTGAAAACTTTTGGACTTGGTAGCTATTGTGAGTACTACTGTTTATTGTGTGAAATAAGATGTGCTTGGCAAAAACATAATGTCGAAATTAGTAAGCGAGTTACCGTTAGAGAGTTTGAGTTTCGAAAAAGGGATTTATTGAGAACCGGGAACAAACCAACTTTGATATCACGAATAAGGAAGGCTTTGAAACGGAAACGTTTGAATTCACAGACTATGAAGCCAGCCAAAACCACGCTCAGGAGGAACAAGGCAATGTGGGGAAAGATCCAATAATGGATTTACTGCTTAAAATGTGAAAGTGAAACAGCCATTCGCAAAGCAAGGGCAATAGCTGATAGTACTTGGAGAAAAAATGGATGCACTGAAATCGGATTTGCAGTGCGTTGAAACCGAAGGAACAATTTTAATTGTGTCAAATGACAGCAAAACTCTTAAAGCACCAAATTTCGATGGATGAGGACCATCTACAGTAAGCGGTTTGAAGCTGTTGCAGAGTAAGACCGTTGAAGCGATCGGAAGTGTGCGACTATATCAATGATGTCACTGGAAGAAGGAACAGCGGAAGTATCCGAAGCCTTTGCACTGGACAACTACTCCAACTATTCAAGTATTATAAATGCTTTATTTATAAAGTACGGCCAAGATCACTTAAAGAAAGTTTGCCGTTCAAAGAAGCCAGAAAAGACCTCAGAGCAGCTGTCTCTGGACATCAACGGTAAAGCTTCAACTTTATTTCGGATCCAGAACATTGGGAAACGGCAAAGGTTGCTCTCACCCGAAGAAAACTTAGTGAAGAACTTGAATAAGCATTTCATTTGGCAGACAAACTGTCACTAAAATACTCTTTATTCTACTCTATGATCTACGGATGAGTAAAACAAGCGTGTTGGGAAAAAATATCGCCAGGAAATCGATAATAGGTTGAGCTCTGCAAAGTCGGAACTATGGTTAAAAAGTCGTGATGACCGAAAAAAATGAAAATTAACGTTTTATACTCTTGGGTGATATTCGAAGTAGTCAGGGGTCTACGCAGTGCCATCGGCGCAGTTTGACTGTGACTGCAAATAGCAATACGTTTTCCCTTCCACTTTTCTTCAATAACCCAACAGGCAACTCTCAAGATAGCGAATATTTCTACTTGAAAAACATAAACATGAGAAGAAAACATAAACAAGAGAAAAGGCCCACCTGTCACTCGATGAACGCAGATAAACACCAGCTCCAGATCTAACATCTGTATTCAAGCCGTCCGTGAAGAAGATCTCGGAGTATCCACTCGTGCAGACATCTGGATCCTCTCAGTCACTTCTGCTCAAAAATATTACTTCGTATCTCCTCCCGAAGTCGAGGAAGAGCACTCGAGTGCCGAAGGCATAGTAAGAATCAGCGAGATCTCTCGCATCGAACCCCCCTAATACAGTAATGCCCCACATCGTCGGCAACACTCTGAGTTTGAATGTCGACATGATGCAGATTGAGACGCGTATCAAGCAGTAGTACTCATGGCACCACAGATACCTAGACACACAGTCCTTTGCAGCGTGATTTACTTCTTGCGAACATAAGTTAGCTTCACGATAGTTCACCACACCACGGATGCATACGTGATCATCGGTCTTATGAGTGCTATGTAGATCCACATAACTACACGAGGCTTTAGGCCCCATGTGGTGGCAAAAGCTCTCTTGCACAACCCGAAAGCATTTAAAGCACTAGTAAGCTTCACTTCCCCATAAATCTTCCAGAAAATTTTTTTCCCAGGATTACTCCAAAATATTTGACCATCTGAAAGTTGAAGAGTCTGTTAGGCCGTGCCTCGAACACCAACTGTCAATTAGATCCAATCTTTGTATCTGTCACGTAATTGCGTCTGGTCATTTTGACATTTCCACCAGGCAGTGCCGATACACACGATGATTTCATGTTCGGATTTTCACGCGAAACATCACATAACCTAACAGCAACTGATACAGATTTGATAGTGAGTTTTTCACACTCTATCGCAAGTATCGCACTAATTTATGTTTTCACAGTTCACTAGCACTTTTTCGCAGATCTCACTTTATTTTCACTTCACTCACTTTGACGAAACCCGTACAATTTACGTTTTCCCGCGGACGTCCCACAAGACTACGTGTATTTTTCGTTTAGCAGGAAGTTAATAAGCATACTCTCCAGAAGCTGTGATAGGACATCCATTTATCGCCTCCGTTCTCAAGACAGATCCAGCTTCGGCCAGCAACAATATCTGCGTCAACATGGCAAGTACCCACTTAGCTAAGACGCCATCTACGCCATGAGCTTTCGTAGCTTCCCATAGCTCTGCAGAGAGTGCGCAGTCAAAAACCCCTTCAATGTCCACAAATACCCGTATCGCATACTCTCCATTTGAGATCGCTTCCACAACTCTGAAAACCAGAGAATGAAGAGCTGACTCGCGTAATTTTCCTGTCTTGTACGCCTATTGCTCATCATTAAAGGGGTTAGGCTTAAGCACCTTAGTGCGTATGTGCCGTTCAACAAGTCTCTCCAGGCATTTCAAAATAAACGGAGTTAAGCTGATTGGCCTAAAATTCCTTGGATTCGAATAGTCATCTCTTCCCGATTAAGGTATAAAAACTACCTTAACCTGTGGCCAAGGTGACAGAACATACCCCGGGGCTTTCTCTTAAGTTTCTAAGTAAAGATTTCTCTTAAGTCTGTCTCCAAGTGGTCAACTGCTTCCCTTAGCATAACCGAATAGATGCCATCCAGGCCCGGCGATTTGAAATTTTCAAAGGAAATTTTCACAGTTGCATCTATGTGCTTTTCACTAGTCACCACAGATCTAGCTGTGTACAAGCTTTTCCTTCAGTCAGAGGGGCAGATGCTTTTTGCGTTTCAATCACCGGAGCGCTCAGAAAGTGAGTCCCGAATAAAGTCTGTAGAGACTCATTTTTGGACTTTGACATCTGATCGTTTTAGAGAGTGTACTTTAACAGATTAATCCTTTTCCAGTGCTTTGCAAAGTCTGTATTTCAGCTTAGTAGTTATTGAATTTATTCAGATCCCTCCTGTACGTCTTCTCAAAAGAAACACAATGTTAGTAAAAAGGTCCTTCAAAAGATGGTTACGTTGGGGCTTAGCGTTTCTGATGACAGTATTACAGGCAGAATATATTTCAGCCAAACAAGTCTTGGCAGTCACTGTCCAAAAAAGAATTTGCTCTAGGAGACATTGATAAGTGAGTAATATTTGATTGTGTGCGGTTGAGTTACGTTTCATTTAAAACTGACTATATTTGCGGTCGACTTGCATTCGCTCTTAAAAACTTTCTTTTCTTGCATCTTTTTAAGTAATTTTTTGTAGTACGATTTCGTTCCTTAAAAACTTGCAGAGTACCCTTTTTTTTACTATGAAATAAACATTTCACTGCATGTATAGTGAAATGTTTGGATAGTTGGTACTAATCATGGCATTCTTTCGATGCATGTCTTCCCTCACATTTTTGACATATTTTTTCGATTTATGTTTTCCCTATTTTTGGTGCGAAAAGCTCTGAATATTGAAATGAAATATTGAAATTAAAGAAAACCATACAAAATAAAGGAACTTAAATAGAATTTAAGAAAAATGTGCGAAATAATTGTACATATTCAAGTAGAATATGAACAATTCAAAAGTAGATAGAAAGATCCATAAGTGTTGAGATAGCGCACGGTCGCAGTCGGCTGCATTTTCGAATTTCCCTGCGAAGATCTAGCCAGATCCCCGAAAAGTTCCAATAATTATTGTCCTCATGAGGTTATAAAGTAGTTTATAGGGAGGTTATAATGTAATAGCAAAATGTTGAATTTCAAGCTGATACTCCATTTTAAAACAAAATATTCATTGGGACTTAAATTCAAGCATTGAATTTGCTCAATTGCGTAATAGCATAGTAAATTCATTAATGTTTTCTTTAAAAATGCTCAAAACCAATTGCAGTATCTAATATTATTTATTTATTCACAATTTAAACAAAATGATTCCAAAAATATTTCTCTTCAATATGTGACACATTTTTACTTCAACTGTGTTCACCAACAAAACAAATTTACGACATCATTTAAGCTGCACTACATTTAACACAATTCCATGCAGACAAACTCGCATCTAATGCATCATTGAAATTCACGCCCGGAAAGATCAATCAGCCTCCAGTCACACAAGTCGCTCCATTCGAATTAAGTAATAAATGCATCGGTGACAAACTAACTGTTAGGAAGTTGGAGATGACCTAAATCGAACATTCCAATTGAGCTCATGAATATCTATGTGTATTGCTTCGCTTTACATATTTAAATTAATAGATCGGGAGTTCTTGGGGGAAGAATGCTCAGTCGTAGCGAGTTTGGAGGTAATAATGCATTGCAAAGATTGCATTTTTTGGAATTTGATTTCAAAGTCGAAGCAAAATAAAAGCGCGAATAACTGAAAAGAACTAAAAAATAATCTTTATTTTGAAGTCTAGTTATACCTTAAAAATTGTCAATTTCAATCAAAATTCACATAAATTGTAAAGACTGAGACAAAAAGTCTTATTTTCACGCCTTACTTGTTCAGCATATCATTCAGGCATTACACAACTCCAAGCAACGTAATAACACAGCTTTCTTACACTTTTCAATGTAAATTTAATTTTAACTCCAGCGAAAACAGAGCGACGGTGTGCAGGAATACATAAATTGCAAGAGACACGGAAACATAAGAAACGTATCGAATTTCAAAACGATCTTCACGCCTGTCATTTCTCTGACGCATTTCGGTCTGTGCGAATAACTGCAAGCCTTGAGTTCCACAGTTGCACAGCAATGCCACACTTATTTATTGTCATCGTCCAGTGCAAATCGGATCATGCAATTTGTCGCAGTATCTGTCGAATAATCGGATCGCGAGTCTTTACTCGATCCCGAATCTAGATAAATTGGCACTACTTGTACACCTGAGCCCGACTTAAACCTGATTATTGTTATCTGGACAATCGACGATATCTACGGAAATGGTATAAGGAGCAGAATTTGTGAATAAAATATTAGCGTGGGTATGAGCAGCTATTTGTGCAGTCTGATCTGAAATTGAACGAAAAACAGTGTTAAATTGTCAAAGCAATGGAAAAATCAAGAATGTGAGCTAGGCTGACATGGAAAACTTGCTTGCTGCGCATTCCCGACGTCGTCGTCGCAAGAGTAGCGTTGATATTTTGCAAGTAGGACTGGTGTAGTTTTCTGGTTATATCGATCTCAGCGTCAAAAGGCAATTTGAACTACTGCGTCACCAAGTTTATTACCTTCTTGCACATGCTAGGTGTTCACATTTAATCTCGTTCGCCCACATATTATGCACATCTGATTATATTGTTACCCACTCGCTCGAAGGCATTCCGCGCAACCGTGCTCCCACGTGTGCATTGATACGCAAACGTATGTACTTGTTGTTGCGATGATTGAAAATCTGTAAATGGACGGTGGCGGTATCACGAAAAGATACACTTTATTCGAAGATTGCTGTAGGTCGACACTTAATTTTCCGCAATTTTATGAAGTAATCTATATTCAAATACAAGACGATTGATTGGCGGAAGGGACGAAGATTTTGAGTTTTTTCATTAGCTTCTTTCCTAGGTTTATAGTTTTTTTTTTTTTTAATAGGTGTGGTAAAACTTACGATTGGTATAAGCAAAGCAAAAATTAGCATTGCAATTCAGCTGCTACTGGTAAATTCCTCATAAATAAAATTAGCTTTTAGCATTAATGTCATCAAAAACTACAATCTACATTTCCATTCTTTTGATGAGCTTACGAACCACAATCCAGCACTCAATTGCAATTGCCTCATCGAAACAATCTACCGCTCAAACATACAGTAACATTGATCTGGAATTACGTGAAATGGTAGAATCATAAACCTAATCATTTTTTATAAATTAGTCATTTCAGAAGCAATAAAGCAGGTGATATCCTTCCGACGGAATCAAATGAAATCTTGATTGATGTCTCGAACTTTTGACTATCAAAAATCATTCTCTGTAGTCGCGTACTGCAACCAGGATTCTTCGTTTTTCTACCTAATTACACGAAATAAAAAACAGGAAATAATGATAGCTCTTGCATAAAAACTTACTAATCAGTTTTCCAGGAATGTTTCTTGTTTTTTTAAGTATGAACCATTATTTTGCTTCTGATCGAAGCCAAGATAAACTTATTAATCGCAAAAGATACTCAAGCGAAAATTCCCTATTGCTTTGCCAAGATTTTACCATTATTCTTGATTTGTTGGCTAAAACTTTTCAGTCAGTTAAACTTTATGTAAGTACCAAGGTCTTGCATCAAATCCGCTAGATAATCGTAGACAACTTTAATTTTTATGAACGCACTCAGAAATTAAATCATATTCAACACTGGCCTTTTCAAAATCTAAAGCAATATGTTTTTTTTTTGTTAGTTTTGCGTGTAGCTAATCGTTTGGTACCCGAAAAATCTGCATTTCAGCCAATCCGTGAAGTTGATTGCAGGTATATATGGTGGTTTTACGAATGATGAACTACTATTATTTAATTAATTATTGAAGCTGAATAGTTTTGAAATTTTCTATTTTTAACTTCGAAATCACCTGAAAAAAATATTTGCGAACTTACTTGCCAATAAACCCACGCTGGGCGCTATAAAATGTAATGATTTTTTTGTGACAGAAATTGAGTAAAAAAGGTGAACATAACAAAACACAGGAAATGCGAAAGAAAAACACAGGAAATGCGAAACAAACCATCGGGATAAACATTTTCTTTAGTTCTAGGTCATACATCAAATGATTGACAGATTGTCGAGTAAAAATAAAAGTCTAAATCTGCATGTATACAAAAAATACTCAATTTCATCAGAAAATTGATCCATTTCCTGTTAAATCTTGAGTTCATTGTTTCACGTCTTAAGTGAATCTCCATCTACGCAATTGTTTTATGAGTCTTGTGAATATCCTCAGACTACAGTGCATTTTCGGCAAGTCGATGGATGCGTTTGGTGATAGATACATAGCAGTTTGCTGCTATAGAAGATACAGACCAGTGCTGGTCTGACCTTTGCCCAAGTAGTTTATTAAAATGACTCCTCGACATTTTCAAAAACACAGACAGCATGTCATCCCCAGCAGATTTCTCTACCTAAGTCTTTTTGCGAGGTGAGGCGCTGTGCTTCCAATTGAAAATTCTACAATGATAGATGTGGTCCCATGGCAGTGGTACCATGTTGAAAAAGCACTAAGAAAAATCTGCTTTTTGGTCTATAAATTCCGATCTGAAATAATTTAGCTGAACCTCACCTTAGCCAAGTTTGACAAAAGTTTGGTTGGTAAATTAGAATATACCTGCCAACTATGGTAATATTTGTTTATTGAATTTTGAAAATCTGCGCAGCAAAATAAAGGTTTCTGCTCTTTTTCAGCTTTTTGACCGGTATGGTCATGAAATAAAAACGAAATTCATAAAGCAAAAGGACCTTATTATAGTCCAAATGTGGTAGGAATTTGGTTGAAAAATCATCCTACTATGGTAGTTTTTGTAATTTTTTGCCATTTCTTTACTAGGCTATGCTATCGTGAAATGTTCAAACTGCAATTATATTTTAGTGGCAATAGACACAAAATATTAAGATTTCGAATGTTTGAAAGGTTATGCGGGTGGTAACCCTAAATTTCTTTGTACCCCTATAATTTCCAATGCAATCATCGGATCGAAACAAATCCACAGAATGGGTTGGCTTCAATGTGAAGCAGATTTGGTTTACGTTTGACTTTGGTGCTAGCAGAGGGTTATCAGCACCAGTCATTATTTTATAAGAAATATATTCGAAAGTGAAGCAATGCCAATTGACTTAGCTTTTGAGTTAGCCGAAGCTTCTACTGTTCAAAGCTTGATATGTGGTTATTTTGTCCATATTCAAATTCGTAATAAAGACTCTTTATTGTCATTGCGCATGTCAACAGACAGAAAGATATAAGAAAATAAATAATAAAATGCATGAGGAAAGTTTTGGGAAAGTGAATAAAATCGAGTGACCTATTACTTGGAGACATCTAACATGTACCCTGGTTGAAAGAACGCTGGCTTCTAGTGTTTTGAGCCCATGGTTCGAATCTAGGCACGGAAGTGGGACAACGCACTGAGCTTGAAGTTAATTTAGCTCCAAGTATGTAGTAGGAAAATCGGCACCCGTTTGAGTTTCGGTCTAAATTCGTCGAAAACGGGTGTTGGGCACCAGGCACTCACCCCAAGAAATGGATCTTCAACCGTTGAGTGTGGTTCGGCTCACAGGCATATTCAAATTAAACGTGGTACCGTACAGACTCAGTCGGGAGAAACCACTGCATCTGCTCCCACCCCTTCTGTTCTATAGATATTCTTCTACGACTATATATGTAGCCGCGAAGACAGAAAATTTCGCAAATATCCTACTCTAACTCTTCCCCATACCGGAAATAGTAAAGTATAATCATGAATTTCCGCTTAACTTGGCTTTCCTCTTCATCACGACTCAGTTCGTATACTTGTTACCAGTTGCTTACCAAGCTTAAGCATGCTGGAGCACTGCTGGAACATTAGACTCCATTCGGTGATGCTCCAGCAGTGCCAGGAAGGCACAGATAAGTCCAGATGGATATCTCTCTTTTGTTCTACGAAACCCCATTTGCTTTGCTTGCTCTCGCCTAAATACTAACTTCAACTTCGCGCCTTTACTGAGTTCAAATCCCAAGATAGTGATCTTTATTTTTTACAGTTCAAGATTCATATGTGAAGTCCTTTTTAGAGGGGATGAGATGTTGCTTTTATTTGTACTATTCCTTGGCACAAGATTTAAAATGCATGTGATAAAAATTTCCCTAAGTCAAAGCTCGAGAAGCTCTAGTTGAAAAATACTTGGCTGGAATAATTGCAAGTGAGACAGGAGAAAGTTCTTGGAGTTTTTTTTTCTACGATAATGCCAAAGCTCAGAGAATAACTCTTTGGAGCGATTGTTTAGCTATGGCGTTAGGGCGACACACATGAAAGAAGTCGATATCAATTATTCCATTATTTTTTAAATGCCACTGACGCACTAGTGTTATGCCAAGTAGCCACTAAAGCTTTAATGTAACACTTAATTAATGGAACACTGGTGGCGACCTAAGCCACCGACCCTTCTCAACGATAGGACTTTTCTGGCGAGAACAGTGCATGAGTTTGCGGCAACAGATCAAATCGGGATCGATAACCATGGAGGAAACCAAGCGAGCGTGTAATGTCTCGATATCACATAGGAGATCACCTCCTGGGAAACAACCGATTTATTGAAAGACCGAAAAGATAGTGGAACTGAGGCGAGAAGCTTTAGCGTTCAGGCGTAGGACTTAACGATCTCTCCGTAGAGCAGAAGCATCCCAAACATCCACAGGAAGAAAAATAAAGAGAGCGAAAAAAGAGCCTGTCCTAATCAAGCTCCCGGTACCACGCTTCATACGACTTATGTGTATTGAAATTCACCTACCTCTTAAACTAATGGCCATTCCATTCTAAAACTTTTATGATAAAATAAGAATACTTTAAGCTTTGTTTTGTTATAAAAATAAAAAAAATCAACCTGGGCCAAATTATTCAAAAAACGAGTTGAAATGGTTATTTCCGGTTTCAAACAAATTTTTACTTTCGGTTTTCAAATCTAATTTCAAAATTAAAAAGAACAGTTGATTTTCTACACCAATCCGTATTTTTGAGGTTTTTCAGATTTTTTTTTTAATCCTAGAATCCGCTTCCAAGAAATCCTTTCATCAATTTCATCCATTTTTCAGAAGTTCATAACTCGGCAACTAAACCTCATAGAAACCAAAAATTGTGTATCCACGTTCTTATCCTCTAGAAGTACCATTATGCGCATAGTATGATGAAACTATTCATTCAGTGCTATTAAAATTTGTCCATTAGCAACTTTGTTTCAATCCAGAACATTTTTTTTTTTCATAAATGTTCATACGATTGTAGTTGCTATTTAAAAAAATCAATTAAAACCAACGATTATTCTGTTGATTTGTACTATTACCCATACCTTAAACAAAAATTATAGTTTTGTAAAATTTTCACACGGTCTCTCTATCGCTTGCCCATTGGTCCATCATCAGCATACCATCACAGTAGAACCTTTACCAGTCAGTCAGTTGTCCGGATCGACTATCATTTACTCAACGCTTGATTAATAGAGAATCGTGGTAGATTTAGTGCAATTGTCCACATAATTTCGTTATGGTTGCAGATCCATTGAACAATCTTCATTCACGTTTCGCCACGAGGCACACGATACTTAACATTACTGAGCTGAGACTCTGTCCATGCACTATTCGAAGATGAATGTTCAAGCAAGTAAAAGTGAGCAATTGAGAAGACGAATCAGGAAAAATGTCTTTTTTGTCGTTGTTTGGGTATTCTTATTATATGATGGGAATGTATAATTTGACTGTTAGTAGTATTGTATAAGGAAAAGATCAGTGATGTTTATTTGATGCTGATTTTGAATGCTTTCATTTGTTTATACAGATGTTTAATTTTTTCATGCCATATTTAAACATTTTTACAACTTTACAAACAAATAAATTTTTGAAAAATTCATATAAACTTATTAAAAAAACTATTTCATAAATCCACAACACAATTCATTGAAGCATAAATTAAATAAATTGTTATTTCATTCAGTACATTTAAAAAAAAATTAAATTAGAATTACAACATATTAATTGCTTTTAGCTTTCAAATGAAATTTACTGAGTTCATCGCTAAGTTTTAAACAAATTTAGATTTCCTCAAAGCATATTGCAGACAATTTATTCCGTCTTGAACGTCAACTGATGCATAGACATGTGATGCAATAACTCTTTTCATTCACAAAGAAATGTTTTCCATTGCTTGAACACTATCCATATACTTCAGAGACTTCAAAGTCACTTTGAAAACAATACTAGACATGGAAACGTTTATTACACCTCTATTCTTTTCTGCTATTTATGCTAATCAAGAAGTCTTCCGTCTTCAGATAAGAGAATGCAACCTTCGTAATGGATATACGTATGTATATTTTATTTTCTTCGTACGTAATGAAGACTCTAATGTATTTATATGGAACAAAAAAGTATCAAACGGTCACTAAAGATCGTATTGTCGAAAATCCCATGAAGCTCAATTGAATGCGATGTACATGTTAATACACTGTTGATGCGATGTGTGGATTAAAAAAGGTGATTCGATACAGACGAGAGTGAAAAATGAACAATAGAGGCTAAGAAATGCCAAAACAAAAGAGATTTTTGTGGTTTACCTGAAAGTGTTAAAAAGAATAATGAACAGGTGCTCAAATATTTCTTTAAATATTTCAAAATTCCATCTGAAAATATTTAAAAAAAAAAAAAACTAATGCAATTAAACAAATCATAAAATATTTCAAATCACTCATCGTATTTATTATTTCACAATACATTCAAACGAAATACGTCTCGCTATTATGAACTTATTAATGTTTACTTTCATAACTTCGCCCTCTGAAAATTGATTCACATCTCATTCATAATGCTATTTCCCACAACTCTCCCGACAAAACGCTTCATATCTTAAATTCAAATTCCACTAAACGATATGACTAATTGTTTTAAGATAGCATTCATCACAGTTTTGCAACATAACTCTTTAAATATTCTACACCACACTCTTATTAATCGTATCACCATGGGATTTGAGCTTTTGTATATACTCTTAATGGTTTAGATACTGAAACCTCCAAGAAGTGATTAATTTCATTCAGAAAACCGAGTGGCACACTTTATGTCGTATTTGGCTTTGGTTAGGCGAATTGAAATGATCGCAAGCACCGAAAGTGCGTGGATGTTACTGCCTATTGTTGTGTAACACGTAATAGAATGAATAAGATATTTTGAGAGTTAGAAATTGAAATTGGTAGTGGGCGAGGACAATGATAGACAATTCAAGGCGCATCACTTCAAATGACCTTGTAATGACGATAGATCATGTCTCGTAAGCGACGGTGATGATGTGATATTGTACTATTAGGACTGAATGGTCTAGGTTGGTATTACAATTTCATTTTTTAGAAGACATTCTGCTGTACAAAATCATGGCACTAGCAAGGTCTGAGCACTAGCAAGCCCATGGTCTTGTACACTCCCCGCCGTAATCTTCATCCCTACGGTCCCGGTCGAAAAATTTTCCCCTACGCCCCCAGCCGTAACCTTATTCCTTACGTTCCCGGCCGAAAACATTTCCCCCTACGCTCCCAGCCGTAACCTTCCCCCCTACGCTCCCGGCCGAAAACATAATGGACTCTATTCTGAGAGTCACCTCACGTGACGAATGAAGTGACTCTTTTGATTTCGTATTCTGAGAGTCACGTGAGGTGACTTCATCTCACCTCAAGTGACATTTTCGATCTGTCGGCTATTCCAAGAGTCACGTGAACTGACGAGAGTCACGTGAAGTGAGATATTCGGTCACTCGATAATATCAAGTGACTGTGGACAGAAGTGATATAAATTGATATTTTGAATAAAACAAAGAAGGATTTTGACGAAATTTGGATCGTGAATCATGAAAAAAAGTAAAAAAATCTTATTTTGAAGATAATTATATATTTTTATTTGAATAATGCGTCTAAACTCGACTACGTGTTCGCCATAGTCGTTAGACAATTTTCCTGATAAATGTTTGGCTCGTATGCTTGTGTTTTATGTTTGATTGGTTGTTTTTCTATAATGTGTCCTCTAGTGTCTTCTCGCGTTTTTACTAATGTTCGAAGAAGAACATTAGTATTAAAATCACTTTGGCCAAAAATTGATATTTCTATATATATATATATATATATATATATATATATATATATATATATATATATATATATATATATATATATATATATATATATATATATATATATATATATATATATATATATATATATATATATATATATGTATATATATATATATATATATATATATATATATATATATATATATATATATATCAAAAAATTTCAGTGAAAAAATCTCAGGAACGCGCCATCCGATTGAACTGAAATTTTTAGGACACATTGGTGTATATGCAGAATAGTGCCAGGTCTCAGAAAAAGTTAAAAATCTTTAACCCATTAGCGCCGGCGGCCGTTTTAGTGATATTTTTAATATACCTATTATTCCGTACACAAATAAGTTTTGCAAAAATAAAGTTAACAAAATAAATTTCGAACGTGTTTTACATGTGAATCGGATAATGTTTTGGAATTTTTTTAACCCCATGTGTGCACTGGGTGCCTAAAAAGAGAACGGGAAGAATTGAAAATTTTTAGATTGCGATAACTTTTGACAGAGCTATTCAATCATTACCAAATTTTCAGAACATATTGATATTATTTAGTTGTAAATTCGTGTAGCTTTTGATGAGCGTGCTGGCAACCCTAAAGCTAAGGCAGGCACTGAAAGTGAAAACCTCCAAATTATCGTCTCTCTTGAAAAAATGCCGCTTTTTCAAAAAAAAGCCACTCATATGTAAATTTCGTGCTTTTTTTACATAGAGCAAAAAAAAATTTGATATGGTATAACGGGCACGCCTGGTAACCCTTGACCAATTTACCTATATTTTTAGCATCAAAAACTTCTGTTCACGGAAACTCACGATCAAATCAGCAGAATTAATTGAAATTTGCAGAATGTATTGGTCATAAATAGGACCAGGTCTGATAGAAGTAATTTTGAAATGCGGGCGATTCTGTGCCAGTGGTGCCATCTTGAAAAATCACTAAAAAAGATAACTGCCCTATAAATTCTGATTGAATCGTTCGATTTCGACGAAATTCACACAGTAGCTGGACCTTATTTCAAACCACGTTTGGTAGAAATTTGGTTGAAAAATTCGGTTGGAGCTGCCAGCTATGATAATTTCGGTGTCTTAAATTTGAAAAAATAAAAATTTGGAAGTGAAAACATTCAAATCATCGAATATCCTAAAAATGTCCGTTTCTTACAATAAAACCAATCAGTATACAAATCTTATGCTTTATCTACACGTTCAAAGTAAAACTTTGGAAATATCATGTCGGACAAGAACGGTAACCCTTTCCCAGTTAATCTATATTTTTAGCATCAAAAACTTCTGTTCACGGGAATTCACGAACCAATAATCAGATATCATTGAAATTTACATAATGCATTGGACTTAAGTAGAACCAAGTCTGATAGAAGCGATTTTAAATTGTGGGCAACTCTGTGCCAGCGGTGCCATCTTGAAAAATTACAAAGAAAAAAAACTGCTTTTTGCCCTATGAAATGTGAATTAGTAACCAGATTTTCATGACACAGTAGCTGCTTGACACAGTAGCTGCACCTTACTCTAAACTCTGTTTGATAGAAATTTGGTTGAAAAATTCGATTGGTGCTGCCAGCTATGGTAATTTTTGTGTCTTTGGTTTTGAAAGTTCTCTCAGGAAAATAAAACTTTTTGCCCTTTAACTTCCAGTGCAGTCATGAAATCAATACGAATTTCATACAATTAATGGAACCTATTATAAGCATTATTCAGGCCAAATTTGGTTGAAAAGCCTCGATAGAGTTGCCAGCTATTGTTGGTTTTGTGTTTGTTTGCAATATCTTTATTAAGGGGTTAGTCCACTGTTAAACTGCTCAAAATGAACTTTTTTTTTAAACAGCTACCAACAAAAAACTATTCAAGATATCGATTTGAAATTTTACACACATCTTTGTTGAAGCTAAGAATTAACATTTTCATTAGAAAAAATTATTAGAAAACAAAATGGCGGCCGCCCCAATGAATCGCCGCAGCACCGCCGAAAAAAAAAAGCAAATTGCGCCTCGTAAATTCCTGGACAAAATAAGCGTCTGTGAACAAATTACCAAAAAGGTTCCATTAGTTTTGAGTATAAAGGACTGCACGGGCCTAAATTTAGAACAAAAAAATTTTTTTTGACGATCTGGGAAACATTTTTTTGATTAAAAAAATTTTTTTTATTAATTTTTTTGATTCAAAAGTATACCACATTTTTTTTAATCGCTTTAGGGCTCTAAATTTAGGCCCGTGCAGTCCTTTATACTAAAAACTAATGAAATATTATTGATAATTTGTTCACAGATGCTTATTTTGTCCAGGAATTTACGAGGCGCAATTCACTTTTTTTTTTCGGCGGTGCTGCGGCGATCCATTGGGGTGGCCGCCATTTTGTTTTCTAATAATTTTTTCCAATGAAAATGTTAACTCTTAACTTCAATAAAGATGCATGTAAAATTTCAAATCGATATCTTGAATAGTATTTTTTTTGGTAGCTGTTTAAAAAAAAGTTCATTTGGAGCAGTTTAACAGTGGACTAACCCCTTAAGCAGTTTTATCGTAGAATTTTCAATTTGTAATGATATTATAGTGACAATAAACAGCAAATATTAAGCTTTCGATTATTTGAAAAAAACTCGCTGCAGGTAACCCTAAATTTCTTTATACTCCTATAACTTCGAATGTAATATAACAACGTGAAGCAGATGTGATATATTCTTGGCTTTGATACTGGCGAAAGGTTGCCAGCACGAGTCAGTTGTGCTACTTTTGTATCAATAAATGCTTACAGTTAGTATTCATACCGGAAACATTTACAATGAAAATAAATAACCGATGTTTCAATTCCCTAAGTTCTGCAAATTTTTCGGATCGCAGCCCCAAACACCAACTTCAGTTACAGTGCTGCAGGCACTGAGCATTTTCTTCATTGATGTTATATGAGATGCTGCTTTCAAAGTTTGGTGAAATAAGCAACTGATAACGAATATAATTAACAAGTGTTTTTCTTTCATAAACTTTGAAACCCATGCCAGTGGTAATATCTGAAACCTTCTACCATATGAGTTATAATGCATTCTTGAGACCAAAGTAAAACGTGGCATTTGAAACAGTTGGGCCGTAATAAGCAGCTCATGTCGTGGAATATACACTCAAAACCTGCACGATTCTGCTAGCGGTTCAGGTGCGCTAGAGTTTTTTATGTTGTGTTTTTCTTGAATTTTTGATTTTGATTAGGTCAAAAGTAACCAACAGGCGACAATTCGAAGGCCTTACTGAACTGATGGAGAGTCATCCACGAAGCTTGAAGCAGCACAGCGAACACATAAAAACCACTTTTAATATTCACCAAAACTTTTTTCTAATCACTATATTTTTAATCTTGTATAGCAAGTTTTAGTATACCTGGTATATTTGTAAAACCCTCCTCTTTTTTTGACTAATCCTTTGCTTATCCCTCGGAATTTCCTGTTTGCGTTCGATTTTCCTTACGTCCATGTGAACTTTAATTTTTTTATCTACTCCCTTCAAAGTAAGCCGCACTTGTGATATACAGGGAGGGAAAGTTTGTGCGCGCCAACGATGCGGTGTTCCCAAGCCGTCTCCCATCTAAGTGCTGACTGCGCCCAACACTGCTTAACTTCGGTGATCAAACAAAAACGGGTCGATGTCAGTTTGCTATGGACGTGGTAAATTTCAAACGTCAATGTTCATGCGTTGCCATTCAAACATAAATTAGTAGTCACCTCACCTAGAGTCACGTGAAGTGGTGACGTGACCGGTTCGTAGGTGACGTGACTTTCGAAGTAACGAGAGATCTCACGTGAGGTGACTCTAGGAATAGGGCTCAATATTTTCGACCGGGAGCGTAGGGACGTAGGGGGAATGTTAATGGTTAGGGGCGTAGGTTGAAATGTTTCCGTCCAGAAGCGTAAGGGGAATGTTACGGCTGGCGACGTAGGGGGAATCTTTCGGCCGGAAGCATAGAAGGGAAGGTTACGGCTGGGGGCATAGGGGGGAATGTTTTCGGCCGGCAGCGCAGTTGGGAAAGTTAGGGCTGGGGACGCAGGGAGAAATGCTTTCGGACGGGTGCTTTGGGGGAGACTCTAAATGGGTTTTAGTATGACAACTTTGCTTGGGTTAGAATATTGCTTTCGGAAAAATTTCATCTTGATTTCAACCGATAAATATCAAATTTTTAGTTGGCTTAATGAATATATAAGTCTGTTTGACCGTAACAGCAAATACTTAGATTCAAAGTAATAAAAACATCGTTCCAAGCCAACGATAATAGGAAAAATAATTGGCTGTTTTTATATCTAAATTTATTTGTGGATTGACATATAGTATATATTATTAACATAAGATTTTATGGATGAATTCAAGTGCGATTTTTCGTGCAATTCTGCGATTTGCCATCCGTTTTTTTCTTGCAATTTGTCATGTGATTTTCTGCGCAATATTTTCTCTTTTCCGATTTTTCATGCTATTCAGTACGTATTTCAGCGCAAGTTTTCATGCAACTTTATTTCAGACAATTTTCTCCCATTTTCTGTGATTTTTTCCTTGTAGCTTTACCCGCACTTACCCGTGTAATTTTTCATAATTTTTTAATGCTCTATTTTATTCTATGTTCGATGCAATTAGCATCGATGCAATTTTTCACGTGTTTTTTCCGCACAATTTTTTATGCGATATACCTGGCAATTTTTCGTGAAATTTGGCTTGCGTTGTTTTCATGCAACTTTTCGTGATATTTGTTATTGGCCTTGCCACGAAACTTTTCGTACTATTTTCCATTCAATTACCGGGCAATATATCATTAGTTTTTTTCCGTGTATATTTTTTCTTTACAATGCTTCACACAATTTTGGAAAACTCCTTGTTATTTTTCGTAAAAATTTTTGCGCGGAAAATAGTCAGAGCAAATTTTCATGTAATTTTAGTTGCAATATTCCATGCTACTTTTCATTCAAACTCATGCAATTTTTCTTACTATTTTTCATGCATCTTTTCACAGCATTTCCCTTGTAAGCTTTCTTACGATCTCCTTATCAATTTTCATGCAATTTTCCGTCTAACAGCCTGCGATTTTTCATGCAACGTTTTTTGGAATTTGCTGTGAAATTTTTTAGACACAACTATCCGTGCAATTTTTTTTAATGCAACTTTCAAGCAATATTCTATTCAACTTTCCATGTGAAATTACGTGAAATTTTTCATGTGTTTGTGTCATTTAGGTTTGTTTATTTTCTATTTGCTAGTTGTTCAACTATAAAAATAGTATATTCAAATGGTAATTCAATTATTATATTACTATTATATATAGTTGCTTGAAAGATGGTTCTTTTCCAATGCTACGAACAATGTTTAAATGAAGTTGATGATAGCAGATAAGCTTCTACAGCAAATCTGCCCACTTTGATATCAACAAACGGCCAAACATAAACACAGAGAAATGGTTAATTGAATAATTTGCTTACTTGTACCTCCCACATTGGGCGCACACTATTTATTTTAATGTTTATATCATTTTATCAACGCATTTTCTCTCAACAAATTAAAACCATTATTTAAGACAAGCCTTATCGATTAAGCAATGATATTCCCTAAAAAAAACTAAAACTTCTGCAGATAAAACAATTAAAGCTTTAAGATATACCCAGTTCAATGTAATTGAAGAAAATTTCTCATTGTTTTTGAACCTCCCGATTAAGTCCATGAAAACAAACTTAAGATACTCGTACTGAGTATCTATATCTTCCAAGGCACGTTCCAAAACCACAATAAACCAAAAGAGCGCCAACAACTTAGAGCTTACAGGGAGCATGCCGGTCTGTTCCATTCGAACTCTACCATAGAACGCGGCATGATCTGACTGTTTTCCAGTTGGATCACATGAAAATGGAATCCAACCCCGGTCATATTTTCTCATGGTACCAACGCTTTGCTCCACAGGCTTGCCTTTTCGTTTCCGTTTCATGCTTCATTCAGACACTGTCGCCGCAACCGAAGTATCTTTCAGTCGAAATCTGAGCTCTGGTCGCGATCACACGTCTCACAAATCACATTCAAATCCGAGTGATCTTCAAAGACGTTGGCGCGGCGATCATCGTGCAATTCGATCAAAGAACGGGCTTTCAGCGTGTGACAGCAGCAGACAGCATCGGTTGCGAAGACGTTGGACCACGAAAAAAAAGTTGTCCTTTTCGCAAAAAGTAGCAAAGTCATCGTGTATCTGTCGCGGGCGTTGATCGTATTAGCGGTAATCGGTCAGTTCTTGAATGAATCAAATGAATTGTATTTCAATTTTGATTTAAGATCGATTGAAGAACGGGCGGACGTGGACAAGTGCGCATAAATCAAGTGGTGGTTTTAAAATCGTTTGGCGGTTGGTGATGTTTGTTTTTTCAATTGTTCAGAATATTAGCTTGGATTTAAAGAGCTTGCTAGATTATTTTGTAGTTTGAATAATCTTGTGCTTTGAGATCAATGCAAATATCGGATAAATGTTAATATAATTTTTTATTGAATGTTTCTCTTTCGGGCAATTGGTTAAAACAATAGTTTATCGTAAATAAAGTTGTATCATTGAGATTGTGTTAGTTAAATAAAATCTCGTCACTAGCTTAATTGTTGTTTAACAAAAATTCAGTATAATTCAATACGTGATCTTGAACTTGTTTTTCCAACCAAATCTAATTTGCAACTGACCGCAAGAACTCACAATTACAATCTTGACTCGAATCAATTTTAAAATAAAACAAACAAGCCTCATCAAATATTCCATTTAAAACCACAAGCCATACACTCATTTCGAATGTAAAGAAAAAAAATTAACTGATTTTCGAAGCACAATAATCTCAAACTATAAAAATAACACCCTGCAAACGATTTTGTGCATCCAAAACGACATTCCTGAGTGTTCAACCAATATCTGACTCTAACGCCTCCTAACTATGATCGTTTGTTGCTTGTATCTTTTGTTGGTTTTCACAGAGCATTTAGCAATCGATGTGGGCTTAGAATCGATTATCGTCCTCATACGCGCAAATGATGAATGCTAGTGTTTTGTGCTAATTGAACGTGCTAAACGGACGATATTAAGAGTTTTTAATGGTGTTTCGTTTGGTTGTCGACGGCTGTTCAGATTCCGAAGCAACTGAGCAAAGTATTTAGGCGTTGTTATTGTTTTGTGTTGTGTGGCAAAGAAACTTTTGGACGTAGCTGTGAAATTGAGTGTAAAACTAGGGCTTAATGGACGGTTAGTTTGAGGGACTATTTTACGACTTTGAATAGATTTCTGAAATATTTTCTTCGATCAGTAACTGTGTTTAGTGTTTAGCGAAAAGAAATTAGCTGAAAAGTGTTTATTGTGTTCTATAAATGTTGTCAAATCAACGATGAATAATCATGGCATGTGTTGTGAAAATTGTGTACAGTTAAAATAATAGATGTGATAATTTATATCAAGGAAAAGATTGCAAACGTCATCTGCAATTTGATTTTTTTTTATATCGTAACATAGATGTGAAATCAATATTTGGATAAATATTTTGATCTAAAATGCGTGTTCAAGCCTACTTTAATCGAAGTTCATAAAGTTCATTTTTTTTATCCATTTATATAAGATCAGATAAGATTTACATTTATATTATTCCCTACCCCTTGATTGATTTTCGAGATGACACTTCGTGCATTGTAGTCAAAATTATAAACCTCCTTAGTAATGGGGAGTGGAATTTTGACTGTATTTCTTTTTGTAAGTTAGAAAATGCCTGTTTTCAATTACCCCAGATAATTAACCTGATTAAATTAAAAAAAAATAAATAGCTAACTTTGTTTTACGTTCACACTTCTTTGAAAATTGAAGACTGTTTGCGTCTATCTTCTTCGATATTTGGACTTGGTAGAATGGCTTGACCTCCTTCAGATAAATTGAAAAATGGTCGTTCTCCACGATAGTAAATAGTTTTTTTTGCCTATTTTCACACTTTTCAGGCCAGTTACTTTGACTTGCTTGGGATACTTCGTCAACAGGACACACATAATGGAACCGGGTCTTGTGTCGCGCACCTCTCAATATTTCAACTAATATATGCACTATATGTTGGATGCTAGCGTTAGCGGCCTCCGTGTAGGTGACCTCTTCCAACTGTTGGCTTTCAAGATCTTTAAGATAAGCACCGAGGTCTTCATCATCGTCCGATACCAGGTTTCTTGGATCTAGGTGTTCGTCTTCGCTATCACTATCATCTTCCATTTTCCCTTCTTTGCCCGTCGCTCTGATCAGTTTCTTCTGCACGTCATTCTTTCCTGGATTCTCGCTTTTCTTGGCACTTTTACTTTTTGATGGCTTTTTCGTCTTCTTATTCGCCTCAGCTTCCTTTAAACTTTCAAAAATTTCAGTGGTTGGAAGCACTTCTCCATATGTATGGTGTTTCAAGCGTTCCTGTTCCCACTTTCTTAACAGGGCTTATCGAAGCTACAGTGTTCTTTGATATACTTTATGATAATATTTCCACCAAATTCCTGGCTTCATGCTCACTCGTTTTGTTAAGATTTAAATCTAAGACTATGTCGGCCTCATCATTAACAGAAAGAGTGATTTCTCCAAATCTGAAAAATCCATTGGCTACGATCACTTCATTCATAGCTGAAATGCAATTTGCATTATCAGCATTTTCAATCCTCATAGTGTGCTGAACATCTCTTCGCATTCGGTAACGAGGCTCAAACCGATTTCCTGACTGTGGCCAATAACTCAGCAAACTCTTTTCGTAAGACGTGTCGGGGCGTTGCCTATTTTGGTTTTTCCCTGGTTGATTAAACCCCTCTCTCATGCTGTGTTGACGGGTCCATAGTCACATTTATCTAGGGGCTGGAGACAATCAGTAAGAATAATACAGCTGTTATGCCGACTAGGTTATTTCTCATTCGAATTTCATTGACGTAAGGTGCAAACATCTTGTAGAACCAGTTGAAAAATGCAGCATCTTCCATCCAGCTATTATTCTGCAGTCGCTGGATTGGATATATGGTCTCGGGATATTATTTTTCAGACATCCAACAGAGCTGAACTGCCGCACCATTTCATACTATTAAATGATGTAGCATTGCACCTACGGGTGACGCACATGCTAGGACCGTAGTTGATTCACGTTCTGAGCCATCAGAGTCACGTTGAAGTACTGTCCCCTTTTCTCCTATGGCACTAAGGCGTGAAGGATCTCTTCCAAAACCAGCCTCGCCTTCATTGAATATCAGGCTTCCTCGGCGTTCTTCATCGATTCCGTATTATCCGTAGACCTTCTTAATAGTATCAAAAAACCCATACACTACAAATGGGTAAAATATGTATTTATTTATTTATTATTTATTTCAATCTATTTAAATCTATTACACAGCCCAGTTACAAAAATTGAAATGCTAGAAAGAGGCAAAAAAGACTAAATTAACAAAAATTGAAAATATTAAGTATATACATATTTGAAACTTCAACAAATTAAAGCAGTACACAAGCTAACGTGCAAAAAAGTGCAAAAACTTATAAATAATGACGCATTCCTCACCCAACACTCGGGAACTCTCTCAATGTCTTCACAATGTTGTCAAATCGTAACTCTCCAGCAATTTAGTTTCCATAATCAACAGAAGGGTGGTAGTGTCGTTTGTTTCTATTTACTCCATCTGACCCTATATGTTACAGTTAGTTTTTTTTCACAAATTATATTTCTAAAAGAATCAGCCGCTTGGTCACTTCGCAGTTCTTCGCATTTCCGGCTTGTTTCGGATTAACATCTTCCTACCGACAATCGCACTTTCACTCAGTCAATGTTAAAGTTTAGGCGGTTCGTAGCTGCTTTTTGAATAGTCTAGTCATTGCCGTAGCTCCAGAACGTACTCTTCTGTTATCTTCGAGTCTTCTACTGGTGTCCTAGATTTGGATCTAATGTGCCTTTTTCTATGACTTCCATCTAATGAGATTTCCCGTGCGGACCTGTGCACATATTTCTTTCAAAACACACTGCACTTTATTCCACATCAGCAAGTTTTCTATGCAAGGACTCTGACTGTATGTATTACACCTTGTTGCGGAGAAATGGCCACGCTTTTCACGTTTACGTACATGTGGAATTCTTTTGGTTTCATTCCGTGATAATTTTTGCATTCTGGTTGACATGCTAGTAGTACTTCCATTTTTCAGCCAGTTGATTTGTCGTTCTCCGAAATCCGCTCAAAAACTGTAAAGGCCTAGGAAGATTTTTTCGCTAAATACCCAATCACTGAGCTGTATCTGCTGAACAATCTCGTCATGAACTGATGTTGACTCACCAGTAGTCGTCCGAAGCACATATCATCTCCCGTTGCTAAGTCTCAAGGACTTAATCATATCTGCTCTCAAGGTTGACTTAGACTTCCCTTAAAGACTCAAATAATTTTCCCGAAAATACAGCCTGGTATGTGTGAAAGTTTTAGTGGTATCAGCTTTGCGAGCTAACCACTGCTCTTCGACTGTTGTATCTATTGACTTTGCTGCTGCTCTTTAAAAAGTAGTGGTCAATTTGGCATCCTTTACAGTACCTGAGCTTATATTTCCTACGATAATCACAACTCATCCTTTCCCTCCGCAGTTCCAATATACAAGAACTCCGCCAGCTGATGATGTTCCAAGACCAATTTTCTTTTGGCGCACACATTCCCGGCAGTGTCTCAGCTTCTATTATTTCCAACAATCACGTCTCAAATGCCTCCTTTTTTCGCACAATTCCAACATTGAGAGGCTCCACTCCTGGTCGATTTTTCGGTTAGTTCTGTTCTTTGGCACCGACATCACGGGCTCTAACGTTTCTTTGAGATGCCCGTTTGTCGGATTCCTAAATCAAATCATAGACCAAAAAGCTCTGTATCGTCCGCTTATCAATGGGATGAAGAGCCTCTTGAAGTTCCTCTTTATGCAAACCCTGGATGAAAGAGTCCTTCCCAGTTTAATTTGGATGTTTCGGATCTGACATAAGATAGGAGCTGTTGTCACGTTTCTTCTAGCTTATGGGTTCGCGTTCTTAGCTTTGAACGATGGTTGTGCCTCTTTCAAATGACTGTCACCGTACCGCATGTCAAAAGCATTTGTGAGGCTGAAATAACAGGAGTAACTTTAAACTAATATAGTCTGATGAGCTTTCGCTGCTACTCCTCTTAGCGACACCATTAATCTAGTCGTACGCTGCCGATGATTCAAATAATTGAATTCTGTTCCAGATATGATCTCAGAATATAGATTTCTTCTTTAACTTTTAGGAACTGCTGCTTAACTTCAATAGCTTGAGTGTCCAGTTGATGGCTCACACCTGCAGCTTGAGTTTCCAATTGCTACTGCGACTATTGCTTCACGTATGTTAACTATTGCTCGCCTTTTATTGCCTGCCGCTCTAACTGTTTCTTGATTCTTAATGCTTCTTATTCATAACTTGTTGGTCTAGTTTCTGATCGAACTTCATGGCTTGGTACTGCATATCAGAAGCCATTTTGACCAGAAAATCCATCATAGGATACTTTTCTACACTACTTTGTTCTTTCGTAGTGTTATCTTGACCCGTTTCCTCATCTAGAAATTCGAAGGTTTCCGAATCGATGCTCTCCGCTCTCAAACCCTCTCTTAGTCGTAATAACAGGGCTGGCTTATTTCCGGTTGTCAATAAATAATGTTTTCGGCACTCCATTTCCAACTTCGCCAACGATCGCTCGATTACCAACTTTAGCATTATTATTTATTTAAATCATGCATACAATTTCGCTGGTATTCTTAAGAGTGATTAGGTCCACAGCTTCTAATTCCTTTATTATTCTGCACTTTTTCACAAATTAACAGTTTCGAAAATCCGTTGAAAATTCATAATTGAACGCAAAAGAATTCCACTTCTGACACCAATTTTCGTATTTCCATTGTAATACCGTTCGTAGGCTCATGATTTCTTGCGTTTACAAATGTAAACAGTTTGTTTCATTGAAACTAAACACGCTTTTATTAAACTAGTAATTACAAAGCAATCTCGTGCAAGAAAATTTTCATGACTTTTATACTTAGATCTTCTAAGCATTTTACTGATATCTCCACCTGTGTACATCTGTTTTGCTCTTTTGTCCGCAGCATCCTTGAATATTGTTGTCAAATATGGTGCCCACATTTTCAGTACTTAATTGATGCGGTTGAATCTGTACAACGCAGGTTCACCCGCACTCTGCTTTTCAAATTCAATTTGACTTACTGTGGGTATAGTGCGAGACTTACCATGCTGCAAATTCCATCCCTGAAATCTCGTAGGCTGTTCTTCGATGAATGCCTTCTATTTAAACTACACCATCGACTTGTACCATCTGACCTCTGCAACCTGGTTTCCGTCCGTGTATTGGATCGGTCATGTAGATCAACTTTAACGTTTAATCTTCCATTTGCACGGGCTGATACATATTACTTTTCACCGCTGCTACGTTTACCTAGGCAGCATAACGAACTCAGACTTGGTTCCCTACCACCGACCTTGATGCTTTTCAAAAACATGTTAAAAGATAAAGTAATTACTTATTCTGTTTAATGCATGTTCATCTTGGCTAATTGTATATTTAAATTTTGGATTCTTATTTTCTATTGAATTATGATACTCTTGTTCGTTTTATATATATTTTTATTTATCATTGTCGTAATTGGACTTATCTGTTGTTATAGACATTAAATCAATAAATAAATCAATAAATAAATAAACCAATATCACTGTTTATCGCTCGACACGATTGTTCAAAACTGTCTTTTTCACTTCATGGAGGGACTATTATAGTCACCTGTCTAGTTTCTGACAATTCTTGAATATTTACCGCTCGGTTGCCAAGATGTTCTAGCCGCTTCTCCCTTGTTTGTTCGAATAAATGTCTCTCGATCCTTCTAGGTGCTGCAATTGTGTCCTGAGTGCATGTATATGTAACAATATTTTATTATATCCACAGATATGTTGCAATAATAGATATTACTGCAACTTGCAAATTACCTTTGAAATGTCGAGTTTATTCGATAAATTATTCTAAAAATCAGATCGATATTTAAATGAAAGATTCAATCATTAAAAATTTCAGTTTTATAAACATTATCAAAATATAAAGCTGCAATATATTACACAAAAAACCCTCCCTTTCAGCTGCAGGTGTACAAACTACAAAATTAATCTAGATTTTGTAACAAAACTTCCGCTTCGAATCAATTACTTAGAATCTCAAAATCAAAGTCTCTTTGAAGTGCTAACAATCACAATTGCAGCATTCAGTACTTGTGATTCTCTAACATAACGCGAAATACCTTGAGCATTATTTACCCACTAAATTTATGAAAAATGCTTATTTATGAGATGAGAATATTGTGTTTGCCACGCAATCATCTCATAGACCGCAACTGATTTTTAATGTGCGCTAATGTTTAGGTAAAGTGAATCTTCAAGGTGTTCCCTGGTTTAACAAACTGAGCATTTGTAGAAATCGTGATGTTGGTTGTTTAGGGTTTTCGCAACATTTGAAAATGTTTCTCGAAAAATCAGTTTATGATGTATTGTAAACAAAAAAATTTCAAAAATCTTCTTTATTCCTTCTTTTATGTCCTAGCAAATCATCACATATTGCTAGCACATTGCAAACCCCACTGAAACAAAAAAGACTGAAATCTTGTAAATACATAGTTCCACGGCTACTCAACTAGCGCCATAACATAAATATCCAACTCGTAGAGCTCCATATGCTTTCAAATAAATTCAGTCAAACACTCTTTCTAGTTTCTTTCTCGTGCAACAAAACACAAACCCTTTAACGGCCAAATAAATTTGTTGATGTTCCCATCCACGTTGAATGCACGCTTCAATCCCTCGAAAAGATACATCAAATATTCATCGCCGCAGCTTTTCGGAAATTAGGTCAATTTGATTTTAATAGGAAAATGTTGTAGTAGTCTTCGAAATAACCATAAATAAACAATCCTTGGCCTATAATCGGAAGCCCTATGTTGCAGTTACAACTTTTTTCTGCGTTTGAATTCTTCCAAGAGCAAAAAAAAAGAAATACATCAGACCGGAGCTCACACTGGGCGCACTTCGTATTGTGGGTGTGAAAATCGTGTTCATAACGGATTTTCGAGTAATTTACATAGTCACATTAATTTGATTGAAAAATGTCCCAAGTTGTTTGCTGATACGCTCATGCCAGATTGGATGCTCTGTGTCTAGTTCGCTATGGAAGATGCAATAAGCAATGTATGGGTTCAGATTTTTATTTACATTGAAGGTGGACTCAGTGTGATACCATGCATGGATGCTGTATGCTTTGACATGGTAGTAAAAAAAGACAATCAAATTTCGGTTCACATTCGAATGTTAAGAGACTGATGGCTGAGTTGGACCCGCGCTGTAAGATATGTTTATTGATGCGCAGTAATTTGACGAGTGGTCATTTGAATTTTTTAGTGAAGTCAGGGCGGATAATTTATGAATAGTGTGAGATTTCTTTCCATGGTGACTGAGTTTAGATCGAATTTCGTATCTTTGGTTGAAATTTGATTGATCTAGGACGTTGAATTGCAAATCGATGAAATTGAAATTTCATAATGTGGAAATAAGAAATGTTTACAACATAGGGGTTTGATTGAAATCTAGAAAATGATTGTGAACTTTTTATGTATTTTAAAGATGAAGAGTTCAAAAAGGTGTGATGGCTATCAACAGAAATTTTGATCTTCAAATTTCATAACTAAGAAAAATAAAATAGCCATATTGAATTAACTAAGCCATCTTGAAGTCATCTGAATATGGAAATCGGAAAAAGAGTTATAGAAAATTATCCATTTTTTGACGTTTTCATGGAGTGATCACAAAAGAGAAGTCTCAGAAACTTGAGAGGCCTTGTCTGGCTGGGATACGGTGGTCAAGAGCGCCTGAAAAATATGAATTCTCTCTTTGTTCCATTGAATCGTATGATCCACTTAAAATAGTATCCACAAAGAACATGAGTATATTCTTTCCAGATTGTGGATGTTACACCATGCTAGGAGATAGATAGTCTACCTAAAGACTGATTTTAAAATCAATGGAGCTCAAGCTGAAATATTAAACAGAGTGGAGCCTAAGATAGGGTCCAGTAAAATAGCCGAGTGTAGAAGCCAAGATCTGGAATTGGCGTAGGATAAAAGTGGGAGAGACGCCATATTTTTTGCAAAAAGTAATAATAAATAAAAGAAATCGTATTCAATATTGTGATCACAATGCTTTAATCTTCCGACGAAAGAATACAAATATGGAACCCGAAAGGCTAAACTCGGGAGAAAGCCATCTCTGTCACATAGTGTGGGAGAGATGCCATGCTGTGTGGAAGCGAAGCCATCCATGTCATTATAGCTTTTGTGACTCTTATTGTGTAGTATCTCTCTTCCACAATTATTGCAATGCGAAGAGGACATGACTCATGGAGCCATTTTAGGCACGAAGAACACTTAATCCAATCCATTTTCTTTTAAATAGTTTTCCCAGCACTCAATGCACACATTATTTTCATCTTCCATGGGACTGGATGATGAGGATGCTGATGTTGCACCAGCTTGTTTATGTTTTTTAGTCGTTTCCTGTTTTATATCCAAACTAGGTGTTTTCTTGCTAGCATTTGATGTCAAAACACAGGCCACTTGCTTTCGTTTGCCAGTCAAACTGTCGATAGTTTTGGAATTGGATTTGACTCCTCGAGAAACTTTGTAGGAGTTTCTTTATTAGGCGTTGTAGCTATTTGTTTGGAAGTTGATGGTCTTGGTGGGGATCTAGCTTCAATAAAAGAAATATTTAAAGGCGCTGGTTCAGTTAAATCAGATATAGCGAAAAAAAATGGTCTGGTATGGCGTTTGGATTAAATAGAAATATTCCACAAGCCTTGAACCCTGATTTGACGTTCCTTACAGTTGCGCCTTTTCCACAAATTTGACCTATTGAAAATTCAGCCTGTAGTCTTGTGATTATCCCACTTATGTTTCTCAACATCAATGCGTTGGCATCCTGATTATAATAAGTCGTCAGGGTTTTAAAAAAAACTACAATCTAGTGGTTGAATAGCTTGTGTTGTATGACTTGGTAAACATATAATTATGACGTCATTTTCATTTGCTATGTCCAAAAAGTCTATAGAATTGGAATGGGAAGTGTGGCCATGCAAAATCAACATAGTTTTACCTGCCTTTGGTTTTTGGGCAAAAAGTGTTCCCTGAATCATTTCCAAAATATTTCAGAATTTACGTAAGATGACTTTTTGTTCATATAGACGTCGGACCCATTGGACAAACCATCTGAAAATTCAGATTTTCTATTGACACCCTTCATGATCAAAACCGCAGGTAAAAAACAGCCTTCAGCTCTACACACGCAACAAGAGAAATTGTTTCTCCCTTCTCACGAGGCGTGATGATATTAATGTCTTCAGCTCCTTTCACAGTTAAAACATTTCCAAATTTATCCGGTTTTTTTATCAAATCATTTGTTTTCATTAACCTCTTCCCTGTTCATACCTTAAGCTCTTGCGGCCGAAAGACCTTCTGTTTGATGTACTGATATGTCTTTATTTCTCTCAAGAAAGGAAGTAAGCCAATGTTGTCATGGCTTTTCTTTTTCTTTGGAAAATTTATGCTTGATTGGAAGCTTGATGATTGATTGGAAGCCTACGATCTCAGATAAGTGGTAAATTAAGGACGAGCTACCGGGCTAACAAAGATCAATCCACTGTTTTACTTGAATCCAATCTCATTCTATATACCATCTCAGTCGCAAAAAGAGGATTAGAGCAGAGAAGTATTTACCTGTATTGAAGGCAGTGCAGATATCGTCTGCAAAAGATGCATCGCCAGCTCTGAAAGTTAGACTAAAACCTTTCCTTCAAGTAATCTTCTTAATTTACTAGCCTTTGTTTAAAAGCTCGGCATACATGAACCATCGTTTTCATTATAATGATGAGATCGTTAGGTTTTACGATAAATTCAAAAAATTCTGACAACAACCTATTTCGGGTGTTGAGGATTTTATGCCAAAGACTCCATTTTCATAATCGAAATTTTTACGTTTGTGAGATAATTAGTTTCATGCCTCACTATGTGCTTGATTTGAGTCAGGTATCTAGCTTAACTCAAAGCTCGATGCGTGGTCTCCCGTCCGTACCTGGATTTGAACCAGAGACCTCAAACACTAGGAGTCAATTATCTACCCAATCGGTTAAACGAACTTTTACATAAGGCTACACGCGATGCAGGTAAATATATTCACCCGATAATATTGAATACGCGAGATTCTTCTGGCACACTGATGAGGGATATTATCAGGAAGATATCTGTGTGTTTAATTTCTGGTCGTTCATAGCGTGAATTTATTATGAATTAAAGATCGCACTGCTTTGTTTTTTTGCAGAGAAATATCTCCCTTTCGACAACGATGTCCTGCTTTTTTGATATAAACAGTTTTTGGAAAGCTTTTCATTTGACTTGTCTGCAGGGTAAAAAATTAAGTAATCCTTAGCGCCATTTATATAAACATGTGATCTAATTCACGCTCCCAATAATGAACAACTCCTTGGAATGAACTAAGGCCCAAACTTGAAAAAGTGGGAAATAATTCGAAAAAATTTAAATTCTGAAGATAGGTTCCGATGAGGCAACAATGGTTAATTCGAGACGTTTAGCCTGTGGCCAGTTTTTCCGAAGCTCAACAGGTGAGTTTTCAAAATAGAACAAGCCAGTTTTCAAAAGCTCAACAAGCTTGCGTTGTTTCCAAAATCACAGTGTCGGATGTTTATGACGACATATGACGTCATATTCTGAGTTATAAATTGGAAGCTTATTGAGATCAGTGAAATCAAAGGGGGAAATATATAAACTGACGTAAAATCAACAATAGTGTCTACACATCTAAAATCGTAGATGTAGAGTTTTGATATTGGGTGTCCAAGTAAGGTTTACAGACCTTTTTTTGGAAAATTGCGGCTTCATTATTAACGAATCAACCCAATTTTCGATCTGAAATGAAGTGTTTTTCAAAAAGATGTTTCTGCATTGACCGAAACAAGTGTTAATAGAAAGGAGTGAGGTCTGGAAACTATAGCGGGTAAGACTTCCCATCCAGTATTTGTCAAGTACATTTTAATTGGTTGCGCAACATCGTTCGAAGATAATCGCTTACGTCATGCGCGGGATGCGCAGGCCGATAATCGCTGACCTCATCCTCTTCCTCATTTGTGACGTCATCGTGCTCCTCCTCATTCCTCCTCCTCCTCCTGTTTACTCCTCTTATTCTTCCTCCTCCTCCTCTTAAGTGGTCCAGAACCGGCATTCTCTACCTGCTGAAGCAGGTCGAACAGCGAAAGCGTCAGTAACCAAACGTCGCTTCTTTTTTTGGATGTTTGAGAACCTTTGTGCTTCTTCTCGTTTTTCTTGATTGCAGGACATCCCCGAAGACTAGCTGGACAACCAGCAATGTTGCAGTTTATGCGGAAAAGTGCTAGCAGGATTCGGACATTCTTCAGTGAAGTATGCCATGCCTCATGTGACGCAGCACACTCCGAATGCGCACTTGATCGTGACTTTGCTTTGAGAGTAAAAACTTGATATTTATTACGAACTGCTGAAAATTTAATTTGTCTCTGTGTCGGCATAGTGAGCAAACACCTCGCGTCTCGAAAAATCTAACTCCAGCTTGAATTTTATTGGGCTACTTGAAAAAGGAGCTGGCTTAAAACGAGGTAGATGTTACCTTAGTACTATTTGGGATCAGAGTTGTACACTCAGAAAAATTTAACCACTGAAAATTTAATAGAATCAAATTTAAATCAAAAGTTGAAACACTTTTAAATAAAAAACAAATCTTATTTGAATTAAATAATCCCCACATGATTCCATTTTATTATAAAAATGTTATTTTCATATCAAAATTTTCATCAATGAATGAAAAATAAAACATTAAAACAAACAAGACACACTTTAAAATAACGTTATTGAAATGAGGTCAGATTATTTGAATTAAAAAGAAACGTATATGGCGCCAAATTATATTTGAAAATTTTTGATTTGGCGTCATATACGTTTCTTTTTAATTCAAATAATATGAGTCTGTTCGATATGCTGTATGTCGCCAGTATCTCGGGGTTTAAATTATTTTTTACGTTATGTGTTATATGTCATTCTTAGTGAAAGCACATGTATTTCTTCTCATATGCTGCTGCCACGTGTCGCCTTCGTCTATCATCTTCATCATACTATCGTCACCATCCTCGTTCAAGGACATAGTTTTCCCACGTACTGTGCCCTCTCATTATCCAGTTTCTGGATCGTGGCGTTTTTTTGAAACTCTGTTTAAAATATAATCGTTAACTGAATGGTAACAAAAGTATCGTATAAAATCTAGATCGTAAACTAAAAACTGATTAAGACATCATTTAGCTCTACTGTAATTTATAATACCTTGATATTTGCACTATAATCTCCGCTTGAAGCCATTCCGCTAAAAATATGCTAATCACGCTACTCAAACTTCTTGATTTTCCTATTTCGTACCAGAGTTTCATCGATAAACCGGTTATAGCAATACCTGAGGCAAACTTTTTTTGTCAAGAAAAATAACACAATCGTGCTACAAATGTTTCCGAAATCCAGAATACACATAAATATGTTGTTTGAATCGCTCTAAATACTATACGATCATTTTTCCCGCTGTTTCCTCTCGTTTTGATCGAAAAAGCCATTGTATTCACATTTAATTCCAAAACATACTTTATCTTCCTGTCAAGAAAGCATTTATCTTTTTATTGCAATTTCATTCGATTCGTCTATTTAAAGATGATTTTTTTAAATCAACACCAAAAATTTATAAAAAATACAAAACAAAAATTGATGGGTTGAGTTATTCCATTCACCATAACTGATATATTTCAGCTACAGTTGATATTTTTAGATTTTTCTGCATAATCGATTTTTTTTGTTTAAATTAAGTGTGTTGAAAGAATTTCAAAAATAATAAATTTATAAAATCGATTCTCGTCTTTTGCATATAATTTGGCTAATGAAATTCATCTGACAAAACGAAGATTCGGGCGCCAGTTAATTTAATTTTATGCTTTTCAAAAATTGGTTTGCATTAATTTAAACTGAAAATCGATGAATTCCGATGAACGGTTCGTGCTTGTATCATTTGTGACTAATCTGAATTTAAACTAGTCAAGTCTTCTTGCTATCATAAATTCAAATTCCCATGAACTAACAGTTCATATATGCTCCAAAATAACAAGCCTTCTCTGTTTCCATTCGAAATTATCATCTTATGTTTACTTTTCGAGCCACTAGAAAATCCTTTTTTTTTTTAAATGCACCAAAGTCCAACCGACCAAGTACTCGTCTATGTACTACACTCATCTTGCACTTGACTCAGATCTCCCCTTGAGTAAACGATAGATGTTTACTTTGCGCAGATTTAAGTACTCTATTATAGTTTAATCCGTCCGTCATTTAAAAAGATTATCATGTGAAGTGGCTTCGAACACGATTTTTACTCAAAAGTTTTTGTTTAGACAAGTCTGCGTGCGCTTAATGGAAAAGAACGTTCATCACGTTCTGAAGACATTTAAGTAGATTTCGCGTGAAAATTTCCGATCTTCGAAAAGAAAAACAATTTCGATACGATAGTTAATGTGAATTATGTATGATCGTTTGACAACAGGTTTCAATAAAACCAAGTGACTTGTCATAGTAAGAATTTTGAATCCTGAAAATGTTAGACAATTACATGTTCTAATTGCGTACGATGACAACATTTACACCAACTAAGACATTCGAGCAATCGCTCCGTACGACACCCCAACGACAACTTCCCGGAAATTCAGCTCTCAAGCCTGAAATTCATCGTGGATGTACAGGAAAGGCCCATGCCTGTGGTACAATCAAAGCCAAGCCGGTCGTTATAAAAACACACGACCACGAGCATCCTCATTCAAACAACACTCGTCCTCCACCTCACAGCGCAAATCCTAGTCATCGAAAGAACAGCGTCAGCTCGGAAACGATCAGTGACAGTGGATCGGAGAACTGTTCGTGGAACTCGAATGAGCTGAAACCAGATCCCTCCACCGATCAAGTCGACAACGTTACCATACGGAAAAAATCCTTAAAACCATCAATTTCAAGTCCATCACCTCGAAGGAAAACCATTGAAGCAGTTGTAATCAGCGACCGTTCAAATGGTCACAAATCCCCCGTTCGTTCGGTTGGGCGTAATCGACTGTTGAGCGATGGAGATAAGAACGGGCATGATCAGGAGAAGAAACAGTCTCCAGCTAGTAACTTTCAGAGAAATGGAAGTTTCCGTACAAGTGCCAGCAATGGGTCTAAGATTAGTCCGAGCGGAAAACCTCCGTGGCAAGCTGTTTATCTTGGAAATAAAGGATCTGTGGTTGCAAGCGCTGCATCACCAATTGCAAACAGCAATGGAAGTCCTGGTCCATTCAAGCGGAATGGAAGTTTTGGATCAAAGTTCCGCAGTTCGTTGCGGCGAAGAGAATCAATCGACTGGAATGCGCTATGGGAGAAATCGTTTTTCATTCGAAGCGATGGAGGAAATTTGAAAAATTACAACAAATATATTAATGGGAAGGTAAGTACAATATTGAAATAATATTTTGGTAGTTAGTAGTGCTGCATTTCCTCGTTTTTAATTGAAATGCAATTCAAATCTGATCGAAAGAGATATTGTGATGGTTTCACTAATAACGCACTATAACGCACCCATATTAATTAAATTAATTTAATTTTTAACTTATTTTGAACACTAATAACTTTGAATAGTCATTAGATATTTTTTCGCAAAAGTGAGATATGTAGATGAAAAAGGAACCCATATTAGGTTTGGTCGTGTTATATAAGAGGGTTGCCGCTTAAGCGACTTGCATTAAGCTACCAATTTGGGTCGATTTGACACACTCCGCTGGACCTGCCTGCTGAGCTGCCAAGTAAGCAGTTCGCTAAATTGAATCAGCTGACTCAACGAAACGGTACTAGTCAACTTTGCTAAACTGTTGAAAGTTGTATGAACCTAGATTCTTGAGGCGTTTATCAATGTACGCTCGATGATGTCCTCTTCCATCTCGTACCTCCGACATAAATTGTTTGATATCAGTCCTATTCGATTCGCTTGAGTTGCGGTAAGTCAATGTTCAGTGAGCAGTCCAACCGTCGCCCTCAAGCAATTTCTGCTCATAAATTGGGTGATGGTCATAGTGTCCTGAATCGATTCGGACTTCAGGTTAGCTCATATGACCCAATCTAGTTTGCTTATAGTGTGAGCAAGTCACCACCGTACGACAATGCAGTTGCTGTTTCTAGCTCCTGAACCTCTCCTCGCTAGCTCATCAGCTTTTTCGTTGCCTGCAACACCACTGTGTCCTGGCACCGGCACGATCCAGATAGGAAGATGCTTTGACTTTCGTTGACAGTGATTCTATACGCGCTGACAGCTCTCAAAAAGCACCTGTGAGAAACTAGTGTGATATTGGCTGTTGTGATGTCGACGCATATCCTCGCTGGTTTTGTTGATGTTCCGCTTATAGACTGACCTGCGATGTGTATGGCGTATGTTTCAGGCTGAAAAACGGTTGCATAATCTAACAGTCTATACCATAGTTTAAGCTTAATAGAGCCCATACACGACGCATGCATGCATGCACAATCGCGTGACTGCACATGCGGATTGAACGTGTATGGCAATGATTGACTCAATGCACATGCTGACTGATATTTCCTCGACTGATATTTCCTCGACAACTTTTTGATATTTCCTCGACTGCGCATGCTTGCATGAGAGGTGTATGTTAAATATTTTGCATTCAAGCTCAAATTTTAGAAGTGTTTGTCTAGTGTACATCTTACCCACTTCAAGTTCTTTTAAAACTGCACAGTTTTGCATTAATCGTGTAGGGCAGGCGCAATACTGCACAATCAATGTACTGTGCATGCATGCATGCGTCGTGTATGGGCCCTAGATTCGTTGAATAAACAGCCGAGAAAACTCCTGTATCTGTCTTTGATCCATCCGTTTAAATCCAACCGTCACCAGTGACTTCATTGTTCCTCCAGTCTGTTCTTGTAGGTATTTTGATCTGGAAGCTAATGGCAATATTTATTGTTTTGCTTATCTTCAGCGACAAGACCATACCGCCTTCGGTATTCTATAAAAATACCAGTGTGGCACCTTTGGTTTGTATCGTACCACATGACTGAGCTTTTGACGCTTATTGCCGCTAAGCATGCGTTTCTAAAGATCAACCTATCCAAGGGCATCAGCCTCAAAATCATTTTCAGCTCGGCTGTTAGGATAGTTCTTAATGCACTCGTAATGCTTATGCAAACTTATCTTTACAATCTTTTATTCTTCATATTGTTCTTGCTATCTGCTGTCTTGAACCACAGATGTGGATCTAGTCCAGCGTCGATTGCATAAGATCGAATTCGATTTTTTGGGACGCCCTCTCACAAGTCCCAAAAAATCGACGGCATACACCACCACCTCAAAACTACTAGCCTTTAAATCTTCAAGATCTTGTTGACCGTCAGTATGTAGAAAATGGGTTCTTGTGGTGTTCTCGTGCCAATTATTCCCACCGCTTTGGCCCCCAGAAGGGTTTTTGAGCAAGGTCGATGCCCAAGTCGTGAGGTTTTCAGCCAGCCCATATCGGAGCGAGGCGTCAATTATACACGCAACAGTTACATTGTTGAAAGCCACTTCGATGTTTAAGAAAGTTGCTAAACATAGCTCCTTTTACCGGAAGGGGTTTTTTTTATTGTTTCGGCCACTTTATGTAGTGCCGTCTCCACTGATCTGCCCACCAAATACGCGAGTTCTTGATGTGCAAATCTACCAGCCGCTCTAGTGTGTTGACCAAAAAAGATGTTAAGTAATTGACTTAAATTCCATCATATTATGGTGATTCAACTTACCAGGTTTCGGAACAAAGACAATTCTAACTTTTGTTGATTGCTCGGGTACTACCGCTAGTCGCAGATATGGGGTGAAAATACGCTACAGTATTGAGACAATGTTCCTCTTTGCTCTTTGGAGCATTATATGTGCATGATGTGTGAGCTCATCCCTGTGACTTTGCAAGATCAGAATGTGCCTGATGCCCACCCAATTTTCATCTCATCTGTTACTTCCCTAATCAGCTGCTCGGGCGGCCGGTGGATTATCCACTGGACATATCTTGATGTTGTGATTCGACTCTTTGTAGTCCAGGTGTGATGGGGTCCGTGTCGTATGTTAGATCGATGGCCGACATTAGGCAGCGATGCATGCGGCTATTCGCGATCCTTCTGTCTCAACACACATTAATCGTATCCCCGTCAAAAAACAGCGGAAACAACCTACTTAGAAGCGGTTCCTATCTTAGCGCAATATCAGCATGCTCCCGACTAAATTGCCGAACGAGATACTAAGTTGCCACTCTGCTGTAGCGCAGATTTCCTTCATTAGATCACTGGATCAAACCTTGGTTGGCCCGAAACTTATCCACGGACTGCTGATCGATACTCAGCACCAGTACTGTTTAACTGAGTCGATAAGATCAGGCTCTGCCAAGTGATCTTCAATTGCCCCCGCTTGGAGTGATCTCCAGAAGGAAATCTGAATCTGGGTTTGTCTTTTTAAGAGATGATCAGAGACAGAGCCTCAGAAACGTTTAAGCTTGGAGATCAGCTGTAGCATGAACGCCTCCTGCACAATTTCTAATCCCGGGTAATCTCCCGATATCTTCAATACGGTCGACCGAAGCCTATCCGTTGTGAAGACGTCCCTACAAATCACAGCTATGTAGCCGCACACAATATTGCAGTCTTTAAAGCGAAATGATCCATCCTGCTTTGACATGGCAAATTTGAGTAGTTCCTCGGTGATACGCTTGAGAAAAACCTTTACTACGTCCTCCTCGAGTTTTCTCTCCAGAGGCTCATCGTTGTGTTCGATGGCCAGCTTTATATGACTGGCAGCCACGTCCCTGAAGCACTGAGCTACCGTTTTTTTATCGTGACCTCCTCTAAGTACCCGACCACTTCCGCTTCACCACCGCGTTGTAAAAACTAGAGTTAAGCTGACTCGTGTAAATGCAAAAGCCTTGGACGCATGGACGAACGTCTAACACATCCTTATGGTTAGTTTATGGGCTTATTATTAATAGTATCACTTGTATCTTTGAACGCGATGTTAGAATTGTAATCTGTCCACTTTGTTTTCGTACAACTTATCACCAGATGTCTCCTACAGTTTTCGTTTGTTAAATCAATTAATTCTATTGTAGCTCCATCTACCTCTATAACGATTAGAAGATGTAAAAGAATAGACATTCTAATTTTCATTAACAGATGCAAGTTTCTGGTGTAAATTGACTTCACTTAATTAAAGTGCAGGTATGGACTAAAAATAACAGCAACAAAAAATATGAAAAAAAAACTTCATCTAGTTATTACCTTCTTGTGAAAAGAAAATTTAACTGGCCGATATTGAGAATGAAAACTGCAGTTTAGCACAAAACATTTCATTCAGTTTGCTGCTTTCAAATTTCGTAAAAAATATACTTTATATTCCAGTGTTTTTATTCAGTAACAAGCTTTGGCTGAAAATAGCTACATAAATGTGCCACTATTGTTATTCTAAGGTTCATTTAGATTCACAGTAGACTTGCACAAAACACTTCCGATGAGTGATAAGATTCATTATATCTCTTTCACTGTGGTGAAACGTATCGCTGATAAATATCATTCAAGTCACTAGTTCAATACGAAACCATTTCATACATATATAGTTTGCGGCGTGATGAACTGTGAGGCAAACATTACTTTCATTCGTGCGTTTCTCAATACTCCAGAACTATGGATCAGCATACCAATTTCGCTCAAATTCCATCATTCGCATTTTTTGCCACTGCATGCCACTTGCAACTAATCCGCATTGTTAGCCACGACACAAATGGAGGCAACAAAAGTAGTCAAAAATTTAATACGAAATATGGTGAGGTGTTCGGATATGAAGATATGACGGAAACATTTCTTCTCGTTCATAAACATAACAAGCCTAGTTTCCAGCTGCGTTAAATGACGTGTATTAAAGTGTTATTAAATATTAATAGAACAATTTAGTTTACATTGTCGGGCTAGTCAAGCTAAGTGATATCGTTTTAACCTACGATTTGTTACTAATTTAAAGTAGTTTTAAAGTTGAAATGAGGGGTCAAAAAATCATTCGCCACCAATGTCGTAAAATCTATAGAAATAAATATAATAAAATAATATAATCAAATTAAATAAATATAATCGAAATAGCGACTCAGATCCATCCACATACTAATCATACACTCAACTCCGCTAAAGAGATTTTAGTTCTTTATTGAGTAGACGTCCAAATTAACGTACCAAATCTATTTTTACTCAAGTTGGAGGCCGAATCTACAACTAAATGTTTCATGAAATATTTTTATAAATGTGCTTCATGGAAATAACATTTGAAATTGCAAGTGACAGTCCCATCAAACAAATTTGGAAACAGGCAAGCTTATAGAAAAATATAAAAAAAAGACTGGAATTCGATCATTGTTAATCAAATCGATATCTCTTCAGCTAGAAAATGTGTGTTAACATCAAACAATTTGTATATTGGTGATTAAACTAATTTTGCAGTTATGTAAAAGTATTCATTAATGGATGAATACCTTAATGATGATGCTGGATATGGCAAAATCAAAATATTATTAGCATATTCGTTTTTCACTAGCGTAAAATTGATTGCCATAACCCAAATTTCACGGTTCTTTGAAGCATATTTCGATTAGTAGCCATTGTAAATATATATTTTTTGTGTTAGATAACTGTCATTTTGAGCATAATATATAACGATTTTTAATTGGGAGTATAGCACTATATATCAAAATTAATAAAACCTATTAATGTTCAGTTTTGTTTTTTGAATGAAATGTCCAAATTGCTACAAATATCTTCATTCCTTTCTTCAAAAATGATATCGTTAATATTTTAGAATTTCATTCATCAAGGCAAGATATTATATCCTTAATTATTTCTTAGAGAAATATAGGTTATGCCATGAGGCCATGTTGATAGGTATCATATTTTCAACAAAAGTTCACATCATAGCTTGTCTTTTAAAATCTATCAATAATTAAAATTTTATTGACTACCGAATAAAAGATGCAAAAACAGCTGGAATTTTTAATAGCCACATTCTTTTTATAACCGCTTTAAAAATGTAAACTCATTCACGCTCTCATTTCGCAGAAATTTAGGAAATTTTCAGCATAAATTTAGCAATATTCACATGAGAAATCCCATTTTTTATGTCCATTCAATAACTTAAGTATTGGTACATAAATTTTGAAAAGAAACAAAAGAATTGTCTTAATATGGCT